>CM038214.1:26364771-26578119 GCA_021442155.1 Cymbidium sinense
AATTTCACATATATGAACGTGGTGGTGTGTTACTAAATGTTATTGTACATTTTAGTATGTTTTACTTTTGTTATAATACATTGGGTCAAAACTCACAAAAATGTTAATTTGAAGGAGATGGAAAGAATTTGGCCAAATTCATGGCACACACCAAGAAGCAACACCAAAATTATGCTATTTTATACCATTTCTAATAGAAAAATATTAATTTTACATCCAAACTGAACATTATTCATATTTTGGAAAAATTTTATTATTTGTTCCTTTTAAGCGATTCTAACGAGATGTAATATTAGATAATATATTATATTATAGCAAATTATAATATAATATCATATATTATAATATAGTATAGTGTGTTAATTGACACTATAATATGTTTAGCATGATATTGTATAGTTAGTTTGAGCTAACCATCATAAATCATAAAATGTGGATTATAATGTTAAGATGATGTAATTTGAATGAATACATTGTTAGCTTTTGGTTGAAGTATTAAAGGAGTGCATAAGAGAAGAAATAAGATTTGAAGAATTCCATGTCAAGAACATGGAGGGAGATCCGCTAGGGGATCATATATGCATGACATGTGAGGGCTATGTCGAGGGCATTGAAGAAGAAAATCAACCGGGGATAAGGTTTGAATTTGATTTGATTATATGATTTGTGGAAAGAAGATCCACTAGGGATAAGAATCTATAATCCACCGGATAAGATTGAATTGACTTTAATTTGTTTTATTTTAATGGATGTGGAGGCATATCTACTGAGATATGGGCTCAGTCCGCTGGGATCGTATATGAACCTTCCACTAGGAAGCAAGTTTGGCTATCCATTGGGATTTGAGTTTGATTTCAGATTTGTTTGATTTATAGATTTGGTTTGATGTATCCATGGGAAAAGAGTTTGGTTGGATTTCTTTGATTTAGACTCTACAAGTGGAGTTTTAATTTGGCTCCATGGAGGTTGGTTTTGAATTTGATTTATTTCTTGACTTGTTTATATATGATTTGGGGCTCCATTAGAGAAGGGTGAGATTTAACCCACCAAAATTAGAGTTTAATTTAATCTGAAGTTAATGTATGGACCTTGTAAGGTGTGATGGACCCAATGAGAGGGGCTATATCGCCCTTGACTTACCTCAAACCAAATTGAAAGGGATAGTCTACCTGGAGAAAAGCTACCAACCTAAGGGGTTGCCTTTCGCAGGTAATGCTACGAAGAAGGTGTAGTAGAATTACATCTTCTAAAGTGAGGAACAACCGGGTGGCCTATTGAGGCACAACAAATCGACTAACCTAGAGACTACTTGAGTAAATGTCCACTGGGACTTATGTCAACTCAAAAGTAGTCGATTAATTTTATCTTAAGTTCATGTGATTTGATATTATTTGTTTGGTTTAGTTTGATTTTGAATTGAGGGAATATTCATTGGGATGTGAGCCCAAATTTGATAGATTTAATTTATGGACCAGGTGTGATGGACCCACGAGAAGGGGCTATCTACTTATCCTATCTAAGATTTAGAAATCCAAAGGAATAGCCCATAGTTGAAGCTAGCCAACCTGGGGGTTGCCTTTGTGTACCTACTATGCTAGGAAGAAGGCAGTGACTTACATCTTCTAAAGTAGGAACAACCAGGGTGACCGCGGTAGCACAATAATTCAAACCCTACCTAGAACCAATGAGGAATGTCGCTGGGGACTTATCAACTCAAGAGTAGCCGTGATTCCTACAGGGAGTTTTACACCGCCCAAAAGATGATACCGCTTAAAAGTTATATATATATATATATATATATATATATATATATATATATATATATATATATATATGTTTTCATGGATTATATGAGGACCACACTAAGAAGGTCGCCTTGACCTATCTCAAATTTATTAGACCAAGGGAGAATCGCACATCCATAGATGGATTCTCCAACCATGGGTGGTTACTAAAAGGGAACTCCAATCTGATAGAACAAGTAGTGTCTAAATGGGGTCACAAAGGACATGATCCAAATATAGTGCCCACAAGGAGGCTACTAGGGTGCATTCCGAGCCCTAAAAAAAAAGCCTATAGGTGTACGGCCAACTCAAGGAGAAAGCATAGTGCACTTACATCTACCATGAGTGGTGTATCCTAAGGTGTGTAGAACCAACCAACCTAAAGTGTATCCACATGAGTGGTGTATCCATCAATAGTGAGAACCAACCAACCTAAGGTGTCAAGCAATGATCAATATAGAAAGAAAGTAGGCTTACAACTTTCCAAGTAACTGATCATCGGATAGTCTATCATCTGGGACAGATGCTATCCGACCTAGAAACTACTGGGGAGCCCAGGAAGGACTAAATGCAGACTTGAAGAAGTCACGAGAGTAGGAGCCACTAGGGGACTTATCCTAAACCTCAAATATACTTAACCTAGTCACTAAGGCTAATCCAATAAGAAAGCATAGTAGACTCACATCCTCTTAAATGATGCCAACATGAAGTAGCTTACCATAATATAAGGCCTACCAAACTAACATGGTGCTCATCATTGTGTAAAGGGCTGTGTAGCAGACTTCCATCCTCCAAAGCAAGAAGACCACTGGGTGACACACACTAGAGGGCCCAACCTAGAGCAAGCACGTGAGTGTCAGGTTATCTCAACCTGAGTAGCCGAGATAAAAGATATATATTTTATATGTTTGTGTGTAGTTTGTGTTTTGTTGTCGATGAAGGATAGATGCTACTCGTTCCTTACACCTACCCTAAACACATCATGGTGGATTTGCAAAATATTTCAACATGGAAGAGATTGAATTCAAAATGGAATTTTATTGATGATAATTATTTTCAAACATGATTTATAATATTTCTTAAGTAGAGTCCATTAACCGGAAGCATTGGGAGCTCCTTATGATTAATAAGTCGATAAGATCCTCTTGGTAGGCCTTCTATGGCAAAAGGGCCTTCCCAAGTGGGTTCAAACTTGCCTCCCATCTTACATCAATCCATCTCCTTAGAACTAAAAAAATAAGCTCACCTACTTGAAAAGCTCTAGGACTAACCAACTTATGTGAGCTTGAATCATTTTAGCTTATACAACTGAGGTTTTGCATGCTGTGCATCTCCTCCAAACTTTGAGCTTTCTAACCATAACTTGTTGTTCTACTCTAGTGATCTTGCTACCCACACTATCCTTAGAGATGCGAGTTTCTAATGGTTTAATAGCTTCATACCAATACACTAAGTAGAAAGGAGTAGACTGAGTTGGAGTACTATATGTGGTGCGGTACACCCATAAGGCTTCAACTAACTCATCATGCCACTATCGCTTATTGTTGTTGAGTGTCTTCTATCGTATTTGGATGAGAGTTTTGTTGAAATCTTCTGCTAAGCAGTTTGCCCTTGGGTAGTTGATGGTAGAATATCTCCAATCAATGTTGTGTCTGGCAAAGTTATTGATATTGATGCTCTTGAATACCATTTTTAGATATAATCGAGGCACTCAACCTATATATGATATGGTTCCCAAAAAATGGAGCACATGATGAAGCACACCCTCGATAAATTATCTTTGCCCATTTGGAAAAGTAGTAGAAGCTAAGATGAACCATGACCCTTGGAAGAAGGAGGATCACTGCACCCACTATGTAGGTACCCCAACACTGAATGGCCATGAGGCCAATGTAGATGTAGAATGTTGGGTGTAAGACCACACTGTATTTGACATTGGTGGCATCATAGCCATATATCCATGCAATCTTTAATCATCGATGTAGTAGTATCCTAGTCTCTTGATCTTGGCTTTCATCTTTGGACCGGATTGGTCATTTCACATAATCGAGGCCATGATCTTAGCTTCATGCTTGTCTAATAAAACCTTATATGATCAAAGATCACCGATAAGACACCATCCACAAGAGCATAGAAAGTGCTCTCTACTTCATGATAGGCTTGGGACTTCTCTTGAGGTAGTTTTCCTTTATTTAGGTAATCCATGAATGCCTCCAATCTAACTCCTCATCCTTCTTGGCAATGGCAACCTCCTTCAAGAGAGTACTTTTGATGAGTTCATCAATAAGGGATAAGACTTGTCTATTTTGGACCTTTATTGATATGGACTCATCCTCACATGCCAACTCTTAGAAAGCTTGGCTAAAGCATACACTACATCATTCTCTCCTCGATGAATCTTATAAATGGTAACCTCTAGGATTTGGGCTAACAACACTATAGTGTACTTGTGGTTGTGATAAAGCTTGGGCTTTATAATCTTATAGGACCTAGTGATTTTGTTGATAACTAGCTAAGAATCCCCAAAGAGGTTGATGTTATGGATGCTTTGAGTAACAGCTAACTAGAAACCAATAATCATAGCCTCATATTTGGCTTCATTATTGGTACAAGGATTGGATAAATGAAATGAGAATCACATCACATCACATCTGAAGTTAAGAACTATTCCTCCTTCCTTTCGAATAGTAGATTGTGTTCTTCTCCTCTTGAGAGGAAGCGCACCATCAAAGTACATCTCCCATGGAATGCTAGTATCCCATAAGTTCATGATTTGTTCATCACGGAGAGTCAAGTGGTGTGTACTAAGAAATCCACTAGTTGTTCTTTCACCGAAGAGGGTAAGGTAATGTCAAATTAGAGGATCATGGACCATGCTAGCCATAGAGTCTATGTCATGAGATACTAGTGGATTGATCAGAGATTAAGTTCACCTTATGAGGAAGCATGTAGTGGTATATTTTGGGATGCAAAGATTAAAGCTAGCAATGCTTTCAATGGGTGGATAATTAGCCTCAATAGGGATTAGATGATGAGGTAGTATAGTGCATTTTCCTTCCCTTCATCATTGGTTTGGCTAACAAAGCACCAATGGCATCTAATGCAATAGTAAATTATTAGTAGCTTTCCGGATAGGGCTAGAACCGATCATGTAATGCTTGATGTCAAGGCATGGTCACACTTGTCATCCCACTTGAACTTAGCATCCTTTCAAGAAGTTCTAAGAATGGTGACATCTTCTAATAGGTTGATATAAAGCATCTTAGATACACCAACCCTTGGAATGATCTGAAGTTGAGTTAAACTTTGGGGTGGCATTTCTAATATCACTATATTTTTCCTAATGATTTCAATTTGTCTCTCATACAACAAACCCAAGGAATTTTCTTGAAGCTACTCTGAATGAAAACTTTAGGGGGTTCATTTTGAGGTTAAATTGTTTTAATTGATCAAAAACTACCCTCAAGTCAAAGAGATGGTCTTATTTTTCTCTATTTTGGACTGTGAGAGTATCGACATAACATTCTACATGATGATCAATGAGTTCATCAAAGATTCGAGTCATAGCTCACTTGAATGTAACCGACATTTTAAGGCTAAAAGGCATGACCTTATAATAGATTCTAATCGTGGTTCTAAAAGTATTATTTCATTCATCTTAGGACCATCTTTATTTGGTTATATCTAGATGAGCCATCCATGAAAGAGAAGAGATGAGATGAGAATGTCCACCATCGCCTCGATTGGTAGTGGAAATTCATCTTTTGACATGCCTTATTTAAATCCCTAAAATTGATGTGAATTTGCCAATTCTTTTTCTTAATTGGGATGATGTTGGCCAAATAGGTGGGTATTCTTTTCCGGATGAAGCCATCATCGCATCGCTTGACTTCATAAATGACCTATTGTTCTATTAATCGCATGTGTCTAGGAGCTTGCTTGATAGGTTAAAGAGAGGCTATTACTAGTTTATGGACGCCATGTCGTGAGCCAATCCAAGAATCTCTCTTCATAAATCAATGCAAAAGTAGTCCTTAAACTCAATCAATAGCCTAACTAAGTCATTGGTTTTAATTTCATTCAACAAAGAACTATATGTCGGATCTTCTTCTTCATAAGTTGATTTCCTTGAGCTCATGGTTGACTTGATCTTTGAACTTTGGTGGTGCATTTTACTTCAAAATCATTTGAATCATCAAGTTTCTAATCATAGCTCATATGAGTTAATGTGATTTGAAAAGAACCTATCGATTCCAAATGATTGGTGATGAAGGATCATCATCATCGACATACCAAATCCTAGTCCCAGTTTTATTGAGAGCTTTTGCATTTGTTCTTCCATATTCTTTCAAAGTAGTCCACTGCTTTGACTGTGTGGATTAACCCTTTCTTTGCTAAATTATGAACACAAGGCAAGTACCAATCAAAAGGTAATTCTATTAAATTTTTATATGAATCATCTTCAAGTTCTACATCAACTTCTTTCACTTGAGGATGATACTTCGAAAGAACCTCCGAAGTCTTCACACCTGGATGACTTAGGGGCTTCCTTAACTACCAAACCCTTATTTTTGAAAGGAAAGTGGGTTAGAGCTAAGGTTCCCAACTGCCTAATTTTCACACATATAGACTTGGATACACTTATGCTTTGATTTGAAGATCAGTCTTCTTCACTATCTAGCTCAAGTGTCACCTCCAAGGGAATCTACCATGAGAAGAGAGTCGGTGTGCTAACCATATAAGACTCATCCTATGAACTAGATTCTAAGTCTATATGGATAGCAGTGTACTCTGGTAGGACATATCTTTTATTGGGTGGCCAATAAGAGGTTTTTCACCCCTCCGCCTCCTGAACTGCCTTCCTCTAGTGGAGGTCGTCACCATATGTGAATGGAGTAATGAACTATGGGAATCTAATGTCATGCTCCACTTCTCCTCCAAGTCTATTTCGCTCCCTTTATTTTCTTTTTCATTCTCTTCTCTTTTCTTTTCTTTTCTTTTTTTTTCTTTTTCTTTTTTTTTTATTTTTAAACTTTGGCCAAGTTTAATAGACTTGTTGATTTTGAGGGAGGTAGTACATCATCCTCATATATTTCACCCGTGAAAAATGGCTTGAGATCTCCTTGACAGATGATCCCACCTCTCACAAACTTCATAGATGAACTATGTTGTTCCCATGTATCCATGGTTCCCCAAGCAAAGTGCATTGAAAGTCTATAATGTGAAACTTGGCTTCGCCTCTTCCAATCATCTATATCCAAGGCAACACTATGGAGCCTAAGGCATGTACCTCACTTTGGAGTGTGATTCAATCTTCCCATCTTAGATAGAGTCTTCTAGATGCTAAGACTTCCCTTGTCATAAGACACTTCTAAATAGGTAAACAGCTTAACCTAAGCCTAAAGACTTAGAAGGGTTAACCATAGATTAGTTATGCCTGTGATTAGATAATCCACCTACCCTACAACCCAAATCCAATCCATGTTCACCTTCTCAAACCAAACCTCAAGTTTAATTCAAACATCAAATTCAAATCCAAATCCAAACCCAAATTCCAAAACCAAATGATTGAAGCCCATGATCAAATCCAAACTTGAAACCCTTCCTAAAGCATATGACCTATCCATGAACTTATTTAATCTAAATCAATCCAAAATCATTTTTCATAATAAATTTATATTCAATCATCTTCCTAAATATAAATCAAATCTACATTCAAATGATCAAAACTAAATCAAACTAAATCAAAACTTCTAAGCCATATGACCTATCCCATGGACTTTAAATCCAAATCAAATAAATGTCAAACTCAATTGATTTTCCCATAAATCAATCATATTTTTCAATCATCTTACAAATTTAAATGAAATATACATATAAATCATCAAAACTAAATCAAACCAAATCAAAATCCAAACCTAAACCACATGACCCAACTCATGGACTTAGCTAAATTCTTCATTCCAAAACCCAAATTCAATTGATTTTCTCATGAATCAATCATACCTTCAATCATATTCACAAATATAAATAAAATCTACAATCATCAAGCTAACCAAAATCAACCCAAGTCAAACCCAACTTAACCTTTTGACTTGAAATGTTCAAATGAACCAAAACCCATTTGGAATTTATATATAAATAAATCCAAATATATAAACTCAAACTCAACCCAAAATGAAGCCAACTAAACACAATTGGCCACTTGACCCAAAATGGCCAATTTGACCTATTTGAGCCAAGTTTTAATCCTACTAAATTGGATTGAACCAAGCCCATCAAAACCTCCCATCATGAATCACCCTAGTTGGTCAATTATCACAAATTAGGTCAAACCAAGTCAATTTAACCAAAATGAACCAAACTAGCCAAGTTGTAAACTAAGCCAAATCCTTGAAACCAATGATTCATACCAAATCAAAATTAATATTTGAATATGACTTGACCTTCAATTGAGCCAAACTGAACCCAATTTTCCCTCTTGGCCCAAGTTTACCCAAATTGACCTAAAAGTCCAAATTGACCTAAAAGGCCAAATTGTGTCAAATTAAAATATAAATCAAATTGATTGTTGAACTTTACCAAAGCCATGATTGGACCCAATTGAACCCAATTGACCTACTTAGCCCAAGTTGACCTAAAGGTTCAAGTTGGCCAAAATTAATTAAATCCTAAGCCTACAATCATCTTCAATTGGTCAACTAAACCCAGAACAACACCCAACCAAAGACAATTTGGCCAATTTGGTCAAATTGGTCAACTTAACCCATTTGACCACAATGAATTTAAATGAGCCAAAATCAAATCTAAGCCAAACTAAACCAAACCAATTGAACCAAAACATCCCAAATGATCATATGAACTTGACCTAATCCTTGGTTTGACCTAATTGACCAATTGGTCAACTTGACTCAACCCAACCTAAATGAGTCAAATTGAGACAAACCTAACCAAATCAACTCCAATTGACTTGAAATTTGGCTAACCTCTTTGGCTCATTTCAAATCTACCCAAATCAAATCTAATGCCAAATGATCATTCTACTCTTAGGTCAAGGCATCACATGAGACAAATCACCCATGTAAGTGGTCATTTCCATTCGCCACTTGGTACTCTCAATGGTCCACCTAAGCACCTAGACATCCAACAACCCAAGGTGGTTGGTCATGACCCATGGGAGGTGAAATCACCTCACCTCCCCATTAGCATTTGAAGCCATAGGACACCCATGATTCCTCCTTGGCAGTCACCTCCACACCTTCAACCAACCAAGTTGAGCCAACTCAGCTCCTCCCTACCCCCCACGACTCCTTGAGATTGCCGGATGGCCACTAGAAGCCAAACTCGATGCCACCATCCAATCAAGATGCAAGGGGGGTATACACCCCCTCATTTCCACTCAAACACACACAAAAATCTTTCCTCAAAGCCTAGCTTCCTAAGATGAGATGCTAATTCTTCCCTAAGCACCCAAGCTTATTCCTCAATGCCATTCATTCGTCCCCATAATCCCATTTTGATCTAACTTCCCATTTCTCCATCAAACTCAAATTAACTTTGACGCCCTTCCCTAGCCTCATTGAAAGCAAGAATGAATTATCTCCCAAGCTTCAGCACCGGTGGGACTTGATCAAAGCCGAGGTCCAAATCATCGCTTGGCCTTCAAGTGAACATCGAGGAATTGATCCAATTGCTTTCAACAGGCTTCATCTCCACTAGATGAAGCTTCCTTTTCTGAGCCACCACATGAGCTCATGAGGTATGCTTCCAAAATCATCCTTAAAAAAAAATGGGTTGGAGCTTTTGAAGAAAACTTGCATCTTGTGATCATGATCGATCCTCATCGATATCGCGGAAGGTGTGGGATCCTTTGAGTTGATCCAGCTCAGTAAGCTTGATCAAGTGAGCAATGATGGACTTCATTCTCCCTCACGCACATCATGTTAGATCATGCACCATCTGTTCCATGTGATCAGAATGGATGGTCGTAATTAGATCCTTTACATCAATCTAATTTAATCCTATTAAGCTATGAGATTAATCGTAGCCATCTGATCTTAGATCGGATGACAGATGAGAAAGCACATCCACCACTGCCACATAGGTATTGAGTCAGATAAGTTTTAAGTAGCCAATCTCATGGAACCATGTGGAAAGCATCAAGCACAACGATGGCCAAAAGGATTAGCTTTAATTAGGCTTAATTATTCATTTTAATGGTTAAACTTATAAAAAAATCATAAAATTATAGTGAAATAAAAAAACACAAATAAATACTGATTTTAAAGTTATTTCAAAGAAGAATTAATTAAAAATGATCTTAACTAATTTTGAACAGTAATTAATGTTTAATTAATGTTTAACTACAAAGTTTATTAGCTTAATTACTCTGTAATTTTTTGAGCAATTAATCCTTAATTTTGTGGGTTAATTTAGTGGGATGACCTCTACCTCTCATGATTTTCTTGGGATTTATTTCTCACTTAATTAGAAAATTGGTTAATTAAATCTTAACTACTCTTTTAAGTTAATTAATGATTAATTAATCCCATGAATAGTACAAATTGGTTAATTAAGTTTATTAATCATTGTTCAACAAAGTAAGTGAACTAAGGAATAAACCCCTTTCTAAGTTCATTTCACCCTTTTTAAAATGAAATTAATTAATTCACTTAATCAAATTGAAATCATACACTTCATAATTTTTAATTAAATCATGGGGTAGATCTTTAGGTGTTTAATAACCAAAAGTTTAATGAAATTATGGTTAGTCCACATGTGGGGAAAACCATAAGAGTAATTAATTAAGTCCCTTAATCTAATTAACTATTAATCATGAGCCAATTACCTCTTTATTTCTAGATCATTGTAAGTTTATTTTCCATGCATATCATGTTGGCTCATAATTATTTTGTTAATTACCTTAAGGTGACATAGGTAAGGGTAATAATTAATCTTAAGGGTTCAATTAACCCATAAAATCATTTTAATTACATTAAATAAAATCACTAATGTGGGAATGGGTTTAAAATTACAAGTGATTTCTCTTCTCCTCTTTAAATCAAATCAAATCCAAAACTTAATTAATAAAGAAGCTTTGGTTTGTTTTAAATAATCTTATTTGATTTGATTATCCTTAAGAACTAGTTTGGTTGAATGAATCACATGCTCATATTTGATTGTCCTCTTTCTAATCATGTTAAATTTAGTATGTCATTTGGATTCATGCATCCATCTTTCAAAATCAAGTAAAATAAAATGATTTTCCTTTATATGTTTCTCATGTGATTTAATTTAATATATGTGTGGCTATTATCACTATTAAATCCAAATGTATTTTTAAAAGCTTATAAATGAATAATAATATGTGTTATGATGCTAGTTATAAATACATAAGAAATGCATGTGCTTATATTAAGTGTATGAATGTTGAGTTCTCTTTCCTCTATTCATGTGTTGATTTATATAAGATTGAATGGTAATGGGTATATAGTCGACATCCTGAACACAGGTTTTAGCTAGCCCCAAGGAGGAATTACCTCACTTCCTTGGTTTAACAATGACATACCCATTTGATTTCATTCTTATGTATTTCAACATTAAAATTTGGATAGAGCTTAATTCATATATATAAATGATTCAATAAAATATATTCAATCTTTGCATGATTTCCTCATTTATGCATACATCCATGTGTGTCCAAAAAAGCAAGTATATACATCTCGAATATGAGATTTAGTTATCCCCAAGGAGGTCTTCGATTACCTCATTTTTAACAATGATGTAATTTGCCTATATTTTGTACATGTATATGTATATGTGATTAGTAAATGAAAATCCCATTATACATTTAAATTATATGCATTCATAATTGACTAAGTGGTTGAATTAAGCCATATGATTTGAGCTTTCCATGTGTATACAAATACATATGTTTGATGGCAAATGGGAAGAAGTCAAAGGAGGTCATTAATTAAAATGCCTTCATTCTTATGTCTTTTGTATAATAATTTGATGAAGTTTTAAATTATGTTTAAATAATTCAATCAAATAAAATATAAATTCTAAACATACATACATTCATCATTTAAGTGTGCTAAAATATGTTGCATGTATAGATACACTTAGGATTAAATCATATGCATGTTACATGTGATGGAAAGGAATGATTTAATATATGTCATGTGGTAGTAATTCAATCATTAATCTTAAGATGCCTTTCATTTTGAATAGATTTATTTAAAGTGAACCTAAACTTAGATTAATTAAATCATTTAATAAGCCATTAACTAAAGAGAACTAAATCAAATTAATTTACTTTAGAAAGTGACTTAAGGTAGGGATGAAAGAGGGCAATTTTTTTTCCTCTTTATAACACTTCTAAGTGTAATCCAATGAAACAAAATAAAACATAAATTAAAATTCTCAAATCAATTAAACTACTGAAATCAACCTTTCATGTTAAATTGAATCCTACACTTAGAAAATACAACACTAATGCCTAACAAGACTTAGCACATAAGCCTTAATACACACATTAGAATTAAGTCACCACTTCTAGCTCTAAGTTAGGACGTTGTATGATGTGATGTACATTTTGCTTTATGATGTATTATTTTAGATTGGATGTTAAGGTGTATGCTTTATAGACTAGATGATAGGCTAATATTAGCCTAATCATGTTTTATGCACGGGATTATGCTTAAGGAATCCTTAAAAATAAATGTGAATGCTTTTTTACAGTTAGCTTAAATCCTTAAACATAATCCAAGTTAGATGTGGGCTTACCCATGTGTAGGTGCTAAGTCCAAATTATAAATACAACCTTGAGATTATATGTATATTTAGCTAACATCTATTTTGCAAGTGTAGTTAGATTTACTTTTCCCATAAAAAATGTAATTTTGCAATAGGAATTATGATTAGTGCTGGGAGATTAAAAGGGAAGTCTTTGTCCTGGGTGCCCTATGATGCCTTTAAAGCAAGCACCATCCAAATCAAAGAAAGAACCAAATCAAAATGGAGATATGAAGAAAGAAGACCCCCATAGATTTAATACAATTATAATTATTCTTTCATATTCTAGTTATAAGGGTAGCTCGCTTCCCATCTTTTCTCTCTTGCTAGTACCAACACCGCCTTTACTCTTTTATGATAGTTTATATAATTGTTTGATGTTATGTTTACATTGTGCATTAGATGGCATGCTTTTCATATTTTCATAAATGATTGATGCTTTAATGTGTGGCTTGGATACAGGCTCCTAGGATAAAAAATAACTTTTCTACCCAACTACTACTCATAACTAAATTTTAAATAACTCATAACCTCATCATAAAGCCTAAGACATAAATAAGATAATTAAAAGATCTAGCAACCCCTTAGTCAGATGGTTGTATGTTTCACTTCATGCATGTATATTCTATCTCCTTTGAACATGAAGGATCTCCATCCACATGATAATGCTTGACTTGTGAGGGCATCCTTTGTGGTGGAGAACATCTTCTTCTATGATTTAACCCATAACCTATTTTTCATCATGCATTTAGCATAAGAAATCCTAAAGCCTCACCAAAATGATGTGTCTAAAATGAAATAAAATTTGGAAAGATTTTGCATCTAGATTAAGTCATATGCTCATACCACTCATGCTCTAGTCTCTTAAGGAGTGTGTTCAAGACTTTAGTCTCTTTCTAATTAAATTACCCTAGCTATCTTGCAATTCAAAAGACCTAATCATGGTTTGAAAAATCATAGGAGTTAGCTATGCCACTCTAGTGCTTAAGTCCGTAAGTCAATTTATTCTCTTATGGAGGTAAACCCTTATGTCCACTCCACTTAGATTTAGTCATTAGTACTAAAGCTCCTAGATTTAGGATCCAGGTAGCTATTTTTTCAAAGCATAGCATAATTCCTCACCTTTTAGGTATTCCCACAATTTATGTGGATTATAAGTAGTAATCTAAATAAATTTCAACTCAAAACATATAATGTAAAGAGGCAGTTTCGATCATCTTAGAGTAAGTCTTCATCACCTAATGTAACTAAGATGTCCTTCGAAAGTGGCATGACTCCTCTTTCATAGTGTCACTGAGAATGCATATCTCTAGATCAAGTAAAGACTTGATTAAAGATTCCTCATCTCTTTGGATAAGACAAGGGTTGTATATGCTTAACTTAGTAGGAAACTTTCTAAGGTGAGCTAGACATTGTAATCAACTCGCTTGGTCCTCCAAAGCATATCCATAGTGGACCATCCTATGAGGGGCTATCCGCCACCGGAACCAATGACCTACTTACCCTTATCCTGAGGTGCTACCTAGAGGTAGAACTTTTCCACTCATGACTTCCTGACTTCTTGAATGATGAGCTTGTGGAAAGTTCTACCTTCTCATCGCAGATTACAACTTCTCTTATGGGATCCTCGAGTTAGTTGACTCCAAGTCAATCTCAAGAGGTGAACCTAATTAGAGATAGTCCGACTCTAAAAAAGGAAAGGATTGAAACTACTAGAGCTATTATTTTTATTTATGAGCTTTCAATAGAATAAAATCAGAGCATCAAAAGTAGAATATAAGTAGAATCGCTTTCTTCATTAATTTTTTGGGTGGAGGTACATGATAAATCAAGTAAAGTAAGTAAATAAGAATTAGTGCCCTTATCCATAGATACAATGCTCTGCTAAGAGGAGCAAAAGAGGTGGTATAAATGATGGAGGGAGTAGACTCGAGATAGTGGCTATGCTGACTATCCCGCAAGTATGGTGAGATGTTGTTGTTGGCTATCACCTCCGAAGTCCTTTGCAACTAACAAACCTTCCTTAGAGGTTTGAGCTACTTCGCAAAGAAAAGCTTCGATCTTAGAAATGATCTTCTTAGAGGTTCAAGATAGGAGATATCCTAACCTTGGTTTTAAGAGGATCGCAAGTATCCCCAAAGATTACTCTAACATAACCGATGGTTGTTCTAATAAGTATTCCTGTGGATAACTACTCCCAACTTGTAGTCATGCTCATGCTAGTCCTTAAAAGTGATAATCCTCTAAGATATGGCCTAACATATGGTAGGGCAATAACTAGATCATCGCCCCACTTCCTCCACTTAGGCTCTAACTAAAGTTAGTTTCCTTAAGAGATTCTTAAAGATTTTTCTAACTACCTCTTGAATGATTATGGCTTATTCAATCTATAGAGTAGGTGGAAAGTAGATACCCGTGATGGATATGACGCCAGGGTAGGCTGGAAATAGTCATCAGGGGTCAAATAAGATGGCTGATTTTAAAGAGTAGTCTCAAAGGAGGTCGCTAAACTCAAGTCTCTCTTACAACTCGGCTGCTTCCCCACTAACACAACCCCCGCTTCTTCTCAAACATTCTCGGGGCCTAGATGATTGGTCGAAAGGCAACTATTTCTTTCCTTTGTGTTAGCCACCTTGTTGATTAATTTCAAATGATGGTAAAACCCTTAAGCATGAAGGCGATCGGGAAATGGATATTCTTGAGAATAATTTCAATGGCATGTTGTTCAAGTTTGTTGTTCATTTCATGCTGTTGCCACCGATAATGTAATCAATAATGAACCTATTGAGTTGTTTTCTATAATGAGGTCCTACATATCACCCTCAAAAGAAACCTCTTGATGAAAAGGTGCTCCAACTCAAGAAATCTTTCAACTGCGCTTGACGCACAATCAAATGAACACACTGACGCTAATGAAAAGGAAGAGAGCTTGCACCTGTTGCAACAATGTTCTAAAGTGTGCAATGTTATGGTTCCCACTACCATCAAAGATCTTAAGGATGGTAATAAAAAAACCCTAAATAAAATAAAACTAAATAAAACCTAAACCTAAATAAAAAACCTAAAAATAAATAAAAATAAAACCTAAACCCTAAACTAAAAAAAACCTAAATCTAAAATAAACAAAATAAAATAAACATAAACCTAACACTAAACCTAACCCTAAACCCCAAACCCTAACCAAAACCTAAAGTAACTAAATAAATTAAAAAATAAACCTAAACCCTAAAACCTAATAAACCTAAACTTAAACCTAAACCCTAAGAATGGAAGAACCTGATCAAGAACATCACCACAACTAACCTGGCTCAGATATGGTGGAGGCGATGGCAGGGCTGCAGCAGCAGGTGGGGAATCTAGAGGTCTCTGGTGGATATGGAGGTGGTGGTCAGCAATGGTGGTTATGGTGGGAGGAGGAAGGTTACAACCTGGTGGCTGTGGGAGAGATCGGGATATGATGATAGATCCTGCTAGGGAGGCCGTGGTGGTTTTGATGGGAACTGAGAAACAAGAATGACCAATCCACTACGCTATGGAACTGTGTCTGTATAGAGACTTCTAGTTATGGGTTTTTTGATTTGTCTCTTTCATTTTGATCTCAATCATTGTTTGTCTTAGAATATGGTGTTAATGGTTGATGAAATCAAAAGAATGAATTTGAATTTATTCTCTAAAACCAAAACCCTAAACCCTAAACTAAAACCTAAGCCCTAAACTAAAACCTAAACCTAAACCATAAACCCTAAAAAAAACCATAAACCTTAAACCCTAAACCTAAACCAAAAAACCCTAAGCCCTAAACCTAAAACTAAACCTAAACCCTAAACCCTAAAATAAAAAACTTAAACCTAAAATAAATAAAACCTAAAATAAATAAAAAAAACCTAAACTAAAATAAAATAAAATAAAACATAAAGTAAATAATAAACCTAAATAAAATAAAAAATAAACCTAAATAAAAAAAATTAAAATAAATAAAATATTAAATAAAACTAAACTAAACTAAAATTAAAAAAATAAATCTAATAAACCCTAAACCCTTAATCCTAAACCCAAAACCTACAACCCTAAATCCTAAACCCAAAACCCTAAACCCTAAATCTAAACCTAAACCCTAAACTTAAACCTAAACTAAAATAAAAATAAACTAAACCCTAAACCCAAACTCTAAACTCTAACTAAACCTAAACCCTAAACCTAAACCTAAAACTAACTAAACCTAAAAACCCTAAACCCTAAACCCTAAACTATAAACCTTAAACCTAAACCTAAACCTAAACTTAAACAAAACAACCTAAACTTAAATTAAAACCTAAACTAAAAAAATAATAAAACCTAAACTAAAACCTAAACCTAAAACTAACCTAAACCTAAACCCTAAACCTTAAACCTAAAACCTAAAACTAAACTAAACCTAAAACCCTAAACTTAAACCCTACTCCCTAAACTATAAAACCTAAACCTAAAGTAAAACTAAACCCTAAACCCTAAATAAAACCTAAAAATCTAAACTATAAACCCTAAACCCTAAACCCTAAACCTAAACCTAAACTCTAAACTATAAACCTAAACCTAAACCTAAAAAAAATAAACTAAAATAAAAAACATAAACTAAAATAAATAAACCTAAAATAAATAAACTAAACTAAATAAAATAAAAACTAATATAAAATAAATAAAACTAAACCCTAAACCTAAACCCTAAACTAAAACTAAACTTAAACCCTAAACCTAAACCTAAAATAAACCCTAAACCTAAACCCTAACCCTAAACCCTAAATCCTAAAACCTAAACCCAAAACTTAAACCATAAACCCTAAACCCTAAAAACCCTAAACCCTAAACCCTAAACCCTAAAGCCCAATCATGAACTTAAACTTAAAGTAACTAAATAAATTAATAAAATAAACCTAAACCACAAAACCTAATAAACCTAAACCTAAACCTAATTGCAAAGAATGGGCAGAACCTTGACGATAAGAACATCACTGTCAACCGTGCTCCTAGATCAATGGAAAGGCAGGTGGCATTTATCAATTGTCTGGGTATATGGAGGTGGAAAGCGGTGGTTAGGCGAGGAGCGGGAGGTTACAACCATTGGTGGTGAGGAGAGATGGGATATGATGGTGGATCCCGCTACTGAGATGTCTGGTGGTTCTTGGGAATCAAGAAATTAAAAATGGCTAATATTGCTTATGGAACTGTATTTACATTAGATGTCTAGTTATCTAAGTTTTGATTTGCTCTATGCACATTTTTTATCTATGTCATCCCTAAAAACTTGGTGTGTTACTTGGTTGATGAAATCAAAGAAATAACTAAATTTGTTCCCTTTAAAACCAAAACCCAAAACCTAAAACCCTAAGCCTCAACCCTAACCCTAAAACCTAAACCTAAACCCCAAAACCCAAAAAACCTAAACCCTAAACTAAACTAAACCTAAACCTAAACCAAAAAAAATATTAAACCTAAACCCTAATCCCTAATCCTAAACCTAAACTAAAACTAAACCTAAAACTAAACCCTAAACTAAACTAAACTTAAACCTAAACCTAAACTAAATCCTAAACCCTAAACTAAACCCTAAACCTAAAAAACCTAAACTAAAATAAAACCTAAACCCTAAACCTAAACTTAACCCTAAACCCTAAAACCCTAAACCTAAACCAAAACCCTAAAAACCTAAACTAAAACCTAAACCTAAACTTAAACTCTAACCCTAACCCTAAAACTAAAACTAAAACCAAAACCCTAACCCTAAACCCTAACCCTAACCCTAAACTTTAAACTAAAACCTAAAGTAACTAAATAAATTTAAAAAGTAACTTAAACCCTAAAACCTAATAAACTTAAAAAGAATTTGAATGATGAAACATCACCCAAGTGCCTAAGAATGAGGCAAAGGCTAATGGTTATTATCACTGGTGGGGATGGAGGTGCTAAAGACATGGAGGTGGTGGAGAAGTGGTGGATGAGGAGAGAGAAATGGTGGTAAACCGTGGAGGGGAGAGATGGTGGATCCCGCCAGAGTGGTGGTTCTGATGGAAAGAAACCAATGAAGATCTAATTTACTACTTATGGAAATTAAGAGATGGTTCTACCAGAGTTTTGATTTTCTCTATGCATGCTAATTTTATCTATGTCATGTCTTAAAACTTGAGTGCTACTTGGTTGATGAAATCTAAAGAAGAAATGTTGAATCTAAATTTCTTCTCTATTAAAAAAAAACCAAAACCCCAAATCCTAAACTAAACTCAACCCTAAAATCAAACCTAAACCTAAAACCTAAACCTAAACCCTAAACCCAAATAAACCCTAAACCCTAAACCCTAAACCTAAACCCTAAACCCAAAACCTAAACTTAAACCTAAACCCTAAACCCTAAACCCTAAACCCTAAACCCTAAACCCTAAACCCTAAAAAGCTAAATTTGAAACCTAAACAAAACAAAACCTAAAAATAAATAAATAAAACCTAAACCAAAATAAAATAAAAAAATAAAATAAAATAAAACCTAAACTAAAACCTAAACCTAAACCTAAACTTAAAAAGAAAATAAAATAAAAAAACTAAACTAAAATAAAATAAATAAAAACCTAAACTAAACAAAAAAAATAAAACCTAAATAAAATAAAAACTAAACTAAATAAAAATAAAATAAACTTAAAATAAAATAAAACTAAATAAAAATAAACCTAAAATAAACCTAAAATTGAATAAAATAAAACTTAAACCCTAAACTAAAAAAAAATAAACCTAAACCTAAAATAAATTAAAATAAAACCTAAACTAAAATAAACTAAATCTAAACCCTAACCTAAACATAAACCTAAATAAAATAAAATAAATTAAAATAAAGCTAAACCTAAACTAAATAAATAAACCTAAAAACCTAAAAGCTAAACCTAAAATAAAATAAAAACCTAAACCTAAAAAATAAAAATAAACCTAAACCTAAAAAATAAAATAAAATAAACTAAAACAAAACTTAAATATAAACATAAATCTAAAATAAACTAAATAAAAACCTAAGCTAAGATAAATAAACCTAAAATAAAACTAAACTAAATAAAAATATAAATCCTAAAACAAAAAAATAAAATAAACTAAAATAAATAAAAAATAAACTAAACCTATCTTTACTAAATTTCTAAAAAACCTAAACTAAACCCTAAACCCTAAACCCATAAACCCAAACTCTAACCCTAAAAACCTAAACCCTAAACTAACTCCCTAAACTAAACCTAAACCCAAACCCTAAATAAAAAACATAAACCCTAAACCCTAAACTAAACTAACCCTCTAAACCCCAAACTAACCTAACTAAACCCTAAACCCTAAACTCTAAACCCTAAACTAACCAAACTAAACTAACCCTAAACCTAAAATCCCAAAACCTAAACCTAAACTATAACCTAAACCCTAAACTCAAATCTAAACCTTAAAACCTACAACCCTAAACTAAATAAACTAAAAATAAACTAAAACCTAAACCTAAACCTATAAAACCTAAATAAATAAAAAACTTTAATTAAAAATAATAAAAAAAAAAATGCTAACCCTAAACCCTAAAACTAACTCAAACCCTAAAAACTAAACCTACATCCCAAAACCCTAAACTCTAAACCTTAAAACCCTAAACCTAAATCTGATCCTAAACCTAAACCCTCTAAATAAACCTAAAAAATAAACCATAAAATAACCTAAACCTAAACCTAAAACCTAAATCCTACATAAATGAGTTTACTATTAAAAAATAATAAAAAAAATAAAAAATAAAAACCCTAAACCTAAAACCCTAAACCCTAAACTAAACCCTAAACCTACAACTAAACCCTAAACTAACCTTAAAACCTAAACCCTAAACCCTAAATAAACCTAAACCCTAAACCCTAAACTAAAACCTAAACCCTAATAAACCCTAAACCCCAAAGGTTAAACCCTAAACCCTAAACTTAAAACCTAAAACCTAAACCTAAACTAAATAAAACCTAAAATAAAATAAATCAAAATAACCTAAATATAAAAATAAATAAAAAATAAAACCTAAACTAAAACATAAACCTAAACCTAAACCTAAACCTAAAAAAAATAAAATAAAATAAAATAAACTAAGATAAACTAAAATAAATTAAATAAACCTAAACTAAACTAAAAAAATAAAATAAACCTAAAAATAAAAAAAACCTATAAAATAAAACTAAACGAAAATAAAAATAAAATAAATCTATAAAATAAAATAAAAAACTAAATAAAACCTAAACCTAAAAAAATAATAAAATAAATAAAAATAAAAACCTAAACCATAAACTTAAAACCTAAACCTAAAATAAACAAAATAAAATAAACCTAAACCTAAACTAAAATAAATTAAACTAAAATAAATAAAACCTAACCTAAACCTAGAATAAACTAAACCTAAACCCTAAACTAAATAAATTATAATAAATTAAAAAAATAAATCTAAACCTAAACTATAAAATAAACCTAAAACCTAAATAAAAGCTAAAACCAAACCTAAAAAAATAAAATAAAACCTAAAAAAAAATAAAAAAATAAAAAAAAAAAATAAAATAAAAAAATTAAATAAAAAATAAAACTAAACTAAAAATAAGCACAAACCTAAACCTAAACTAAGAAAATAAACTAAATTAAAAACCTAAACTAAAATAAATAAACCTAAAATAAATAAACTAAACCAAATAAAAAAAATTAAACCTAAATAAAGATAAATAAAATAAAATAAATTAAAATAAATAAATAAAAAATAAACTAAATAAACCTAAACCTATAGGTTTACTTAATTTTAAAAAAAATATAAATCGTAAAACGTAAACCCTAAACCCTAAACCCTAAATTAAAAACCTAAAACTAAACTAAAATAAACCCTAAACTAAACCCTAAAACCTAAACCCTAAACTAACTAAAAAACCCTAAACCTAAACCTAAAACCCTAAACCCTAAAAACCTAAACTAAACCTAAACCTAAATCCCTAAATTAAACCTAAACCCAAACCTAAAACACTAAACCCTAAACACTAAAAAACCTAAAAAAACCTAAACCTAAAAAAAATAAAATAAAATAAATAAATAAACTAAACCTAAAAAAATAAAATAAAATAAAATAATAATAATAAAACCTAAACTAAACCTAAACCTAAACCTAAACCTAAACCTAAAATAAATAAAAAATAAAATTAAATAAAAAAAAATAAACTAAAATAAAAATAAAACCTAAAAAAACTAAAAAATAAAAAAAAAACCTAAATAAAACATAAATAAAATAAAATAAAATAAATATAAAATAAAATGAAAACTAAATAAAAACCTAAATCTAATAAATAAACCTAAAAATAAATAAAAAATAAAACCTAAACCCTAAACTAAAAAAGAAACTAAACCTAAAATAAAAAAAAAAAAAAACTTAAACCTAAACTAAAATAAACTAAGCTAAAATAAATAAAACCAAACCTAAACCTAAAACCTAAACCTAAACTAAAATAAAACCTAAAAATAAACTAAAATAAAACCTAAAATAAACTATAAATAAAACCTAAACCTAAACTTAAAAAATAAAACCTAAACTAAAATTAAAAATAAAAAAATAAGCATAAACCAAAAAACCTAAACCTAAAATATAAACTAAACTAAAACTAAACTAAAATAACTAAACTAAACTAAATAAAAATAAAATAAATAAATAAAATAAAAATAAAATAAACTAAAATAATAAAAATAAACTAAATAAATAAAATACTAATTTAAAAAAACCTAAATCAACACTAAACCTAAACCCAAAATCTAAACCTAAAACTAAAAACTAAACCCTAAACTAAACCCTAAACCTATACCTAAACCATAAAATACCTAATTAAACTAAACCTAAACCCTAAACCTAAACTAAACATAAAACTCTAAACCCTAAACTATAAACTCTCAAAAACCTCAAATTAAACCTAAACCCTAAACTAAACTCTAAACTAACTAAACCTAAACTAAATAAAACTATAAACCTAAAGTTTAAATTTTAAACTATAAACTAAATAAACCTCCTAAACCCTAAACTAAACTAAAACCTAAAATAAACTAAACCCTAAACCTAATCCTAAACCCTAAATAAACTTATACCTTAAACTTAAACCTAAACCTAAACCCTAAACTAAAACCTAAACCTAAAACCCTAAACTCCCCTAAACTCTAAACTTAAACCCTAAACCTAAAATAAAACCCTAAACTAAACCTAAACTTAATAAAACCTAAACCTAAAAAACTTAAACCTTAAAACTAAATAAAACCTAAACTTAAACCCTAAACTAAACTAAACCCTAAACCTAAACTTAAACATAAACTTAAACTAAACTAAAACCTAAATCCTAAACCTAACCTAAAACCTAAACTAAATCTAAAAAACTAAACTCCTAAACCTAAAACCTAAATAACCCTAAACTTTAAACCCTAAACCCTAAACCCTAAAACCTAAACCTAAACTCTAAATATAAACTAAACCCTAAACCTAAACCTAAACTAAACCTAAACCTAAAATTTAAACCTAACTAAACAAAAAAACTAAACCCTAAACCCTAAACCCTAAAACACTAAACCTAAACAAACTAAACCTAAACCCTAAACACTAAATAAACTAACCTAAACCTAACCCTAAACCTAAAAAACCCTAAACCTAAACCTAAACCTAAACCTAAACTAAATAAAATAAAATAAAATAAAAATAAACTAAAATAAATAAAAAATCTAAACTAAACTAAAAAATAAAATAAACCTAAGAAAAAACATAACTAAAATAAAACTAAAATAAAAAAATATAAAAAATAAAATCTAATTAAAAATAAAATAAATAAAATAAAATAAAATAAAATAAAATAAAATAAAATAAAATTAAATAAAAAACCTAAACCTAAAAATAAAAAAAATAAAAAATAAAACCTAAACCCTAAACTAAAAAAACTAAACCTAAAATAAAAAAAGTAAAAAACCTAAACCTAAATTAAAATAAACTAAACTAAAATAAATAAAACCAAAACCTAAACCTAAAATAAACTAAACATAAACCCTAAACTAAAGAAAAGAAAATAAACTAAAAATAAACATAAACCTAAACTAAAAAATAAAACCTAAAAATAATCCTAAAATAGAAACCTAAAACCTAAACCTAAAAATTAAAATATAAACCTAAACCTAAACCTAAAAATAAAAAATAAAACCTAAACTAAAAAATTAGATGAAAATAGAACTAAATTAAAAAATAAGCATAAACCAAAACCTAAACCTGAAAAATAAACTAAAATTTAAAACCTAAACTAAAATAAATAAACTAAACTAAAAAAAATAAACCTAAATATAAATAAAAAATAAAATAAACTAAAGTAAAAAAAATAAACTAAATAAACCTAAACCTACATGTTACTTAATTTAAAAAACCTAAACTATAAACAAACTAAACCAAAATCCTAAACCCTAAACCCTAAAACTAACCCTAAACACTAAACTAAACCTATAACTCTAAACATAACTAAAAAAAACCTTAAGAGCTAAACTAAACTAAACCCCTATAAACACTAAACCTAACTTAAACCCTAACCTAAACTCTAAACCCTAAACCCTAATAAATTAAAAAAATAAACTATAAACTAAAACCTAAAACTAAACCTAAACTAAACCTTAAACTATAAACTATAAAGTTTAAATTTAAAATAAACTAAATAACCTTAAACCTAAAACCTAAACCCTAAACTCAACCTAAACTAAACCACCTAAACCCTAAACCCTAAAACTTAAACTAAACTCTAAACCCTAAACCAAAATTTAAACCCTAAACTTAAACCCTAAACTAAAAACTAAACCTAAAACTAAACTAAACCTAAAACCTTAAACCCTAAACTTAAACTTAAATAAACTCCTAAAGTTTTAAACCTAAATAAATAAACCTTGCTAACCCTAAACCTCAAAATTATAAACCCTAAAAAAATAAAAATGCTAAACCTTAAACCTAAACCCTAAACCTAAATCAAACCTAAACCCTAAACCCTAAACCTAAAACCTAAACCCTATACTAAACTATAAACCCTAAAACCTAAACCCTAAAGCTAAACCTAAACTAAACTCTAACCCTAAACCCTAAACCTTAATCCTAAACCTAAACTAAACTAAACCATAAACCTAAACCTTAAAGCCTAAACCCTAAACCCTAAAATAAACTAACCCTAAACCTTAAACCTAAACTATAAACCTAAGAAAAACCTAAACCTAAACTCAAAATAAATAAAATAAAATAAAAATAAAATAAAATAAAATAAATAAAACCTAAACTAAATTAAAATTAAAAACCTAAAAAAACTAACTAAAATAAAACTAAATGTAAAATAAAATAAAATAAAATAAAATAAAACTAATAAAAACCTAAACCTAAAATAAACCTAAAAATAAAACATAAAATAAATAATAAAAATAAAACCTAATCCCTAAACTAAAAAAACTAAACCTAAAATAAAAATAAAATAAAATAAAAAATAAAATAAATTAAACCTAATATAAATAAACTAAACTAAAAGAAATAAACCTAAACCTACACTAAACTAAATAAAATATAATAAACTAAAAAACAAACCTAAACCTAAACTTAAAAAATAAAACCTAAAAATAAACCTAAAATAAAAAATAAATAAACCTAAAAAAAGCAAAATAAAACCTAAACCTAAACAAAATGAAAATAAAACCTAAACCTAAAAATATAAACAAAAATAAACTCAACTAAAAACTTAAACCTAAACTTAAACCTAAAAAATAAATTAAAATAAAAAAAAAAAATAAATAAACATAAAATAAATAAACTATACTAAATAAAAATAAGAAATAAACCTAAAAATAAATAAATAATAAAATAAATAAATTAAATAAACCTAAACCTACTGATTTACATAATTTAAAAAAACCTAAATCCAAAACCATAAACCCTAAAACGAACACTAAACCTTAAAACTTAAACCTACAACACTAAACTTAGAACCCTAAAACTAAAATCCTAAATCCTAAACCCTAAACCCTAAACCTTAAATAATAAACTAACCCTAAACCCTTAATCCTAAACCCTGAACCTTAAGCCCTAAACCCTAAACCTAACCCTAACCCTAAACTTTAAACCCTAAACCCTAAACACTAAAACCCTAAAACTAAACCCTAAACTAAAGCTCTATACCTAAACTAAACCCTAAAAACCTAAACCCTAAAAACTTAAACCATAAAGCTAAACACTAAACTAAACCCTAACCTAAACCCTAAACTATAAACTAAACTAAACCTTAAACCCTAAACCCTAAACCCTAAAAACCTAAAATCCTAAAATCCTAAAATCCTAAACCTAAACTAAATAAAACCTAATAATAAAATAAATAAAAAACTTATACATTAATAAAATAATAAAATAATAAAATAAAATAAATTAAAAACCTAAATTTAAACCTAAATCTAAACCTAAAAATAAAGTAAAAAAAATAAAGTAAAATAAGATAAATAAAAACCTAAACAAAACCAAAAAAATGAAATAAACCTAAGAATAAAAAACCTAAATAAAATAAAAATTAAACGTAAAATAAAAATAAAATAAACCTAAAATTAAATAAAATAAGAACTACATAAAAACCTAAACCTAAAAAATAAGCCTAAAAATAAATAAAAAATAAAACTTAAACCCTAAACTAAAAAAAATCTAAACCTAAAATAAAATTAAACAAACAAAATAAAATAAACTTAAACCTCAAACAAAAATAAACTAAACTAAAATAAATAAAACCTAAACATAAACTAAATTGATGATCATTCCATGTCAAGGACATGGAGAGAGATACACTAGGGGATCACACATGCATTGGACATGATATGAGGGGTCTATGTCGAGGGCATAGAAGAAGAAATTTTTTTGGGGATAATATTTGAATTTGATTTGATTATATGATTTGTGGAAAGATGATCCGCTGGGGATAAGAATTAATAATCCACCAGGGTTTAAGATCGAATTGATTTAATTTTTTTTATTTTAATTGATGTGGAGGCATATCTGCTAGAGATATGGGCTCAAGTCCACTGAGGATTGAGAAGATGAACCTTCTACTGGGAAGTGTTCTGCTATCCTGGGATTGGGATTTGAGTTTGATTTCATATATTTATTTGGGGATGTATCATAGAATAAGAGTTTGGTGATTTCTTTGATTTAGACTCTACTAGGGAGTTGGTTTAATTTGGCTCACTAGGGAGAGGTTGGTTTGAATTTTTTGCTTGACTTGTTTATATATTATTTTGGGCTCCTGGGAGAAGGGTGTGATTTAACTCTAGAAAAATTGGGTTTAATTTAATCTGGACCTTATTATGGACCCACCAAGAAGGGGCTATATCATCCTCACCTACCTCGTTTACAAATCCAAAGGCATAATCTACCTGTAGAGCTAGCCAACCTAAGGGTTGCCTTTTAGTGTAATGATGGCTGTGAAAATGAAGCAGACTTACATCTTCCAAACTGAGGAACAACCGCTAGGGTGATTTTGGATACACAAATTGAACCTAACCTAGGGCTTACTACCTGAATTCCACTTAGACTTATGTCAACTCAAAAGTAGATTATATAAATTTCATGTGATTTGATGGTTTATTTTGTTTAGATTTTGAATTGAGGGCATATCCACTGGGATGATCAAATTTCTTAGATTTAATTTATGGACATGTCTGTGTGATGGACCCACTAAGAAGGTGCTATATTAACTTATCCTATCTCAAATTTACAAATCCAAAGAGGATAGTCGGGTAGAGCTAGCCAACCTGGGGTTTCCTTTCATGTGCAACGGTAGGAAGAAGGTGTAGAAGACTTACATCTTTAAAGGGAATAACTCAGTGACCTTGGTAGCATAACAAATCAAACCCAACTTTGGGGTGACATCGAGTGAATATCACCGAACTTATATCAACTCAAGAGTAAGATTCCTATAGGAGCTTTTATACTAGCCTAAAGTAGGATGATTGCTTGGGAAAAGGTATCGCTAGGGGGGGGTCCTCCTAATCAACAAGTGAATATATATTTTGTTTATATATTTGTGTGAACCTTGTTGGTGTGTGAGGGACCACACTGAGAAATGGCTATGTTGGCCTTGAACTACTAAGATTTACTAGACCAAGGGAGAATCTGCACATCCAGAGGACAAATTCTCTAATCATATGGGCGGTTATTAAAAAAGGAGAACTATCCAATTTGATAGTAACCCGAGTAGTGTCTAAATGGGGTTGCAAAGGATGTGATCTAAATATAGTGCCCATGGGGATTCTAGGGTGTTATCCCGAGCACTAAAAGAAAGCCTATTGGTGTATGGTGGCTAACTCAAGGAGAAATCATGTGATTTACATCCGCCATGAGTGGTGTATCTTAAGGTGCAGAACCAACCAACCTATGGCCATAATGAGTGGTGCATCCATCAGCATAGTGAGAACCAACCAACCTAAGGTGCCCGTCAGTGTGCAACGATCAATCTGGAAAGAAAGCTTGTAGGCTTACAACTTTCTAAGCAGAACTGATCATCAAGATAGTTTATCATTGGTAGGACATATGCTATCTGACCTATAGTGACTACTAAGCGAGGAGCCCTGAGGAAGGACTAGACCCAAACTTAAAGTAGCCAACAAGGAAGGAACTACTATAGGACTTATTCTGAACCTAAAATATACTCGACCCAATAAGAAAGCATAGCAGACTCACATCCTCTTAAACAAATCTAACATTAATAAGTAAGGCCTATCAAACTAACAACAAGGGTGGAAGTAAAGTGGGGTACTTACATCCTCCAAAGCAAGAAGACCACGGGTGACACACTAGAAGCACCTTAACCTAGAGCAGCATCGAAGTGAGTGCCACTGGGCATTATCTCAACTCAGAGTAGCCCGACATAAAAGATATGTGTTTATTTTATATGTTTATGTGTAGTTTGTGTTTATTTTGTGTTAATAAAGGATAGGATGCCACTCTGGTTATTTACACTTACCCTAAACACATCATGGCATATTCCTAAACAAGAATACTTTCAACATGGAAGAGATTGAATTTGAAATAGAATTTTTATTAATGATAATTATTTTCAAACATGATTTATAATATTTCTTTAAGTAGAGCACATTGATTGGAAGAATTGGGTGCTCTCTCATGATTAATAATGATAAGATCCTCCTTGGTAGGCCTTCTCTGGGGCCTTCCCAAGTGGGTTGCCTCCCATCTTATGATGGGCAACAATCGATCTCCTTAGAACTAAAATAAGCTCTCCTACTTGAAAAGCTCTAGGATGGACCAAACTTTTGTGAGCTTAAATCATTTTGTACAACTCAAGATTTTGGGATGCCTGCAGGCATCTCTCCTCCAAACTTTTGAGCTCTTATAACCACAACTTGGCATTCTCTCATGATCTTGCTACCCAAAGCTATCCTTAATGATGGGAGTTGGACTAATGGTAGAATGGATTCAAACCCATACACTAAGGAGAAAGGAGTTGGAGTTCTATATGTGGTGTGGTAGCCCACAAGGCTTCAACTAACCTGCCATGCCACTATGGCTTACTATTGTCGAGTGTCTTCTTCAAAGATTTGGATGAGAGTTTTGTTGAAGGCTTTGCTAAGCCATTTTCCCTCGTAGTTGATGGTAGAATATCTCAAATCTATATATCTCGGCAAAGTTGTTGATCTTGATATTCTGAATGTAAATACCATTATCAAATATAATTCATCGAGGCTTCAAACCTATATATGAAATGGTTCCTAAAACCGAAAGCACATGTCGAAGTGACCTCTTTGAGCAGAATCATCTTCACCCATTTGGAAAAGTAGTTACTAGCAGCTAAGAGGAACTGATGACCCTTGGAAGAAGGAGGATCAGTCGAACCCTCAATGTTGGTACCCCAACACTTGAATAGCCATGAGGCCAATGTAGGATGTAGAATGTTGGGTGATTGGTGTAGGACCATAATGTATATTTGACATTGGTTGCATTGCCTAGCTGTATCCATGCAATCTTTGATCATCAATGGTTGGTGGTATCCTAGTCTCTTGATCTTGGCATTCATCTTCGACCGGTTGGCTCCACATCTCCAGTGTATCTGCCATGATCTTATCATACTTGTCTAAACAACGTAATCACATATGATGAAAGACATAAGACACCATCCACAAGAGTGTAGGAAAGTGCTCTTTATCGATGGGCTTGGGACTTCTTTTGAGGTAGTTTGCATTTATTTAGGTAATCCATGAATGGTTGCCTTTAATCTAACTCCTCATCCTTCTTGTCAATGGCAACCTCCCCTTCAAGAGAGTACTTTTTTATGAGTTCAATATCAATAAGGAAAAAGACTTTGTCTATTTTGGACATTTATTGATATGGACTCAACATCTGGACATGCCAACTCCTAGGCAAGCTTGGCTAAAGAATACACTACGGTGTCCTCTCCTCAAGGAATCTTATAAAAGGTAACCTCTGGGATTTGGGCCAACAACTCTGTGGTGTACTTTTGGTAGTGATGGGGCTTGGGTTTTAAAACCTTATAGGATCTAGTGATTTGGTTGATAACTAACTGAGAATCCCTGAAGATGTTGATGTTTTGGATGCTTAGAGTAACGATTAACTCTAGATAATCGAGCCTCTCTTTTTTTTGGTGCAGGATTGGATGATGATATGAGAATCTCATCATCATGGTCGAGTTAAGAGAATTATTTTTACCCCTACCTTTCTTAGAAAAGTAGATTGTGGTTCTTCTCCTCTTTGAGAAGAAGCCACACCATCAAAGTACATCTCCCAGTGGTGAATGCTAGTGTCCCATTAGTTCATGATTTGTTTATCGGGGAGATCATCACGTAGCAGAGAGTCAGCAAGAAGTGAGTGTACTACTAATAAATCTATTAGGACTTGTCATTTCACCCGTAGGCACAAGGTAATGTTAAACAGAAGATCATGAATGTGAACTATATGACACGACCATGTTATGAGATACTATAGTGGATTGATCTAGAGATTAAGTTCACCTTATTAGAAGCATGTAGTGATGTAGCTTTTTGGATGTAAAGATTAAAGCTAAGAAATGTTTCTTAATGAGTGGATAATTAGACTCAACGGGGGTTAGATGATGGCTGAGCTATTAGAATGCATTTTCCTTCCCTTCATCATTTGCTTGGGGTAATAAAGCACCAGGGAGTCATCTAAAGCAGCAATGTAATGCATGAGCAGCTTGCCCAGGATAGGGGCTGCTAGAACCGATGGCATCATCTGGTAATGCTCGATGTCTTCAAAGGCATGCTCACACTTATCGTCCCACTTGAACTTGGCATCCTTTTTTACAACCCCTGAGAATGGTTTACATCTTCTTAGTAGGTTGGATATAAAGCATCTTAAATACTCCAACTGCCCTTGGAAAGATCTGAGTTGAGTTAAACTTTTAGGGGTGTCATTTCTAATATATATTCTATGGATCAATTTGATTCTGTGTTGGACAACAAACCCAAAGAATTTTCAAGCTACTAATTAATGCACACTTTATGGGGTTCATTTTGAGGTTAAATTATCTTAACTATTCAAAACTACTCTCAAGTTAAAAGAGATGGTCTTCCTTCTTTTATTTTTTGACCATGAGATCATTGACATAGCACTCACTTGATGATGAATGAGTTCATCAAGATTCAAGATCATTCGTATGTAGCACCAAATTTTAAGGCTGAAAGGCATGACCTTATAGCAATAGATTCTGATCGGGGTTCTAAAAGTAGTGTTTCTTTCATCTTCAGGAACCATCTTTATTTGGTCCATGAGCCATCTAGAAAGAGAAGACGCATGAAATGAGGCAATGTCCACCATCGCCCCAAGATAGTAAATTTGACTTTTGGACATGCCTTAATCAAATCCTTAAAATCAATGAATATGTGAATTTGGCCATTCTTTTTCTTAATTGGGACAATGCTGGCTAACCAAGTAAGGTATTTTTCTTCTCTAATGAAGCCAACATTGATCAGTTTCTTTACATCATAAATGACATGTTGTTTTATGCTAAATCACATGCATCTAGGAGCTTGTTAATAAGGTTAACAGTAGGCTCTATTACTAGTTTATGGATCCTATGTTAGGAGCCAATCCATGCATCTCTTCATAACTCCATGTAAAGCAATTTAACTCAATCATCAACCTAACTATGTCAATTTCATTCAACAAATAACTTATGTATGCCAAGCATGGATCTTCTGCCCTAAGTTGATTTCCATGAGCTCATCGATGGTTGACTGATCTCTTCTTCAACTCGTGGTGCATCTTTGACCTTCAAAATCATTTGGATCATCTGAAATTTCTAAACATAGCTCCTCATATGAGTTAGTATGATTTAGAAAGAACCTACCAGATTCCAAATGATTGGTGTTGACTTAGTAGCAATCATCATCATCGACTGGACCCACTATACTGAATCCTAGTCCCGATCTTGATTGAGAGCTTTTGAATTTATTCTTCCATATTCTTTCAAAGTAGTTTGATCTGTGCTTTGTCTAAGTATGTGAGATTAACTCTTTCTTTGCTAAATTATGAACACAAGGCAAGTACCAATCAAAAGGTAATTCTATTAAATCTTTATATAAATCATCCTCAAGTTCTATATCAACTTACTAACTTGAGGATGATGCTCCCAGAAAGAACCTCCGAGCCTTCACACTTGTGGATGATTTAGGGGCTTCCTTAACTACCAAACCCTCAACTTTTTGAGAGGAAAGTGGGGTAAGAGCTAAGGTTCCCAATTTATGCCTAACTGTTTCACATATAGATGTGGATATGCTTACGATTTGCTTTGGAACCCGATCTTCATCGTTATCTGGCTCAAGTGTCATCTCCAAGGGAATCTACTACTGAGTAGAGCTGATTTGTGTGCTAACCATTTAAGACTTGTCCTATTAACTAGATTCTAAGTCTATATGGATAGCAGGTGTACTCCTAGTAGCTAGGACATATCTTATATTGGGTGGCCAATAAGGAGGTTTTCCACCCCTAGGATTGCCTCTAAACTAGCCTCTTCCTCTGCCTGGTGGAGGTCAGGTCATCCTACCCATATGTTCAAATGGAGTAATGAATTGTGGGTGGAATCTAATGTCAGGCTCCACTTCCTCCTCCAAGTCTATTTTGCCCCCTTTTATTTTCTTTTTCATTTTCTCTTTATTTTTTTTCTTTTTTCTTTCTTTTCTTTATTTTTAAACTTTGGCCAAGTTTTGAGAATAGATCTGAACTGTAAATGGCTTGAGATCTCTTTTGACAGTAGATGATCCCACCTCTAAACTTCATACAGAGAGGATGGAACTATGTTATTCTCATGTATCCATGGTCTTCCAAGCAAAGCTTTCAAAGATGTATCTGAGTCTATAATGTGAAACTTGGCTTCGATCTTCCAATCATTTATCTCCAAGAGCAACACTACGGAGCCTAAGGCCTATTGACCTCACTTTTGAAGTGCAAATTAAATCTTCCTATCTTAGACTTAGGAGTTTTCTAGACACTAAGACTCCCCTAGTCATAAGACACTTCTAACAATTAGGTAAACACTTAACCTAAGCCTAAAGACTTATAAGGGTTAACCATATGATTAGGTTATGCCTTAGGGATTAGGATAATCCACCTACTCTATAACCCAAATCCAATCCATGTTCACCTTCTTGAACTAAACCTCAAGTTTAATTCAAACATCAAATTCAAATCCAAATCCAATCCCAAATTCAAAAACCAAATGATTGAAGCCCATGATCAAATCCAAACTTGAAACCCTTCCTAAGCCATATGACCTATCCCATGGACTTAGCCAAATCTTAATCCAAATTAATCCAAAATCAATTGATTTTCATAATCAATTTATATCTTCAATCATCTTCCTAAATATAAATCAAATCTACATTCAAATGATCAAAACTAAATCAAACTAAATCAAATTAAATCAAAACCCTTCCTAAGCCATATAACCTATCCCATGAACTTAGCCAAATATTAATCAAAATCAAGTCAAACTCATTTGAGTTTCTCATAAATCAATCATATTTTTAATCATCTTCACAAATTTAAATGGATTATACATTTAAATCATCAAAACTAAATCAAACTATATCAAAATCCAAACCTAAGCCACATAGCTCAACTCCATGGACTTAGCCAAGTTTCATCATTCCAAAACCCGAATTTAATTGACTTTCTCATGAATCAATCATACCTTCAATCATATTCACAAATATAAATGAAATCTACGATCATTAAGCTAACCAAAATCAACCCAAGTTAAACCCAACTTAACCCTTTTAACTTCAAATGTTCAAATGAACCAAAACCCATTTTAACCTAAGCCAATTGTAGTTGAATTTATATATCAATCCAAAATACATATATGAACTCTACTAAATCAAACTCAACCCAAAATCATTCCAACTAAACCTGATTGGTCCACTTGACCCAAAGTGGCCAATTTGACCAATTTGAGCCAAGTTCTAATCCTACCCAAATTGGATTGAACGAAGCCCATCAAAACCTCCCATCATGATTGTTGATCACCCTAGGTTGATCAATTGTCAAAAATTAGGTCAAATCAAGTTAACTTGGTCATTTGACCAAGTCAACCTCTTAACCCATATGAATCCAAACTAGCAAAATTGCAACCTAAGCCAAATCTTTAGAAACCAATGATTCATACCAAATAAAAATCAATATTTGAATATGACTTGACCTTCAATTGAGTCAAACCAAACCCAATTGGTCCTCTTGACCCAAGTTGACCCAAATTGTCCTTAAAGACCAAATTGGGTCAAATCAAAATATAAACCAAATTGATTGCAACCAATAGCTCAAGTTCATTCTAAATTGATTATTGAACTTGATGAAAGCCATGATTGGACCCAATTAAACCCAATTGACCTACTTAGCCCAAATTGACCAAAAGGTTAAAGTTGGCCTAAATCAAAACCAAATCCAAATTAATTGAAAAAAAAGCCTACAATCATCTTTAATTGGTCAACTAACCCAACCAACACCCAACCAATTTTTAATTTGGTCAAATTGGTTTTAATCCATTTGACCCAAATGAATTCAAATGAGCCAAAACAAATCTAAGCCAAATAAACCAAACCAATTGAACCAAACATCCCAAATGATCATATAAACTTAACCAACCTTGGTTTGACCCAATTTGACCAATTGGTCAACTTGACCCAACCTAACCCAATTTGACCTAAATGAGTCAAATTGAGCCAAACCTAACCAAATCAACTGTAATTGACTTAAAACTTGAGATAACCTACTTTTGGATCATTTCAAATCTTTCCAAATTAAATCTAATGCTAAATGATCATTCTACCCTTGGGTTAAGGGCATTACATGAGACAAATCCCATGTAAGTGATCATTTCCATTCCTTGCCACTTGGTACTTCCTAATGGTCCACCTAGGCAGGACATTGCCCAACTGACCCAAGGGGTGGTTGGGTCTTATGACCCATGGAGGTGAAATCACCTCACCCTCCCCATTGAGCATTTGAAACCCATAGGACACCCATGATTCCTCTTAGGTTGCCACCTCCACACTGCAGCCAACTCACCTCCTCCCTACCACCCTGACTCCTCGAGATGGTCAGAACTAGATGCCAAACCCTATCCCACCTTCCGATCAAGATGAAGGGGGGTATACTCCCGCTCGTTTCCACTCAATCATACGCCAAAATCATTCCTTAGAGCTCTAGCTACCCAAGATGAGCCACTAGAACAATTTTCTAAGCTCCCAAGGTCGTTCCTCGACAAAAAAATGCCATTATCGTCAGTCCCAAAATAGGACACTCCCATTTCTAACCTAACTTTCCCATTTCTCCATCAAACTAAAATTAACTTTGCACGCACCTTCCCTAGGCCTCATCGAGCAAGAACGAATCATCTCCCAAGCTTCCTGAGCATGTGAGGTGGGACTTCAATCAAAGCTAAGCTCCAAATTGTCAGTCTATGGCCTTCAGAGTGAACGCCAAGGAATTGATCTAATTGTTGCTTAATAAGGCTTCGTCTACACTAGATAAAGCTTTCTCAATCATTTGAGCCATCGATCTTGAGCTCCAGCAAGGTATGCTTCCAAAATTGATTCTTAGGCAAAAATGAGTTGGAGTTTTTTGAAGAAAACTTGCATCTTGTGTGATCCTGACCATTGGATCCCCTCCGATCGATGTCCTGAAGGTGTGGGATCCTTTTGGAGTTGATATGAGCTTGGGTAGTTCAGATCAAGTGAGCAATGGTGGACATACTCTATTCTCCATCCCTTGAATGACGTTAGATCACGCACCATCCATTCCATGTGATCAGAATGGACGGTCATGATTAGATCCACTAGATCGATCTGATTTAATCCTATTAAGTTGTGGGATTAATCGTAGCCATTTGATCTTAGATCGGATGATGGAGAAGAAAATGTGTGTGTCCATGCCACGAGGCACTGAGTTAGATAAGTTTTAAGTAACCAATCCCGTGGTGTCACGTGGAATGCGTGCCACATCAGTGTGCCACATGGCCCAAATAGGATTAGGCTTTAATTAGGCTTAATTAATCATTTTTAATGGTGAAAACTTCAAAAAATCATAAAAAATCATAGAGAAATAATAAATAAAAAATAAATACTTATTTTAAAGGTATTCTAGAGGAGAATTAACTAAAAATGATCTTAACTAATTTTGAATAGTAATTAAAGTTTAATTACAAAAGTAATTAGCTTAATTACTCATAAATTACTTGAGCAATTAATCCAAAATTTTGTGGATTAATTTAATCGGATAACCTCTACCTCCCATAATTTTCTTGGGATTTATTGCTCACTTAATTAGAAAAATTGACTAATTAAAAATTAATTAATATTTTAAGTTAATTAATGATTAATTAATCCCATGAAAAGTAACAAATTGGTTAATTAAGTTTATTAATCATTGTTCAATAATAAGTGAACTAAGGAATAGGGTTGGGACCCCTTTCCTAAGTTCATTTCACCCTTTTTAAAATGAAATTAATTAAGAACTAATTAATTAAATTACTTATCAAATTGAAATAATCACATCACCTTAATTAATTAAATCATAGATCTTAGGTGTTTAATAACCTAAAGGAGTTTAATGAAATTATGGTTAGTCCACATGTGTGGAAAACCATAAGAATTAATTAAGTCCCTTAATCTAAATAAATATTAATCATGAGCCAATTGAATTAGGCCTCTTTTATTTAGGATCATTATAAGTTTATTTTCCATGCATATCATGTTGGCTCATAATTACTTAGTTAATTACTTTAAGGTGACATAGGTAAGGGTAATTAATTCATCTAATTAAGGTTTCAACTTAATTAACCCATAAAATCAACTTAATTATATTTTCTTAAATTAAATCAAATTACTAATGTGGGAATGCGTTTAAAATAACAAGTAATGATTTCTCTTCTCCTCTTTAAATCAAATCAAATCATAAACTTAATTAATAAAGAAGCTTTGATTTGCTTTAAATAATCTTATTTGACTTGATTGTCCTTAAGAACTAGTTTGGTTGAATGAATCACATGCTTATATTTAATTGTCCTCTTTCCAATCATGTCAAAATAAAGTAAAATAAAATGGATTTCCTTTATGCAAGCTTGCATGTGTTGATTTAATTTAATATATGCATGGCTATTATCACTATTAAATCTAAATGTATTTTTCAAAAGCTTTTAAATGAATAATAATATGTGTTATGATGCTAGTTATAAATACATAAGAAATGCATGTACTTTAGCTTAAGTGTATGAATGTTGAGTTCTCTTTCCTCTATTCATGTGTTGATTTATATAAGATTAAATGGTAATATATATAGTCTAGACATCCGGGAACACGAGGTTTTTAGCTAGCCCCAAGAGGTCATTTGATTACCTCACTTCTCTGGTTTAACAATGACACACACCCATTTGATTTCATTCTTATGTATTTCAACATTAGAATTTGCATAGAGCATTAATTCATAAATATAAATGATTGAATCAAACAAAATATACATTCTTTGCATGATTTTCTTTCTCACATTTATGTATACATCCATGTGTGTCTAAGAAAAGCATGTACATATTCTAGACATCCCGAGAATATAAGGCTTTAGTTAGCCCCAAGGAGGTCATTTGATTACCTCACTTCCTTAGTTTAACAATGAAATGTACTTGCCTATATCTTTGTACATGTATATGTATATGTGATTAGTGAATGAAAATCCCATTTTACATTAACATTGCATGCATTCATAATTGACTAAGTGGTTGAATTAATTAGCCATATGATTTAAAGCTTACTTCTTATGTTCATGTATACAAATTTACATATGTTTAAATGCAAATAGGTATATAGTCTTGACATCCCAAGAATATGAAGCTTTAGCATGTTCCAAGGAGGTCATTTGATTACCTCGCTTCCCTGATTTAACAAAGGCACATGCCTATTTAATTTCCTTCTTATGTATTTTTTGAATAAGAATTTGGATAAAGTTTTAAATTAATAAGTTTAAATAATACAATCAATAAAAATATAAAATCTAAACATACACATACATTCATCATTTAAGTGTGCTAAAATATGTTGCATGTATAAATACACCTAGGATTAAATCATATGCATGTTACATGTGATGGAAAGGAATGATTTAATATATGTCATGTGGTAGTAATTCAATTAAATTATCCTTAAGATGCCTTTCATTTTGAATAGGATTATTTAAAGTGATCCTAAACTTAGGATTAATTAAATCATTTAATAAGACATTCACTAAAGAGAAATAAATCAAATTAATATACATTAGAAAGTGACTTATGGTAGGGATGAGGCAATCCTCTTTCCTCTCTTTATAACACTTAGTTGCTAAGTGTAATCACATGAAACAAAAGAAAATATAAATTAAAATTCTCAAATCAATTAAACTACTTCAAGTGAAATCAACCTTTAATGTTAAATTGAATTTTTGTACACTTAGAAAATACAACACTGATGCTTAACAAGACTTACCACGCTAGCCTTAATACACACATTAGAATTAAATCACCACTTCTAGCTCTAAGTTAGGATGGTGTATGATATGATGTATCTTTGGTTTTATGATTTATTATTTTAGATTGGATGTTAGGGTGTATGCTTCATAGACTAGATGATAGGCCAATATTAGCCTAACCATGTTTTTTTGTATGGTATTATGCTTAAGGTATGCTTAAAAATAAATGTGAATGCTCTTTTTGCAGGTTTCTTAAATCCTTAAGCATAAGAAAGACAAGGCTTAATTTACCCATGTGTAGGGTGCTAAGTACAAATTATAAATACAATTGCTTGGGATTATATGTATATTTAAACCTCTATTTTATGGATAGTTAGATTTACTTTTCCCACATAAATGTAATTTTGCAATAATTAAGATTAGTGCTATGGAGAATTAGAGCAAAGGGCCAAAGGCTTTGTCTGGTGCCCTATGATGCCTTTGAAGCAAGCACCATCTAATTCAAAGAAGGAACCAAATCATAAATGGAGATATGAAGAAAGAAGACCTCCATAACATTTATTATAATTATAATTATTCTTTTATATTCTAGGTTGTATAAGGGTAGAACTCGGCTACCCATCTTTTCTCTCTTTGGATTATATGGCGGTACCCGACTGCACCATCCTTTTATTCTTTTATGATAATATATATAATTGTTTGATGTTATGTTTACATTGTGCTTTAGGAAGGAATTCTTTTCATTGTTCTTAAATGATTGATGCTTTAATGTGTGGCTTGGGTACGATTAGGCTCTTAGGATAGAAATAACTTTTGTACCCAACTAATCACTTAAAACTAAATTTTAAATAACTCATAACCTCATCATAAAGCCTAAGACATAAATAAGATAATTAAAAGATCTATCAACCCCTTAGCTATATGGTTGTATGTTTCACATCATCCATGCATATTCTTTCTCTCTTGAACATGAAGGATCTCCATCCTTGCAGGATAAAGGAATGCTTGACCTATAAGGGCATCCCCGGTGGTGTAGAACACCTTCTACTAGCTGATTTGACCCATAATCTATTTCATCATGCATTTTGGCATAAAAAAAAATACTAAAGCCTCTATGAAAATGATCTGTCTAAAATGAAATAAAATTTGAAAAGATTTTGCATCTATAGATTAAGTCATATGCCCATACCACTCATGTTCTAGTCTCTTAGGGAGTGCATTTAGGACTTTAGTCTCTTTCTAATTAAATAAACACCTTAGGTATCTTCCAATTCATAAGATCAGACTACATAGTTTTAAAATCATAGGTGGAGTTAGTTGGCAGCCACTCTAGGCAGTTATAAGTCCAGAAGTCAGACAATTTATTCTCTCTTATGGAGGTAAACCCTTATATCCATTTATCACTTATATTTAGGCCATGCTTTAGATCATACTAAAGCTCTCTAAATTTAGGATATGAGGTAGCTATTTACTTTGGCTATGAGCATAAATCCTTACCAATTGGGCATTCCCACAACCTTGTGTTGCTGGATTATAAGCCTTAATAATCTAATTAAATTTCAACTCAAAACATATAAATCTTCTCAACTTAAAAATTATAAAGCCCAACCATAGGATACATAGAAATGCTCACTAAGCTTCCTAGTATCATGAGCATTTCCTACTTATTTCATTTGGATTCCAAAAATAAGTCTTCTCCTTGACCTTTCCCAATTAATTTTCTAAATACAACCAATCTTTTGATAGTCTAACCTTAAAATATTCGGAGATGATAACTGTCTACTTTAATCGAGAGTATTCTTTAAAAATTTTATTTCCTAAGATGTAATTAACAATGGAGGCTTGCCTCCATAAAGAACTTAAGAACCTGGATTAATATAAACCTTGCTTTATTCATCCATGTAATGTAGGGGAAAATCTCTTATACATTCGAAGACCCATCATGTTTTAGGAGTCATTATTATATGATTAGGTCCATTGTAGGTTGATGCCTCTATCTTTTGAGATAGTATATTATATGTCAATGTTGTAGTTGATCACCTCAAAAGTACCCCTCTATAATCTGCGGTGTCCCACCCATACATCTAAAATAAACAATAAGGCCTTCTCACTTGTTCATTGAATCCTCAACATCATCCTTTTTTTTTGGAGTATGGAGATGTTGATCCTCAAGTAGGGGTTCTTAAACTCATAATGTTGATACACCTGGTCAACCAAAAAACTCTAGATAGCTAGTATCATCAACATCCTCAATGTAAAGAAGCTTGTGCTTAGAGTACATCTTCATCAATGTAACTCTAAGATGTCCTTCGAGTGGCATGCCTCCTCTTAGTAGTAGGTCGAGCTGCATATCTCTAGATTAAGTAAGGCCTTAATTAGAAATTCCATCATCTCTTTGGATAAGATAAGGGCATCGTATATGGTTAACTTAGCTAAAAACTTTCTAAGGTGAGCTAGGACATTGTAATCAACTCTAGCTTGGTCCTCCACAATCATATCCATGGGTGGAGCATCTTATGGAAGGGCTATAGGCTAACTAGAACCAATGACTTGCTTACCCTTATCTTAAGGTGCTACCCTAGGAGGTAAAACTTTGCCACTATGTAGGTTGACATTAGTGACTTCTTGGAATGAGAGGAAAAGTTCTACCTTCTCACCATACCTATACCTTCTTATGGGATCCTCGAGTTGACTCCAAGTCAACTCAAGAGGTGAACTTGATTGATTCATAGAAGGATAGTCCTAATTTAAAATTAGAAAGGAAAGGATGAACTACTAGAGCTATTATTTTATTTTTAGAGCTTTCAATAGGAATAAAATCAAGATCATTAGAAGTAGAAAATATATAAGTAGAATCAACTTTCTATATTAATTTCTTTTTGGGTGGAGGTGCATGATAGAAATCAAGTAAAGTAAGCAGAGTAAGAGATTTAGTGCAATTATCCACAGATATAACACTCCTTCCAGTAGAAGAGGAGCTACCAGAAGAGGTGGTAGAATCAATGAGGAGTACTCAGACTGACGGTGCTACTGGACTATCCCGCAAGTATGGTGAGTTAGTGTCACCCTCCTTGAGTTGTCTTTTGCAACTAGCAAACCTTCCTTTTTGTTGGAGGTTTGAGCTACTTCAAGCACCTGTAAGGAAAGCATCTTGATCATAAAAATGATCTTCTTAGAGGTTCGGGATAGGGAGATATCCTAACAATCTTTGGTCTTAAGAGGATCGTAAGTATCCCAAAGGATTACTCTAGCAGAACTGGATGGTTGTTCTAATAAGTATTCTATTGGGATAACTATGGCTCTCAACTTGTAGTTGTGCTCAAGCTAGTCCTTAAAATGATAAAATCCTCTAAGACATGGCCTAACATGCAGTGGTTGGGGCAATAGCTAGGATCATCATTCTTGCCCACTTCCTCTGACCTCTTAAGCTCTAGTAACTGAAAGTCAGGTTTTTTTATGAGACTTTTAAATATTTTCCTAACTACCTCCCTCTTGAATGAATATGACTTATTCAATCTATCGACAAGAATAGGTGGAAAGTAGCAACCTGGCGATGGATATGAATACCTGTTGGGTAGTCACGAGGTGGAAATGGTTGTGTTTGGTGGCCAATATGATGATGGGTGAAATAGGAGGTGGAAAAGAGGTCACAGATCTCTCATATCAACTCTGCTAGTTTCTTCCTCCGTCCAATCGACACAACTGCCTGGCTTCTTCTAAACACCTTCTAGGCATAGATGATTGGTCGAAGGGCAACCGCTTGGCTCTATTGTAAGCTAGCCGCCTTGTTGATTAATTTCTCAAATGTTTTGATGTTAAAGTCATTAAGCATGAAGGCGATCGGGCCATGGATATTCTTGAGAAGAATCTCAATGGCATATTGTTCGAACAACTGTGGTTTACATTTCATGCTTAGAATGTGCCACCTAAGAATGTAATCAACAAGGGACTCATTGAGTTTCCATTTCTCTACAATGAGGTCGCTTACAATTACCCTCTGCTGAGCTCCAACAAACCTCTTGATGAATAGGTGCTCCAACTCAACAAAAGTCTTCACCAAACAATTGACACATACCAATCAAATGCAACACAATACCGCTAATGAAAAGGTCAAGAGGAGTGCATTGCCACCGATCTTGAAACATCTAAAGTGTGTAATGTGTTATCATGGGTTCCCACTGCCATCAAAGATCTTGAAGGATGGTGGCACAAAACCCTAAATAAAATAAAAAACTTAATAAAAACTTGAACCTAAAAAATAAACCTAAAATAAAAACCTAAACCTTAAACCTAAAATAAATAAAATGAAATAAACTTAAACTTAAACTAAAATAATTCAACCATAAACCTAAACCCTAAACTAAATAAAATAAAATAAACTAAAAATAAATCGAAACCTAAACTAAAATAAACCTAAAATAAAAACCTAAAACATAAACCTAAAAAAGTAAAATAAAAACCCAAACAAAAAATAAAAAATAAAACCTAAACCTAAAAAATAAAATAAAAATAAACCTAAACCTAAACCTAAAACATAAACTAAAATTCAAAAACCTGAACTAAAATAAATAAAACTAAAATAAATAAACAAAATTAAATAAAAATAAATAAAATAAACTAAAATAAATAAAAGATAAACTAAATAAACTAAAATACTTAATATTTGATTTAAAAAAACCTCTAAATCCTAAACCCTTAATCCTAAACCATAAATACTAAACCCTAAACCCCAAATCATAAAATTAGCCTAAAACCCTAAACCTTAAACCTACAACCATAAACCTTAAAAAACTTAAACCCTAAACCCTAAACCTTAAATTAACCCTAACCCCTAAAACTTAAACCCTAAACTAGCCCTAAACCTAAGCTAATACTAAATGTAAATCTAATCTAAATAAAATAAAATAAATTAAAAATAAACCCAAACCTAAACTAAAAATAAAACATAAAAATAAACCTAAAATAAAAACCTAAAATCTTAACCTAAAAAATAAAATAAAAACCCGAACCTAAACCTAACAATTAAAAATAAAACCTAAACTTAAAAAATAAAATAAAAATAAAACTAAACTAAAAAATTAACCTAAACCTAAAAAATAAACTAAAATAAAAAACCTAACTAAAATAAATAAACCTAAAATAAATAAACTAAACTAAATAAAAATAAAGATACACCTAAATCAAAATAAAAAATAAAATAAACTAAAATAAATAAAACAGAAACTAATTAAACATAAAACTATAAGTTGTCTTTTAAAATAAAATCCATAAAAAAATAAAACTAAATAACTAAACCTAAACTAAACCTAAAATAACCCTAAATACTAACCCTAAACTAATAAACCTAAAAACCCTATACACTAAAACCATAAACCTAAACCATAAACTAAACATAAAATTAAACCTAAAGAAAAACCCTAAACCTAAACACTAAACTAAATCCTAAACTAATAAACCCTAAACTAAAATAAAAGATAAACCTAAACCTAAACCCTAAACTAATAAACACTAAACCTAAACTATAAACCTAAAATCCTAAACTAAAAGAAAACCCTAAAATAATAAACCATAAAACCTAAACCTAAAACTAAAATAAAAATAAAATAAAACCTAACCTAAACATAAATAAAATAAAACCTAAAAATATAAAAAATTAAAATAAAATAAACTCAACTAAACCTAAACCTAAACTAAACCTAAACCTAAACTTAAAAAATAACATAAATTAAAAAACCTAAACTAAAATAAATAAACTGAACTAAATAAAAATAAAAAGTAAACATAAATAAAAATTAAAAAATAAAATAAACTAAATAAACAAAAGAAGAAATGTTGAATTTGAATTTGTACTCTATTAAAAAAACCAAAAACTCTAAACCCTAAACTAAAACCTAAACCCTAAACCTAAAATTAAATTCTAAATCCTAAACCCTAAACCCTAAAACCTAAACCCTAAACCCTAAATTCTAAAACCCAAATCTAAATCCTAAACCCCAAATCGTACTAAAATGATACAAACCAAACCCTAAACTAAATAAAGCCTAAAAATAAAATAAATAAATAAATCTAAACCAAAATAAAATTAAAAAATAATATAAAAAAACATAAACTAAAACCTAAACCTAAACCTAAACCTAAAAAGAAAATAAATAAATAAAACTAAACTAAAATAAATTAATAAACTCCTAAACTAAACTAAAAAAAAAACCTAAATAAAATATAAACTAAACCTAAAATAAAAATAAAACAAACCTAAAATAAAATAAAGTAAAATAAAATAAAATAAAAATTAAATAAAAATTGAAACCTAAACAATAACATAAAAAGAAAACCTAAAAATAGATAAAAAAACCTAAACTCTAAACTAAAAAAAAACCTAAACCTAAAACAAAAAAATAAAAAAAACCTAAATCTAAACTAAAATAAACTAAAACTAAGATAATCTAAAACTAAAATAAACAAAACCTAAAATAAATAAAAATAATATAAACTAAAAATAAACCTAAAATAAAAACCTCATATCAAAACCTAAAAAAATAAAATAAAAACCTTAACCTAAAAATAAAAAATAAAACCGAAAAATAAAAAATAAAATAAAAATAAATCTAAACTAAAAGAATCAACCTAAACCTAAACCTAAACTAAAAAATAAACTAAAATAAATAAACCTAAAATAAATCAACTATATTAAATAAAAATAAAAATAAACCTAAATTAGAATAAAAAATAAAATAAACTAAAATAAAAAAAATAAACTAAATAAACCTAAACCTACGAGGTTACTTAGTTTAGAAAATAAATAATAAAAATAATAATAAAAGCCCTAACACTAAACCAAAAACCCCAAAACTAACCCTAAACCCTAAACTCTAAACCCTAAACCTACAACCCTAAACCCTAAGCCCTAAGCCCTAAACCCAAAACCCTAAAACCTAAACTCTAAACCTTAAACCCTAAAACGTAAAACCTACAACCCTAAAACCTAAACCCTAAAAACCTAAACTAAATAAAACTTAATAATAAAATAAACAAAAAAACCTTAACATAATTAAACTAAAAAATAAAATAAAATAAAAACATAAACTAAAACTTAAACCTAAACATAAATTAAAAAATAAAATATAATAAAATAAATAAAACTAAACTAAAATAAAAAAAATAAAAATTTAAACTAAACTAAAATAGAAAATAAACCTACAAATAATAAAACTTAAATATAATAAAAATGAAACATAAAAATAAAATAAAATAATCTTAAAATAAAATAAAATAAACTCTAAATAAAAACCTAAACCTAAAAATAAACATAAAAAAAATCTAAAATAAATAGAAAATAAAACCTAAACCCTAAACTAAAAGAAAACTAAATCTGAAATAAACAAAATAAAATAAACTAAACCTAAAATAAAAAACTAAACAAAAATAAAAAATACCTGAACCTAAACCTAAAATAAACAAAACCTAAGCCCTAAACTAAATAAAATTAAATGAACTAAAAATAAACCTAAACCTAAACTAAAAATAAAACCTAAAATAAACTAAATAAAACAAACCTAAACCTAAAAATAAAATAAAACCTAAACCTAAACTTAAAAATAAAAAAATAAAACTTACACCAAAAAAAATAAATAAAAAATTAAACTAAACTAAAATAAACAAAACCTAAAATGTAAACCTAAAATAAACTAAAATAAATAAACTAATCAAAATAAAAAATAAAAATAAACCAAATAAAATAAAAATAAAATAACTAAAATTAATAAAAATAAACTAAATAAAAATAAACCTACTAGTTTACTTATTTTTTTTAAAAATCAACCCTAAACTTTAAACTCTAAAGTTAACCCTAAACCCTAAACCCTAAAAAACCCTAAATCCCAAACCCTAAACCCTAAGCTGACACTAAACCCTAACAACCCAAAAAGCTAAAGCCTAAACTCTAAACTTTAAACCCTAAAACCTAACCCCAAATCCTAAACCCTAAATCCCAAAACCCTAAACCCTAAACCCTAAACCCTAAACCCTAAAAAGCTAATAACCTAAACCTAAACTAAATAAAACCTAAAAACAAAATAAATAAAAAATATACACCTAAATAAATTAAAAAATAAATAAAATAAAATAAAACCTAACTAAACCTAAACCTAAACCTAAATATAAAATAAAACAAATTAATAAAAATATACTAAAATAAAATAAATAATAACATAAATAAAACTAAAAAAATAGTAAACTAAATAACATAAAAACTAAATGTAAAGTAAAAATAAAATTAACCTAAAATAAACTTAAAACAAAATAAAATAAATACTAAATAAAAGCCTAAACTTAAAAAATAAACCTAAAAGTAAAACCTAAAAATAAATAAAAAATAAAACCTAAACCATGAACTAAAAAAAACTTAAAATAAAATTAAAATAAAATAATCCTAAACCTAAAGTAAAATAAACTAAACTAAAATAAATAAAACTTAAATCTAAACTTAAAATCAACTAAACATAAACTTAAACCTAAACTAAATAAACTAAAATAAACTAAAATTAAACCTAAACCTAAACTAAAAAATAAAACCTAAAAAAAAAAACCTAAAATAAAAACCTAAAACCTAAACCTCAAAAAATAAAATAAAAAACTAAACCTATACCTAAACTTAAAAATAGAAATTAAAACCTAAACCTAAAAAATAAAAAAACTCAACTAAAAAATAAAAACCTAAACAACCTAAAATAAACTAAAATAAAAACCAAACTATCATAAATAAACTAAAAAAATAAACTAAAGTAAACTAAATAAAAAATTAAAATAAACATAAAATAAATAAAAAATAAAGTAAACTAAAATAAATAAAAATAAATTAAATAAACCTAAACCTACTGTTTACTAATTTAAAATAAACTAAACTAAAATGTGAACTAAACACCTAAACCCAAACCCTAAACCCTAAACCCTAAAATAAAAAAATCCTAACCTAAACCCTAAAACTAACCAAAACCCTAAACCTAAACCTAAACCCTAAATAAACCCTAAACCATATAACCCGAAACCCCAAACCCAAAACCTTAAACCCTAAAACCTAAACCCTAAATCTTAAATCTTAAACCCTAAACCCTAAACCTTAAACCATAAACCCTAAACCCTAAACTTACAACCCTAAATACAAAATCCTAAACCATAGAACTCTAAATCAAAAACCAAAAACCCTAAATCCTAAAACCTAAACCCTAAACCCTAAACCCTAAAAACCCTAAACCCAAAAGCCTAGACACTAAACTCTAAGCCAAAAACCCTAAACCATAAACCCTAAACCCTAAACCCTAAAACCCTAAAGCCTAAACACTAAACCCTAACCCTAAACCCTAAGCCCTAAACCCTAAACTAAATAAGCAAAATCCTAAAATGCTAAAATTTAAAATAAAATAAATTAAAACTCAATAAAAAAATAAACATAAACCTAAACCTAAACTTAAAAAATAAATAAAAATAAAAAACATAAATTAAAATAAGTAAACCTAAAATATATAAACTAAACTAAATAAAAATGAAAAATAATGCAAAATAAAAATAAAACGTAAAATGAACTATAAACTAAATAAACCTAAACCTGATTTACTAATTTTTAAGAGAAACCCTAAAAAATTCTAAATTAAACCTAAACCTAAACCTAAAACCCTAAACCTAAAACCATAAACTAAAAACTAAACTAAACCAAAACTAAAACTCTAAACCTAAACTAAACCCTAAAAATCCTGTTAAAACCTAAACACTAAACCTAAAACTAAACTATAAAACCTAAACCTAAACCATAAATCTAAAACCATAAGCTAAAACCTAAACCCTAAATCAAAAACTGTAAACCCTAAATCTAACTATAAACCTAAACTAAAACCCTAAAACCCTAAAGCCTAAAATACTAAACCCTAAACCTTAAACCCAAACCTAACAAAACCTAAACCTAAACCTAAAACCATAAACCATAAACCCTAAACTAAACCTAAACCTAAATAATAAAGCCTAAAACCTAAAAAAAATAAAACCAAACCTAAATATAAAATAAAACTAACTATAAACTTAAACCTAAACCTAAACCTAAAATAAACTAAAATAAATAAAAAATACTAAATTAAATTAAATAAAATAGCAAAATAAACCTAAAAAAGAAAATAAAATAAACTAAAATAAATAAAAATAAAAACTAAGTAAACTAAATAAACCTAAACCTAAATTTCTATATAAAAAAACCATAAACCAAATCCTATATCCTAAACCTAAACCCTAAACCCTAAACCCTAAACCTAAACCATCCATAAACCATAAACCCTAAAATTAACCCACAAAACTAACCTAAATAAACTAAACTCTATAACCCTAATCCCTAAAATCTTAAATGCTAAACCCTAAACCTTAAACCCTAAAGCTAAACACTAAACCTAAACCTAAATCATAAAATTGTAAACCCTAAACTAAACTAAAACCCTAAACCTAAACCCTAAAGAAAACTAAACCCTAAACCCTAACCTAAACCCTAAATAAAACCCTAAACTAAATAAACCCTAAAATCCTAAAAAACTTAAACCTAAAAATAAAATAAAATAAAACTAACTAAAATTAAGCCTAAACCTAAACCAAAACCAAAAAAAGTAACTTAAAATAAAACAAAAAATAAAACCTAAAAAAAACTAAAATAAAATAAAAATATAAACAAATAAATAAACTAAATAAATAAAAAAACTAAATAAACATAAACTATCTAAAAAAATAAACTAAATCCTAAATCCTAAACCCTAAACTCTAAACTAAACCCTAAATCATAAAACTTAAAATTAACCTAAACCCTAAACTCTAAACCTAACACTAAAACCTATAACTAAAACCATAAACCTAAACCATAAACCCTAAAACCATAAAAACCCTAAACTAAAACTAAACCCTAAACCTAAACCTAAAACCATAAACCATATACCCTAAACCCTAAACCCTAAACTAAACCTAACTTAAACCCTAAACCCTAAGTCTAAAACCCTAAATGTAAACCAAACCCTAAACCCTAAAATCCTAAATAAACTTAACCCTAAACCCTAAACCCTAAACCCTAAACCCTAAATCTTAAACCCTAACCCTAAACCATAAATCCTAAAACCCTAAAACCTTAAACACTAAACCTTAAACCGTAAACCCTAAACCCTAAACCCTAAAACCTAAAACCTAAAACTCACTCTCTCGCTCCCTCTGAATTTGCTCTTGGTGGATTAGTTTCTGTAATTGGCCGCTTTCTTCAGACTTCTTCAGCTGATATGGCTCCCCATATGTGACGCCCTTGATTAGAGCAATGGCGGAGGCTCCTTAATCCGCCACTAAGCACGCACCTTGCTCTCCGACTCTGGTTTTCTAGATTCGATTGCACCGCTAATGCACTTTGTTAAATCATTCAAAGATGCTTTATAAAGATCTAGCTCAAATGCTTGGTTAATCTCATTTTGACATCTTATCATGGATTCAAGAATGTGTTTATCGATGTTGAGAAACTTGCTAAGCCCTTCGAGCGCTTTGGTAAATTCTCCCTTAGATAACTCTTGATAATATTCGCTCTTTCTTTCATAGTTTAAAATTATCGGTCTTTCTATGTCGATCGATCCTCACATTCTTATTCAACTCTCAAATGATTTACTGAGTTTTGTCGTCGTTCTTACTTCATGCATAATTGTCAAATCATTGAAATGGTAGCCCTCTTTGATGTCAAGAGGAATCTCCCATTGTCCCTCTTTGGCTTTCTTTTCCTAACATGAATACACTATGTCACTCATCAAGTTTTTTGTTCTATTGTGACCTTTTGGTAGGCTCTCCAAATAGACCAAGCAACGGCCACTAGATCTAGGCCATCTGCTCGTATTCTCATTGAGATAGACATCAAAAAAAATATCCCAAAGAGGTTTGGATTGGCTCCGAAAAATTTGGATATAGTCAAAAGTCAATTTCAAAAATTTTTCTATCTTTTGCACTCACTGCAAGATTCACGGGCACAATCACTCAGAATGCTTTGTGCTCCATCCTAATCTCAGAAAAAATTTACCACAGAATATGAATACCATTAATGGAACTAGGAAAACCACTACTAGCATATGTGCCTAAAATACTCAAAAGAACCTCTCCTCCCTACACCTCCTCTTGATTTGTCTAGTGGAAAACACTCGACCTTGGTACTAAAATTGCCATTGAGGGTGTGATGATACCAATGCCATTTACCTAACCTCACCCCCTAGTAACAATCGGTTTGCCCATGATAGTTCTTTGCCTCCTTTAAATCTCTTAAAATCTGAATGGTAGCCTTATATTGGACACCCAATTAAACAATTTGAATGGGAATCATATATTGGACCAAAACATTGATGACCCTATGACCTCAGAACATATTGACAAAGATATTTGTATTACGAATGGTGCCTGAACTTCCCCATCTATTTCCCTTCAGAGTGATAATCAATTAAACCCAATTTCTCACACTCTATGATCACGAAGAAGGTGAAATCCCTCTTCTAAAACATTGATAGATTCTTCTACTATTACGGAACCCAAAATCAATCACTTTTCGATGGAGATAATTTGGATTGATAGACCCTTTCAAATTGTTAAACACAAAAAACCCTACAAAGCAAAATTTTCTAATAATAACCTCACTAGAACCACTGCTCTTCTTCACCCCACACAAGTAATGTGTCATCATTTCTCTCCTCTCTTTCCTTTCTTTTTTCCTTTTCCCTTTTGGTTGTCCCCTTATGATTAATTTTCTTATTTGGAATATCCAGGGTTGTGGGTCTCTTCACATAATGTGTTAGATTTTTAGTCATGTTCATAATATCAAGTTACTTATTCTTATTGAACCTTTCATTAATTCTTCTAAGATTGCTTTTATCGCTAGATCCCTTAGTTTTCATAATTTCTTCTTCAATCTTAATAATAAAATTTGGTGCTTTTGGCACAACTCCATCACCATTTCCATCATTGATGATCTTGACCAATTGGTTAATGTTAAAATCTCCTTAGATGACTTATTGGCTTTTGGCTCTTTAATCTATGCTTCTTGTAATAGAGCTGGTAGGAACATCCTTTGGAATCACTTACGCCTTGGCTTCCTGCTAACCTTTCCCTAGTTGGTTGGAGGTGATTTCAATACTATCATAGTTCGAGGAAAGAAGGGGAGGATGTTCTCCTAACCTTCATTCCATGGAGGACTTCTCAAATATGATCCTTGATTGCAATCGATGCGACATTGGTTTCCTTGGGTCTAACTTCCGTGGCACAACTCTAGACTTTGGGCGTCTTGATAGGACCCTCTTTAATTCTCTTTGGATCAATCGGTATACTACCATTGTTGAGCATTTAAGCGAACTTTGTCGACCATGCTCCTCTTTTGATTTCCTTCAAAATCCCCCAACGTCTCCCTCTCCTTTCAGATTTCAAAATATGTGGGCCCAACATAGTGACTTCATCAATGTCTCTCACTAATTGGATGGCCCCTGTTTTCGGATAATTATTAAAGGTATGACTTGTCTTTGGCTTAAGCTCAAAAGACTTAAACAAAATCTCAATTGGTGGAACAAACACATTTTTAAAACCTTTTCACAAATCTTAAAGCTATGGAACAAGAGGTTTGCTCTCTTGAAGAGGTCTCAAGCGATCCCGATAAACTTGAGGAGTTGAACATTGCCAAGAATAACTTGGTTAATTATCAAAACATGGAAGAAACCTATTGGCGTCAAAAAGCCGCAAGAAAACATATTGTTGATGGTGACAGAAACACCAGATATTTTCATGCCATTTGTAATAAATAGAAAGCCTTAAACTCGATTAAGAAAATTAAGAACTCTAATGGTGAATGGATAACCAATAACAATGATATTAAGGATTCTGTCATCCATCATTTTCAAACTTTATTAAATTCTAATCCGTTGCTGGGAACTTTATCAAACACCCATCTTATCCTTCTATGATTAACGGTGAGGATAATCATTTACTCACTATGTGTCCTTAGAAGAGGAGATTAGTAATACTCTTAAGAACATGAACATTGACTCATTCTACGGCGGCTCACTTCTTTCATTGTTGGCCATTTATTAAATCTGACCTAGTTGATGCTGTTATTGATTTCTTTGATGGCAGTCCTATTCCAAAATACTTTTCAAGCACTTCTATTGTCCTTATTTCCAAAACTAATAATCTTGAATGTTGGGGCAATTTTAGACCGATTTGTCTTTGCACCTTTTTTCAAAAACTCATTGCTAAATTAATAAATAATAGGCTTAGCCCTTTGCTTCCTAAAATCATCTCTATAAACCAAACTGGTTTTGTTAAACATAGAACAATATCGGATAATATTCTTCTTGCTCAAGAGCTGGTTCATGACATTGATGTCCCTTCTAGAGGAGGCAACATCTATTCAAAGCTGGACATCACTAAAGCCTTTGACAATCTCTCATGGGATTTTCTCTTTCAAATCTTGAATTTGTTTAGTTTTTGATAGTTTTATCCAGTTATAAAAGGTGTATCATGAATGTCGGTTTTCGATTATCATGAATGGTGAGTCTATAGGTTTCTTTCCTTCTAGCCATGGTTTGAGGCAAGGTGACCCACTATCACCTTCTCTTTTTATCATCGCTATTGAATACCTGTCAAGGAGCCTTAACGATCTTTTTGCTAATAATCCTAATAAGTCTTTCAAAACTCATGGAGGTTTCCCTATTTCTCATCTTAGCTTTATAGATGATTTCATTATCTTCTGCAACGGCTCCCTTCAACATGTTAAAACCATTAAGAACCTTCTAAATGATTTTGGTAAAGTTAGTGGTCTTTTCTTAATGAAGGAAAATGCGGTTTATTCCTTCATCTAAGATTCCTCCTAATAGACTTAACCAAATATCCAAAATTACTAACTTTAAGCAAAATCAACTACCTCTTAATTACCTTGGGGCTCCGCTTTTTAAAGGCCAAAAAAGATCACACCTTTTTGATGATCTAATTCAAAAAATTTCTAACAAAATCTCAGCTTGGGAATTTCATTTACTCTCTTTCGATGGTAGGCTTACCTTGATCAAGAGCACTCTAAATTCCATGCCTATATACCTTCTTCAAACCATTGTGCCTACCAACTCTACCATCAATAGAATTGAGCGTCTCTTAAACAAATTTTCTAGGGAACCAATACCTCCTCTAAAAGAATAGGTCATCTTGGTCTAAAAGTTGTGGTACTTTTGAAGAGGGAGGTCTGGGATGTAAATCCATCAAAGATGTTATCAATGCCTTCTCCTACAAACTTTGGTAGAATTTTAGGAGCAAAAATAGTCTTTGAGCAAATTTCATGACTTCTAAATATTGCCAGGGTAAACATCCTCTCATTTTCCCTTTTAAATGATTCTCGTGTGGAGAAGACTTTGTTCGTCAAATGGGATGCATAATCCTTAATTTTTTGGGGCATAAACTCGGCAATTCCTTCTTTTGGCAAGACAAGCTGGAGTGGTTGTGGATCCATTGATGACTTACTACACTCACTCCACTTCGCTATTAGAGTTAATTCATTACAAAACCACAAGTGGAACACTAAGATTGATTCTATTCCTTCCACTTTCTTAAATATGATTACTAATATTCCTATCACTCTAATCATGATCAGATTATCTTTAAGCTATCTCATAATGGGGATTTCAACCTTAAAATGTGTGGCTTCACTAAAGACACTCAGGATTCTTCTATTGTGTTCTCCAAAATTTGGAATAACAATATCCCCTCTTCTTACTTTGTTCTAACTTGGCGTATCCTAAAAAACTATATTCCTGTTGACTCTTTGTTGTGCGGTAAAGGGTTTTATTTACCCTCTAAATGTCAATGTTGTTCTCATATTGAGAATGTTAACCATATTTTTGTTAATGGGGCTATTGCCTCTAAAATTTGGATTTGGTATGATCTATTCAACCTTAATTTTAATTATTCTTTTACTTTATATCAACTTCTTGAAGTTTACTTTGACAATGCAATTAAAGGTCATATTAAAATCATAATCGCCATTACTCTTATTTGGTTCATATGGATGGACGAAATGAAACTAAACATCATGGGATTATGAATCACATGAGGATTATTGTTAGAACTAAAAACAAAATTTGTGACTTGTTTAAAGCCAATTTAATTCATCACAAATATTTTAAAGGCTGTAAATCTATAGCTAATAAACTAGGCCTCAACCTTCCAGACCAGTCTTACTATCGAAATGATAGAATAGTTTTTTGGAAAAAACCTCTTGATCATATTATTAAAATTAATACTGATGGTTATGTCTCTCATAATGGCTCTAGTTGTGGAGGCATTTTCAGGGATTCTAAGGGTATAGTCCTATGTGCATTTGCTTATCCCCTTATTTCCACCATCCTTATCTTGAGCTTATGGCGGTCCACAAAGCTCTAGAAATTTGTCATCAAAATGGCTGGCTCAATATTTGGATAGAGGTGGACACTCTTCTACTGATTGACCTTTTAACTTCTACCAATATGAGCAATGCTTGTTTGTACTACCTCCTCAAGCAAACTAGGGCTCTTCACTCTCTGAATTTTACCATCACTCATGTTTGGCGTGAAGGTAGCGTCTTGATTACCTTGCAAACCTGGGTGCGAGATCAGACAGTATCATCTTCTTTGATCAATTTACATTACCCAAATACTTGCATGGTCTGGTTAACTTGGACAATTCTGGGCTTCCTTACCTCAGAATCTAATTCTTCTCTTCACCTCCCTTTTTTTTGGTTTTCTGTTTCCTTGTGTTCTTTATGGATACTCCACAAAGATATCATTGTTTTCTTGTGCTCTTTGCCATGACTTGCTGCCTTTACCCCTTCTCCTCTAGTTGGAAGAATTCTATTTTTGGCATTTACAATATTATGGGGATGTTGAACTTTGCATATATCAATTAGAACCCAGTTGAGCCTTGTGTTTATTCTTGGTTTTATAGGCAATCCCACTTGGGACTTTAATTTCATTGATACATTCATTTTTAAACCTAAGAGAATTAACCATTGCTGGAGGAAGTTATCTATTTTGATGGGCTTAGATTTTAGTACTAACTTCTCTACCCAGTTTTCTCTCGACATATGGCTTGGAGCATTGCTACCTATGTTGCTTCTAGGCAGATTAGTGTGCATTATCTTTGGTTGCGATTTTATTTTGATGATTATAGTATTTCTTTGGCTGATGCTTACATTCCTTACATTCCTTGGGACTCTTTCCCCCTTAAAGGCCTAATTCATAAAGGTTTCAACACTTATGCTGAAAGGATTTTGGTTGGCTGTTGGGCTTCAGGACTTTCTGGATAGCCGGCTGTCCTTGCTTATATAATGCCTAACCTCAGCATGCTTTCCTGCAAGGGAAGAAATTGTAATACCCTTGTCACTTTTAATGGTTATTTTGGTCTGAAATCCTTGTGCTGGAATGGATTGGGCTTATTTACATTTTGGGTTTTGGAGGTTTGCTACCATGGTTGTTTGTTGATTTGTTTGTTGATTTGGTTTTTTAATCTCTTTGGGTTTGGGGCTATCATGATTTTTTCTTGTTTCTCTGTTTTCCTCCTGCTATTTTTTACCATCTTGCCTACTACTGTCTTAGCAAGTTCTGGTTTTGGACCTTTATTATCTTAAAATTCCTGCTTGGTAATCCCCTGCAAGAATGGATTTCCTTGTTGGTTGCTCCTTTTGGTTCTTACTGTGTTTACCCTCCTCTTTCTATTTCATTTTCTGCTTTTGTTGTTAACATTTGGGTTGATGTTGGATTTTATTATAATTGTTTTGAGGAGATCATGAAAATCCTGAAGACCATTCTACTCTTCTGCTTATATGTAACCAATGGTCTATCCTATATGCCTACTGATTATGACTGTCAATATCCTTGGCAATACTGGCTTAATGTGACAAAGCAACCTGCAACTGAACTGTTTGCTCTTAGAACTATTATTGAGCACCTATTGGTTGCAATTTTCTTTATTGTTGTTATTTTGCTGTTTGAGATATCCCACCTTATTTTGCAGAAATGGAAGTGTGTTATTTTTCTCAATACTAGTCTTGTTGTTTCTAGTCTTGCTTCCCATGCTCAGCATGTTTGGAGTTTTTCAAGGGATTATCATTGTGCATCTCGAGATTGTGAGCCGCTTACTCTAAAATTGTCCATTTGCTATTTTTTGGATTCTTGATTGCTAACACACAGGATGTTGTTGCTTTTCCTTGTTGTTGTTCTCCCATCCTATGCTATGATTGGAACATGTACAACTTGAAGCACATTTCTTTGTTATGCTTGAATTAATCAATGATTTCTCTTATATGCATAATTGGGTTATTGACAAAGTTGGTTATTGTCATTACCCTTGGCGAGTGGGTTATGGTTAATAAGCATCGACCGATCGATTTCTCAGAATGTCACTCTTCTTGGATAGGCTTATGGTGGGGAGCCATTCATTATCTATCCTTTCCTTCTTGATATATGTTTATGGGTGGAATCTTGGACAGCTTGTTGGTATTAACTGCCTTGTTGGTTGGCTGATCTAGATCAATACCCACCTTCCTGCGCCTGGGGCTTTGGATTATTTTGTCCAGCAAGTCTCTATTGAAGTTGCTGATTGCTTGGTAGATTTTGCTTTGAACCATCTTACTGGCTTATTGTATGCCTATCATTGGAATTCATTGATATACCTTTTCTGCTACTGTTTACTTCATCCTTTTTCTGTCAAACTTGTATCTATTGTTTTGATTATACTGGATGATTGGCATCATGGCAAGCTAACTGGTTTTTGCTGTTTTGGTTGCCTCTTGTCTTGGAGCTTTACCTTTTTGTTTTACCTTGTCACCTCAGTTGGCTCTTTCTTTGTTGGTTGTAGAATTTCAGGGTCTTATGCCACAAAAATCTGACATTCTTTGTCTCGATGGTGAGGGTTTTGGTGATTTTTGTCCGATTTTGCCTTGGGATAACTATTTTATGCTTTATTTATTTGTTTATCTATTATTGCCATGTCTATTGGGAGTTTTATGGCCAATTTTTGGTCTTGTATCTTCCTATCTTGGATGTTCTGCTTAGTTCGATTTTAATTTTAATGTTGAGACTCATTTCAATTTACTTGTTGATTTTTATTATGGCGGGTTCCAATGTTGTATTAGTGTTTGTTTTTTTTGGGGCGTTGATTGCGTGCAATTTATCTCCTATTTTTCCGATCACGGATCACTTACCTCCTTTGGTTGGTGCAGTCTTATGAGCAGTTTATTTTGAAAGAATGGTATTATGGCCAGTTTAGTACCTTTCTATCTTGGATGTTGTTGCCTTTTGCTGCCTTGGTCTTTGGATTGATTGTTGATGATTATGAATGGAGGCCACGAATCTATTGAGGCTGCTCTAACTATTTTTTTGGGTGCTTATTTTAGTTGGTTGCAGTTCATTCCCTGTGTTGAGCTATGCTATCTTCCTTTACTATTGCTTTCTCCAGGACATTAATAAGGGGATTGTTTCCTGGGTTGTTTTTTGCACTAAAAGATTCATTTACATATCATGTGATTGGGATGGTGTTAAGTATAAGCTCATTGACTTATTTAATAGGTTTTCAGCAAGTTGTCTCCTCTGTAATTTTCTTATGGAGGGATTATATGCTGAACTAATTTCTTTCTTGAATAAGACTATTCATGAGATTCTGGCTAAGATAGCTCACTCACTTATGTTTATGTATTCTCATGTCAAGATGACTTTATTGATGATATTTTCCTTGAATGAGACTCCTTATCCTTCAGCTCTTAGCAATTACCTATATATTTTAGATATGATTTTGCTTAGGTTTGCAGGTAATAAAGCTCACAAGAATATCAACAACTGGGTGCTTCCTTCTCACAGGTTTGTTGGCTATGATGGTTGTGATGATCTCACTCCCTATTGGTTCGGTAGTAGCTCATGTGATGTAACCCTTCTGCTGAAGTTTGGATGCTCATACTTGCATCTGCCCCAACAGGATGTGATTGAGCCTGAGCCTTCTCTATCACAATTCCTTACTAACATACTCATATTATGTTATTTTCCTCTAACTTTTTGTTTGTATTACCTTAGTTGTTCTAATCTTCCTCTTATTATAACTTTGCAGGTGATTTTCTCTCCTTCTTTTACAGGTTTGCTCCATATTACCAAGCACTCTTACAACCATTAGAGCATTGGCCTTAACCTTCCTTTAGCCTACTATGTTAATCATCTTGTATCTTTTGATTGCTTTAATGTTTTCTTTTGTTCTTGGATGTACTTAGATGGGGATTTAGCTCTTTGAGAAGTAGTTTGAGTTTATCCCCTTTAAGGACCTTGTAACCCTTTTTTTGTACCAGCATCATGGGGTTTCCCTAAAAAAAAAAAAAAAAAAAAACCCTAAAAACCTAAACCTATATATTTTAGATATGATTTTGCTTAGGTTTGCGGTAATAAAACTCACAAGAATATCAACAACTGGGTGCTTCCTTCTCCTGTTTGTTGGCTATGATGGTTGTGATGATCTCACTCCCTATTGGTTGGTAGCTCATGTGATGTAACCCTTCTCAAGTTTGGATGCTCATACTTGCATCACAGCAGGATGTGATTGAGCCTGAGCCTTCTCTATCACAATTCCTTACTAACATACTCATATTATGTTATTTTCCTCTAACTTTTTGTTTGTATTACCTTAGTTGTTCTAATCTTCCTCTTATTATAACTTTGCAGGTGATTTTCTCTCCTTCTTTTACAGGTTTGCTCCATATTACCAAGCACTCTTACAACCATCAGAGCATTGGCCTTAACCTTCCTTTAGCCTATTATGTTAATCATCTTGTATCTTTTGATTGCTTTAATGTTTTCTTTTGCTCTTGGATGTACTTAGATGGGGATTTACTCCTTAGGTGATTGTAGCTCTTTGAGCGATGGTTTAGTTTATCCCCTTTAAGGACCTTGTAACCCTTTTTTTGTGGCAATAAAATACATCATGGGGTTTCCCTAAAAAAAAAAAACCTAAAAGTAAAATAAAAAAAACTAAAAACTTAAACCTAAACCTAAACCTAAAAAATAAACTAAAATAAATAAACCTAACAAAAATAAACTAAACTGAATAAAAATAAAAAATTTACCTAAATAAAAAATAAACTAAAATAAATAAAAATTAAACTAAGTAAACTTAAACCTACCGGTTTACTAAATTTTTTTTAAAGAAAAAACCCTCAACTGTAAATCCTAAACCCTAAATCCTAAACCCTAAAATTAACCCAAAACCTACAATACTAAACCTACAAACCTCTAAAACCACAAAAAAACTAAACTGATCACTCCACACCATACCCTATACCCCAAATCCTATGGCTAAACCCTAAACCCCAACCATAAACCTGGGCCCTACAAACCCCTGACTCCATGACCCCAAACCTGACCCTGACCTGATCCTAAACCCTAAAACTGACTAAAGAAACCTAAAATTAAATTAAAAAATTTAAACCTAAAGATAAGATAAAATAAAACCTAAATTTAAACCTAAATCTAGGCTAAACCTAATAAATAGCTAATTAAACATGACTTGGGTTTTCTTTTAAATTAAAATAAAAAATAAAATAAAAAACCTGACCTCTCCCTACCCTAAATGCAACTCTTAAACCCCACCTAAACTGGGCCCAACCTAAACCATAAGACACTAAATCATAAACCACCCTTAATCCCAAATCCTGCCTTAAACCTAAACCCAGGCCATGATCCCAATCTGACCTTAAACACTACCTAAACATAAAACAGGCTTGATAAATAAACCACTTAAATAAAATAAATAAAATAAACTTAAAAACCTAAACCTAAACCTAAACTAAACTAAGATAAAATAAATGACTAAACTAGAAAAATAAAATAAAACTAAAAATAAAAAACTTAAATAAAATAAAAACTATACAAAAAATAAAATAAAATAAACCTAAAATACAATAAAAATATAATCCTCAAAAATAAACCTAAAAATAAATTAAAAATAAAACTTAAGTAAACTAAACTAAATATAAAGTAATAAAATAAAATAAACTAAACTAAAATTAACTAAACTAAATTAAATAAAACCTAAACTAACCATAAATAACTAAGCTACCAAAATAAAATAAAATAAACCTAAACATAAACTAGAAATAAAACCTAAAGATAAACCTAAAATAAAACTTAAACCTAAAAAATTAAAATAAAACTTAAAATAAAATAAAATAAAACTAAACTAAAAAATATATATGCTTAAACACCTAAAAAATAAATTAAAATAAAAGCTAAACTAGAATAAATAAACATAAAATAAATAAAATAAAAATAAACCTAAATAAAAAATATAAAATAAACTAAATAAATTTAAACTTGCGGGTTTGTAATTTTTTTAAAACCCTAAACTCTTAAATCTTACCCTGATCCCTGCCCCTAGGCCCCCTACTAAACCGTCCTAAAACGGACCTAAACCATGATCCCTAAATCTTAAACTCTAAACCCTGGCTCTAAACCATAAACACTTGTGGCCGTGGGCAGTGGGCCCTAAACTAAAACCTGACCAAACCTGGTGACCTAAACCCTAAACCACAGGACCCAAAACCCTAAAACCATAAACCCTGGGCAAGGCATGCCTAAACCCAAACTGTAAAAAAAAATAATAATAATAATAAAAGAAATAATAAATTAATAATAAATAATAAAACCTAACTAATACTAATAAAACAAACTAAATATATAATAATAAAACTAAAGATAAACCTAAAAACTAAAACTAATAAAAATAATTAAAATAAATAATAATAACTAAAACTTAATAAACTAACTAAAATTAAAACCCTAATAAAGAAATTATACTAACTAATAATAATAATAATAATAATAATAATAATAATAATATAAAACTAATTAAAGTAATAATAATAATAATAATAATAATAATAATAATAATAATAATAATAATAATAATAATAGTAAAAATTTACTAATAAATAATAAAACTTAACCCTAAACTAATAAAACCAAACCAATATAACCCAAAAAAAATAAAACAAAAAATAAACAAAACTAAAAACCTAAAACACCTAAACTAATAAACTAAACTAAAATTGAACCCCATAAACTTAATAAAAACTAACTAAACTAAAAATATCTAATAAACTAAAGATAAATAAAATAAATCTAATAAAACACAAAACTAAAAAATAAACCCTAAACTAATAACTAAACAAAAACTAAACTAAAACTAATAAATAAAACCCTAACTAAAACTAAAATATAAATAAAAACTAAAACAAAATTAAAACACTGACCATATAATAACTCCAATACCAAATAAAGACTACATAAGACCAATACTGACAAAACTAATAACTAAGATAATAATAATAATAACTAATAAATAAACTATAAATATATCTAATACTAACAAATAAACATAATAAAATAAAAAACTTAACAAAACTAAACTAACTTTAATAACTAAACCCTAAATCCTTTTTGGTTTAAAGGGAACCTAAACCCTTAACCCTACCCTAAGCCTTAAAACACTAAAGCTAAGTTTAAACACAGGCCAAACTCTAAACCCTAAACCCATCCCTAAACCCTGGACCCTAAAACTAAACCCTAACCCACCCTAAACCAACCCACCCAAATCCACCCAAGCCCCAAACCACAAAACCTAACCACACACAAACTAAATAAAACCTAAAAAAATAAAATAAATAAAAAAATCTAAACTTAAATAAAATAAAATAAAAACTTGAACTAAAACCTAAATGAAAACCTAAAAATATAATAAAATATAAAAATAAAAATAAACTAAATAAAATAAAATAAAACATAAACTTAACTAAAAAATAAAATAACCCTAAGAATAAAAAACCTAAATATAATAAAAACTAAACATAAAATAATAATCAATTAAACCTAAAATAAAATAAAATAAAAATTAAATGAAAACTTAAACTTAAAAATAAACCTAAAAATAAATAAAAACTAAAACCCAAACCCTAAATTAAAAAAAACCTTAACTTAAAATAAAAATAAAATAAACAAAATTAAATAAACTAAAATAAACTAAAGTAAAATAAATGACATAGATCTAAAATAAACTAAACCTAAATTAAATAAAATAAAAAAACCTAAAAATAAACCTAAACCTAAACAAAAAAAATAAAACCTAAAAATAAACCTAAAATAAAAACCTATAACCTAAACCTAAAAAAACTAAAATAAAAAATAAAACCTAAACCTAAAAAAAAAAAAAAAATTCAAGTAAAAAATAAATCTAAACTTAAACGTAAACCTAAACCCAAAAAAATTAAAATAAAACCTAAATTACAATAAATAAACTAAACTAAATAAAAGTAAACTAAAATAAATAAAAAATAAACTAAATATATTAAATAAATTGAACGTATTGGTTTACTTAATTTTTTTTAAAACAAACCTTATATCCTGACAAACCATAAACCTAAAATTAAACCTTCCTACTTAAACCCTAAATAAAAAAAACTTAAAATTAACAAAACCCTAACAAAACACAAAACCTAAAACTAACCCTACCAGACCCTAAACCAAACCCATCCTAAACCCACAGCCTTAAATCCTAAACCCTAAAACTATCCACCCCCAGACCTAAACCTGAAACCTGCCACGACAGTGAGCCTAAACTGTAATGCTGGGCCTACTCTAAAACTAACCTAACCCTCTGCAGTTAGGCTATCTAATCCAAATAAAAAACTAAATAAAATATATAAAAATATAAAAACCTCCCAGACCTAAATCCTAAAGCCACCTACCACTCCTGGGACCCTGGGCTCTACCCTAAACCCAATGAGCCCTAACCTGATCCCCAAAACCTGACTGACACAACTCCTGCCTACTCCTGACCCTAAATATAAAAAATAAAACAAAAAATAAATAAAATAAAGTAAAAGTAACATGATCTAAACTAGGCCTAAAGATAAACTAAAATAAACCTAAACTAAGATAAATAACCTAAAAGACCAATGGGATGCCGATAAAAGATACAGTTTAGGTAAAGATAACAAATAAAATAAACTAAACCTATCAGTTTGTATTTTTTTTGGGATCCTAAACCCAAAAACTAGGCCAAACCCTAAACCTACCACTAAACTTACAACCTTACCAGATCCTAAATCCTGGGCCCAAACCCTGAGCCCAGCCAACCACCACAGGCCTAGGCCACAACCCTAAACCTTATCAGACCTGGGCCCTGAGCCAGCCTATGATCCTGGGCATTGGGCCCTGAGCCCAGGCCCAGGCCTGAGCCCACCTGGGCCACAGGCCCTAAACCCTAAAACCCTACACTGAGCCTTAACCACAGGCCCTAAACCCAAAATCACTGAGCCATAAAGGCCAAACTAGGAGCCACCACAAATCCTGGACCTTAGCCCACCCTACCATAAACCCTAAAACTATAAAACCAACCTAAATTAAACCTTAGATAATATTAAAAACTTAAACCTAAATAAAATGAAAACAAAATAAATAAAAAAATAAACTTAAATTAAAACCTAAAAATAAAACAAAATAAAACATAAAAATAAATTTAAATAAATTAAAGAAAAACTTAAATTAAACTAAAAAAATAAAATAATCCTATGAATAAAAAACCTCGATAAAATGAAAACTAAATGTAAAATAAAATCAAATAAAATAAAATCTAAATAAAATCCTAAACCTAAAAAATAAAACTATAAACAAATAAAATATAAAACCTAAAGCAAAAACTAAAAAAAAAACTAAACCTAAAATAAAAATAAAATAAATAAAATAAAATATGCCTAAACCTAAACTAAAATAAACTAAACTAAAATAAATAAAACCTAAACATAAACTTAAAATAAACTAAACCTAAACTTAAACCTTAACTAAATAAAATAAAATAAACTAAAAGTAAACCTAAACCTAAACTAAAAAATAAAACCTACACATAAATCAAAATTAAAACCTAAAACCTAAACCTAAAAAAGTAAAATTAAAACCTAAACCTAAACCTAAAAAATAAAATAAAAATAAAACTCAATTAAAAAATAAACCTAAACCAAATCCAAAACCTAAAAATAAAACTAAATTAAAAACTTAAACTAAAATAAATAAACCTAAAATAAAAAAACTATACTAAATAAAAGTAAAAAAATAAACTTAAATAAAAATAAAAAATACAATAAACTAAAATAAATAAAAAATAAACTAAATAAACTAAATAAACGTAAACCTGGGTGTTAATTTAAAAGGCTAAACCCTAAATCCTAACCCAAACCCTAAACCCAACCACAGGCTAAAATCTTGCCTAAACCCAAACCCTAAACTGTAACCCTAAACCCTATACCTACACCTAAACCCTAAACCCTAGGCCCAAACCATAAAAACCATAATCCTTAATTCTTACCTAAACCCTAAACTACCCAATCCTAAACCCTAATCACAACCCTAAACCCTTAAAGCATAAACCCTAAACCTTGAACCAAACCACGACCTAAACCTAAATCCAAACCCTAAACCCTAAGCCCAAAACCTAATGAAACTAAATAAATTAAAAAATAAATCTAAACCCTAAAACCTATTAAACCTAAACCATAAGAATGGCCAGAACTTTAACAACAGGAACATCACCGTCAACCAGGCTCAGTTTATATCTAGAGGTGGAAGCGGGAGGTGACTGTTATCATAGTGGTGGTGGGGAATCTGGAGGTGCTGGTGGATATGGAGGTGGTGGTGGAGCAATGGTGGTAATGGAGGTGGGAGGAGCGATGGAGGTTATAGTCATGGTGGCGGCAAAGAAAGAGATCGGGGATTTGATGGTGGATCCCACTACTCGAGAGTTCGAGGTGATTCTGATGGGAATTAGAGAAATTGAGGAATGGTCGATCCGATCTGTTGCTTATGGAATTGTGTCTTTATAGTACAGATGATTCTAGTCATCTTAGGCTTTTGATTTTCTCTATGCGTGCTCATTTTTGATCTATGTTGTCACTTATTTCTTAGAAACTTGGTGTATTACTTGGTTGTTTAAATCGAAAAGAAGAAATGTTGTATTTGAATTTATTCTTTATTAAAAATAACTAAAATCCCTAAACCCTAAACTAAAACTTGAACCCTAGACCTAAAACTTAAACCCTAAACACTAAACCTTAAACCAAAAAAACCTCAAACCCTAAACCCTAAACCCTAAACACTAAACACTAAAACCCTAAACCCTAAACCTTAAACATTAAACCCCAAAACCTAAACCAAAAACCCTAAACCCTCAACTGACACTAAACCCTAAACCCTTAAAGTTAAAAAAACTAAACCAAAACTAAATAAAACCTAAAATAAAGTAAATTTGAAAACCTAAACTAAAATAAAATAAAAAAATAAAATAAAATAAAAACCTAATCTAAAACCTAAACCTAACCTAAACTTAAACCTAAACCTAAAGAAAATAAAATAAAAAGTAAAAACTAAAGTAAAATAAAATATATAAAAACCTAAACTAAACAAAAAAGTAAATACCTAAATAAAATAAAAACTAAACCTAAAATAATAATAAAATAAACCTAAAATAAAATAAAATAAAAACTAAATAAAAAAACATAAAACCTAAAATAAACCTAAAAACAAAACATGAAAAAAACTAAAAAAAAATTAAACCTTAAAAAAAAACTTACACCATAAATAAAAAAAACTAAACAAAAATAAATAAAACCTAAACCTAAACATAAAATAAACTAAATGAAAAACCTAAAACTAAAATAAAATAAAATAAAAACTAAAAATAAAACTAAACCTAAACTAAAAATATACCTAAAAAATAATCCTACAAAAAAACCAAAACCTAAAAATAAGAAAATAATAACCTAAACCTATACCGAAAAATAAAAAATTAAACCTAAACTTAAAAAGTAAAATAAAAATAAGACTAAACTAAAAAATAAACCTAAACCTAAATAAAATAAACTACAATAAAAAACCTAAACTAAAATAAATAGACCAAACTAAATAAAATATAAAATAAACTAAAATAAAATAAAATTAAACAAAAAAAACTAAATAAAATTAAACCTACCAATTTACTTAATTTTTTCTTAAAAAGAAATCCTAAACTAACCCTAAACCCTAAACCCTGTTTAGGGTTTAGGGTTCAAGGATAATTTAGGGATTAGGGTTTAGGGTTTATGGTTTATGGTTTTGGGTTAAGGGTTTAAGGTTTTAAGGTTTAGGGTTTAGTGTTTAGAATTTAGTGTTTAGAGTTTAGGGTTTAGGGTTTAGGGTTTATGGTTCAGGGTTTAGAGTATAAGGTTTAGAGTTTAGGATTTAGGGCTTAGGGTTTTTTGGGTTAAGGGTTTAGGGTTAGTTTTTTTTAGGGTTTAGGGTTTAGGGTTTTAAAATTAATTAAGACGATAAGTTTAGGTTTATTTAGTTTATTACTAATTTATTTTAGTTTAATTTATTTTTTATTTTTATTTTTGTTAATTTTTTAATTTTACATTATTTAGTTTATTTAGTTTTAGATTTATTTTAAGTTTATCTTATATTTTTTATTTTTAGGTTTAGGTTCAGGTTTTTATTTTAATTTTTAGGTTTACATTTTATGTTTTTATTTTATGTTTATTTTTAGGTTTTATTTTTTTTATGTTTAGGTTTTATTTTAATTTTTAGGTTTAGGTTTTATTTTTTATTTTTAGGTTTATGTTTAGGTTTTTATTTTATTTTTTTAGCTTTAGGTTTTAGCTTTTTATTTTAGGTTTATTTTTAGATTTTATTTTTTAGTTTAGGTTTAGGTTTATTTTTAGTTTATTTTATTCTATTTAGGTTAGGTTTAGGTTTAAGTTTTAATTATTTTAGTTTACTTTATTTGAGTTTAGATTTAGGTTTATTTTATTTTTTTATTTTATTTTTATCTTAGGTTTAATTTTTTTTAATTTACGGTTTAGGTTTAATTTTTTATTTTTTTTGTGGTTTTATTTTTAGGTTTATTTTTTAGGTTTAAGTTTTTATTTAGTTTTTATTTTATTTTATTTTAGGTTTATTTTGTTTTTATTTTATGTTTAGTTTTTATTTTATTTATGTTTTTAAATCTTAAGTTTATTTAAATTTCATAGTTTAGTTTATGTTTTTAATTATTTTTCTATGGTTTATTTTTCTTTTTGATTTAGTTTATTTTTAGGTTTAGGTTTAGGTTTTTATTTTATTATATTTTATAATTTTATGTAGGCTTAAGTTTATTTATTTATTTTATTTTTAGGTTTAATTTAGATTAGGTTTAGGGTTAATCGTTTAGGGTTTAGTGTTTAGGCTTTAGGGTTTCAAGTTCTTAAGGTTTACTATTTAGTGTTTAGGGTCTAGGGTTTACTGTTAGCTTAAGGTTTAGGATTAGTTTAGGGTTGAGGGTTAAGAGTTAGGGTTAATGTTAGGGTTTAGGGTTTTGTTTAGGGTATAGAGTTAGTTATAGGGTTTGGGGATTAGGGTTTAGGGTTTAGGATTTAGGGTTTAGGGTTTAGGGTTTAGGGTTTCTTAAAATTAATTAAACCATAAGGTTTAAGTTTGTTTAGTTTATTTTATTTTTATTTTTATTTAGGTATCTTTTATATTTTTATTTAGTTTAGTTTATTTCTTTTAGATTTATTTATTTTAGTTTATTTTTGAGGTTTAAGTTTAGTTTTGTTTATTTTAGTTTATTTTATTTTATCTTATTTTTTTAGGTTTATTTTATTTTATTTATTTGAGGTTTAGGCTTTTTTTAGTTTAGGGTTTAGGTTTTATTATTTATTTATTTTTAGGTTTATTTTTTAGGTTTAGGCTTTTATTTAGTCTTTATTTTATTTTATTTTAGTTTTATTTTGTATTTATTTTAAATTTTAATTTTATTTTATTTAGGTTTTTTAGCTATAGCTTTATTTTATTTTTTTAGTTTAGTTTAAGTTTTTATTTATTTTATTTTAGCTTAGATTTTATTTTTTATTTTATTTTATTTTTAGGTTTAGATTTTAGTTTTGGTTATTATTTTAAATTATTTTTTTATTTTATTTAGGTTTAGGTTATTTTTTTATTTAATTTTTAGGTTTTATTCTTGGGTTTAGGCTTTTAGGTTTTAGGGTTTAGGTTTTAGGGTTTAGGGTTTAGGGTAGGGTGGTTTAAGGTTTAAGGTTTAGGTTTAAGGGTTTAGGGTTTAGCTTGTAGGTTTAGCAGAGTTTAGGTTAAGTTTAGGTTTAATTAGTTTTAGGTTTTAGGTTTCAGGGTTTAGGGTTTAGGTTTATAGTTGAGATTTTAGGGTTTTAAGTTTAGGTCCAAGATTTATAGTTTAGGGTTTAGTTTAGGTTTAGTCTTTAAACTTTAGGTTTTAGGTTTAGGTCTAGTTCAAGTTTAGGTTTAGTTTAGTTTAGGAGTTTAAGTTAACAGGTTTAAGGTTAGTTTAGGGTTTAGGGTTTGGGTTTAGGATTTATGGTATAGGCTTTTTGGGGATTAGGGTTAGAGTAGAGTTTTGGGTTTTAGGGTTTAGGGTTAATGGTTAGGGTTAGGGTTTAAGGTTTACGGTTTAGGGTTTAGGGTTCAGGGATAATTTAGGGTTTAGGGTTTAGGGTTTAGGGTTTATGGTTTATGGTTTTTGGGTTAAGGGTTTAAGTTTTTAAGGTTTAGGGTTTAGTGTTTAGAATAGTGTTTAGAGTTTGGGTTTAGGTTTAGGGTTTTATTTAGTAAATTTAGTTTAGTTTATAGTTTTAGTTTAGGATTATATTTATTTTAGTTTAGTTTATCTTTTAATTTTATTTTAGTTTATGTTTTATTTATTTTTTAGGTTTTATTTTAGTTTAGTTTAGGTATCGTTTATTTTGGTTTATTTTATTATTTATTTGTATAGTTTTTTTTAGTTTAGGTTTAGGTTTATGTTTTATTTTTTTTATTTTAGTTTATTTTTTATTTTAGTTTAGTTTTTCTTTTAGTTTAGTTTATGTTTACTTAGGTTTATTTTCTTAGGTTGAGGTTTAGTTTAGGTTTAGGTTTTATTTATTTATTATTTATTTTTTGTTATTTTAGTATAGGATAGTTTATTTTATTTAGTTTTTAGTTTATTTAGTTTAGGTTTAGGTTTATTTAGTTTAGTTTAGGTTTGAGGTTTAGGTATAGGTTTTATGTATTTTTTCTTTTATTTATATATTTTGTCTATTTAGTTTAGTTTATGTAGTTTAGTTTTATTTTTATTTCGATTAAGGTTTAGGTTTAGGTTTTATTTAGTTTATTTTATTTGTTCTTATTTTAGGTTTAGTTTAGGTTTATAAAATTTTTATTTTGGTTTAGGTTTATTTTTTTTGTAGTTTAGTTTATTTAGGTTTAGGTTTTAGTTTAGGTTTAGATTTAGGTTTATTTATGTTTATTTAGTTTAGGTTTCTTATTTTTAGGTTTAAGTTCATTTATTTTCCTTTAATATTTTATTTTATTTTATTAATTTTATTTATTTATTTAGTTTTATTTATGTTTATTTATTTGGTTTATTTTGAGTTTAGATTTTGGTTTATTTATTTATTTTTAGATTAGTTTTTTTTATTTTTTGGTTTATTTAGTTTTTAGTTTTATTTAGTTTAGGTTTTGGTTTAGGTTTAGGTTTTATTTATTTAAGTTTTATTTTATTTAGTTTAGTTTAGGTTTAGGCTGAGGTTTATGTTCATTTATTTTGTTTAGTTTTTTATTTAGGTTTTGGTTTATGTTTATTTCCTTATTTAGTTTTAAGTTTAGGTTTTATTTAGTTTAGTTTATTTAGTTTTATTTTATTTTGGGTTTAGGGTTTAGGTTTAGGATTATTTAGTATAGGTTTAGTTTATGTTTATTTTTATTTCTTTATTTGGTTTATTTATTTACTTTTAGGTTTAGGTTTATTTATTTAGTTTGTTTATTTATTTATTTAGGTTTAGGTTTAGGTTTATTTATTTAGTTTATTTAACTTTAGGTTTATGTTTACATTTTATTTAGTTTAGTTTATTTAGTTTTATTTTATTTTAGGTTTATGGTTTAAGGTTAGCTTTATTTAGTTCAGGTTTAGTTTAGGTTTATTTTTACTTATTTATTTAGTTTAGATATTTTATTTTAGATTTAGGTTTTATTTAGGTTAGGTTTAATTAATTTTTAGGTTTAGGTTTAGGGTTTAGGTTTATTTAGTTTTAGTTTAGGTGTAAGTTTAGGTTTATTTTAGTTTAGTTCATTTTATTTAGTTTAGATATATTTATTTAGTTTAGTTTATTTTATTTGTTTATCTTTAGGTTTATTTAGGTTTAGGTTTTATTTAATTTATTTTATTTTAAGTTTTTAGTTTAGGATATTTAGTTTAGTTTAGGTTTATTTAGTTTATTTTTATTTATTTATTTTAGTTTAGGTTTATTTAGTTTATTTTTTATTTATTTAAGATTTAGGTTTAGGTTTAGGTTTATTTTTAGTTTTTAGGTTCAGGTTATGATTTAGGTTTAGTTTAGGTTTTATTTTTTAGCTTAATTTATTTTTTATTTTAGGTTTATTTATTTTGGTTTAGTTTAGGTTTAGTTTTTTTTATTTCATTTAGTTTATTTATTTACTTTAGAATTAGGTTTAGGTTTATGTTTAGGTTTAGGTTTAGGTTTAGGTTTAGGTTTAGGTTTATGTTTATTTTATTTAGTTTAGGTTTATTTAGTTTTTTTAATTTATTTAGTTTAGGTTTAGGGTTTAGGTTTAGTTTAGTTTAGGGTTTAGGTTTAGGTTTAGGTTTATTTTAGGTTTATTTTTAGTTTAGTTTATTTAGTTTAGGTTTAAGTTTATTTTATTTATTTATTTTATTTTTTAGGTTTTATTTTAGGTTTTAGGTTTAGTTTTAGGTTTAGGTTTATTTATTTTGTTTAGGTTTTAGTTTTTATGTTATTAGATTTAATTATTGTTTAGTGTTTTTTAAAGTATTATTATTTTTTATTTTAGTTTATTTATTATTATTATAATTATTTATTAGTTTATTAGTTTAGTTAGTTTTATTATTTTTTATTACTAGTTAGTTTCTTAGGTTTGTTTATTATTATTAGATTCAATATATTTATTTAGCTTTTATTTATTATTTAGTTTATTATTATTATTATTATTAGTTTAGTTATTAATTTTATTTAGTTTAATTTATTATTAGTTTATTAGTTTAGTGTTAGTTATTATTAGTTATTTAGTTTTAGTTTATTAGTTTCTTTAGTTTTATTATTAGTTTTAGTTATTATTATTTAGTTAGTTTATTAGTTTATTAATTTAGTTTTAGTTATTAGTTTTAGTTATTAATTACTTATAGTTTTTTTTATTAATTATTAAGTTTATTTATTATTTATTAGTTTTTGTTTAGTTAGTTTAGTTATTATTAGTTAGTTATTGGGTTTAGTTTTATTATTATTTAATTATTTAATAGGTTAGTTATGTTTAGGGCTTAGGTTTATTTATTAGTTATTATTATTAGTTAGTTATTTGTATTTTAATTTAGTTATTAGTTTTAATTTTAGTTAATAGTTTAAGTTAGTTTATTTTTTTTATTAATTTTATTAGTTTAATTTATTTTACTTAGTTTATAGAGGGTTTTTTTGTTTATGTTTAATTTAGTTATTAGTTTGTTCATTAGTTTAGTTTTATTATTATTAGTTTATTAGTTTTTTAGTATTTATTTAGTTAGTTTAGTTTAGTTAGTTTTATTAATTTTTGTTTTAGTTTATAATTAGCTTTTGTTTATTATTAGTTTATTAGTTTTAGTTTATTATTTATTAATTTTAGTTTTAGTTAGTTTAGTTTAGTGTTTCATTAGTTTCTTATTAGGGTTTAGGGTTTAGGGTTTGGAGTTTAGGGTTTTGGGTTTAAGGTTGTAGGTTTAGAGTTTAAGGATTAGAGTTAGTTTTAAGGTTTAATATTTAGGTTTAGGGTTTTTTTATTATTTTTATTTGTTTATTATTTTTAGGGTTTAGGGTCTAGGGCTTAAGTTTTAGGTTAGGTTCATTTTTAGTTTGGGCTTTGGTTTTTTTGTTTTTTTTAATAGAGAAAAATTCAAATACAACATTTCTGACTTTTTATTTCATCAATCAACTAACACACCAAGTTCTCAATGATGTAAGCGAATAAGCATGTGTAGAGCAAATCAATAGCCCCAGAAATGTAGAACCGTCTCTACTATAAAGACACAATTCCATAAGCAGTAGATCATATCAAACAATCTTTAGTTTCTCTAGTTCCCATCAGAACAACCTCAGCCTCTTGAGTAATGGGATCTATCATCATATCAATAATCTCCCCCTCCACTACCACCATGGATAAAAACTTTATCACTCCTCCTACTTCCATAACCACCACTGCTCTGACCACCACCTCCTATCCACCAACTCCTCCAGATCCCCCACCACTACTGTTATAGCTGCCGCCGCTACCTTCACCTCCACCGCCAAATCTAGACTGAGCCTGGTTGGCGGTAATGTTCATGCCATCAAGGTTCTTCCCATTTTTAGGGTTTGGGTTTAGGTTTAAGTTTATTAGGTTTCAGGGTTGTTTTTAATTTATTTAGATACTTTGATTTAGGTTTAGGGTTTGGTGTTTAGGGTTTAGGGTTTGGGGTTTATGGTTTAGGGTTTAGGGTTTAGCATTTAGGGTTTATACTATTAGGGTTTAGGTTTTAGGGTTAGGGTTATTTTTTAAAGTTTAGGGTTTAGGGTTTATGGTTTAGAGTTTAGGGTTTAGAGTTTTGGGTTTATGGTTTCTTATGGTTTAGGTTTAGGGTTAGCTTTTTTGTTTACGGTTTAGGGTTTTGGGTTTAGGATTTTGGATTTAGGGTGATTTTTAATTAAGTAAATTGGTAGGTTTAGGTTTATATAGTTTATCTTTTATATATTTTAGTTTATTTTATTTTTTATTTTTATTTAGGCTTGTTTTTTATTTTTATTTAGTTTAGTATATTTATTTTAGCTTAGGTTTTTTATTTTAGTTTTTTTTAGGTTTAGGTTTATGTTTAGATTAAATTTTTAGTTGAGTTTTATTTTTATTTTATTTTTTAAGTTTTGTTTTTTTAATTTTTAGGTTTAGCTTTAAGTTTTTATTTATTTTTTTATGTTTACATTTTTGGTTTTTAGTTTATGTTTATTTTTAGGTTTTATTATTTTTAGGTTTAGTTTAATTTTTAGTTTAGTTTTATTTTTATTTTAATTTTTAGGTTTAGGTATTATTTTTTAGTTTTAGGTTTAAGTTTAGGTTTTTATTTTATTATTTTAGCTCTAGGTTTTAGTTTTTATTTTAGATTTTAGGTTTAAGTTTAGGTTTAGGTTTAGGTTTAGGTTTATTTATTAAGTTTAGGTTTTAGTTTATTTAATTTAGGTTTAGGTTTATTTAGTTTAGGTTTAGTTTTAGAATTAGGTTTAGGTTTTAAGTTTATTTTATTTAGGTTTTAGTTTATTTAGTTTAGTTTAGGTTTAAGTTTTTATTTATTTAGTTTATTTAGGTTTAGGTTTAGGTTTATTTATTTTTATTTTCTTTATTTTTTTAGGTTTATTTAGTTTAGGTTTAGGTTTATTTATTTACGTTTATTTTAGTTTATTTAGTTTTTATTTTCTGTTTAGGTTTAGGTTTAGGTTTAAATTTATTTATTTTTATTTATTTATTTTTAGGTTTAGGTTTTAGTTTTGGTTTTTAGGTTTATTTATTTAGTTTTAGGTTTACATTTAGGTTTAATTAGTTTAGTTTTAGTTTATTTATTTAGTTTATTTTATTTAGTTTATTTTAGTTTAGGTTTAGGTTTAGGTTTAGGTTTATTTAGTTTAGTTTAGCTTTATTTATTTTATTTTTATTTAGTTTAGTTTATTTATTTTGGTATAGGTTTAGGTTTTGATTTAGGTTTATTTAGCTTTATTTTTAATTTTAGGTTTAGGTTTATTTATTTATTTTAGTTTAGGTTTATGTTTAGGTTTATTTTATTTAGTTGAGGTTTAGGTTTATTTAGTTTAGTTTATTTTGATTATTTAGTTTAGGTTTAAGTTTAGGTTTAGTTTAGGTTTTAGTTTATTTTAGTATTTTTAGTTTAGGTTTAGGTTTAGGTTTATTTTAAGTTTTAGTTTATTTATTTTATTTTTTTAGTTTAGTTTAGTTTAGTTTAGGTTTAGGTTTAGGTTTAGGTTTATTTTTAGTTTTGTTTAGGTTTAGGTTTATTTTAGATTTAGGTTTATTTATTTTTTGTTTAGTTTAGGTTTGTTTTATTTAGGTTTAGGTTTAGGTTTAGGTTTAGGTTTTTCTTATTCAGTTTAGTTTAGTTTAGGTTTATTTCAGTTTAGGTTTAATTTATTTATTTTAGGTTTTGGTTTAGATTTAGTTTAAGATTACTTTAGTTTAGTTTAGTTTATGTTTTTAGGTTTTTTAGGTTTAAATTTAAGTTTAATTTTTTTGTTTATTTTAGGTTTATTTTGTTTATTAGGTTTAGGTTTTATTTAGGTTTAGGTTTTTTAAGTTTATTTATTTAATTTAAGTTTATTTAGGTTTAGGTTTAGGTTTATTTATTTAAGTTTAAGTTTATTTATTTAAGTTTAAGTTTATTTAGGTTTAGGTTTAGGTTTAGGTTTAGATTTATTTACTTTAGGTTTATTTAGGTTTATTTATTTAGGTTTAGGTTTATTTTTATTTAGTTTAGTTTATTTAGTTTATTTATGTCTATTTAGTTTTAGTTTATTTAGGTTTAAGTTTATTTAGTTTTTTTTAGGTTTAGGTTTAAGTTTACATTAGGTTTATTTTTTTAGGTTTAAGTTTATTTTAGTTTATTTAATTTTGGTTTAGGTTTAGGTTTATTTATTTATTTATTTTATGTTTAGGTTTAGGTTCATTTTAGTTTAGTTTAGTTTATTTATTTAGGTTTAGGTTTAGGTTTTAGTTTATTTTGGTTTACGTATAGGTTTAGGTTGAGGTTGAGGTTTATTTTAGTTTAGGTTTTAGGTTTAGTTTTATGTTTATTTTAGGTTTTGTTTAGTTTAGGTTTATTTTATTTAGTTTAAGTTTAGGTTTATTTTATTTAATTCATTTTAGTTTAGTTTAGTTTATGTTTAGTGTTAAATTTGTTTGGTTTCTTTAGTTTAGTTTACGTATATTTAATTTAGATTTATTTTATTTTATTTAGTTTATTTATTTAGTTTAGGTTTAGGTTTATTTAGTTTATTTTATTTTATTTTATTTATTTAGTTAAGGTTTAGGTTTAGGTTTAGGTTTATTTTATTTAGTTTTTTTATTTTATCAGTTTACTTTTTTTAGTTTAAGTTTAGGTATAGGTATCGGTTTATTTAGTTTAGTTTATTTTAGTTTAGGTTTATTTAGTTTAGTTTAGTTTAGGTTTATTATTTATTTATTTAGTTAGTTTAGTTTTATTTTAGTTTAATTTTAGTTTAGTTTAGGTTTATGTTTATTTATTTAGTTTTGTTTATTTATTTTATTTTTAGTTTAGTTTATTTTATTTTTATTTAGTTTAATTTAGTATAGGTTTAGGTTTATGTTTAGGTTTAGTTAATTGTTTAGGTTTATGTTTAGGATTAGGTTTAGATCTAGGTTTAGGTTTACGTTTAAGTTTTATTTTATTTTTATTTAGGTTTATTTATTTAGGTTTAGGTTTATTTATTTAGTTTATTTTATTTAGTTTATTAATCTAGTTTAGGTTTAGGTTTTATTTATTTTAAGCTAGTTTAGTTTAATTTATTTTTAGGTTTAGGTTTAGTTTAGTTTAGTTTCATTTATTAATTTTATTTATTTTAGTTCAGGTTTTAAGTTTTACTTAGTTTATTTTTTTAGTTCAATTTTTATTTATTTATTTAGCTTAGTTTAGTTTAGTTTTTTTAGGTTTAGATTTATTTTATTTATTGTTTAGTTTATTTTTTATTTAGTTTAAGCATAAGTTTTGGTTTAGGCCAATTTAGTTTAAGTTTATTTAGGTTTAAGTTTTATTTAGTTTAGTTTTATTTAGTTTAGGTTTATTTTTAGTTTAGGTTTTGGTTTATTTAGTTTAGGTTTAGGTATAGGTTTAGATTTAGGTTTTATTTTATTTTAGGTTTGTTTATTTAAGTTTACGTATAGGTTTTGTTTAGTTTATGGTTTTATTTAAGTTTAGGTTTATTTATTAGGTTTATTTTATTTAGGTCTAGGTTGATTTATTTTAGTTTATTTTATCTTATTTTATTTAGTTTTAGTTTATGTTTATTTTAGTTTAAATTTTTTAGGTTTATTTAGGTTTCAGTTTTGGTTTATTTTTATTTAGGTTTTAGGTTTAGGTTTAGGTTTAGGTTTATTTTTTATTTTAGTTTAGGTTTATTTATTTAGTTTAGTTTATGTTTAGGTTTAGGTTTATTTTATTTTAGTTTTTATTTACTTTATTTAGTTTAGGTTTATTTATTTAGTTTAGTTTATTTATTTATATTTTAGGTTTAGGTTTAGGTTTATTTAGTTTTTTTTTAGTCTATTATTTTTATTTTATTTTATTTAGGTTTAAGTTTATGTAATTTAGTTTTAAGTTTAGGTTTAGGTTTATTTTTGTTTAGTTTAGTTTAGTTTAGTTTATTTTTTGTTTAGGTTTATTTATTTATTTTAGGTTTTATTTATTTTGATTAGGTTTTTTTATTTAGTTTATTTAGTTTAGTTTATTTTATTTTAGTTTAGGTTTAAGTTTATTTAGGTTAATTTAGTTTAGTTTATTTTAATTAATTTATTTATTTTTAGTTTTAGGATTAGTTTAATTTAGTTTTGATTATTTTAGCTTAGTGTAGGTTTAGGTTTAGGTTTAGGTTTATATAGTTTAGTTTAGTTTATTTTATTTTATTTATTTTTAGTTTTTATTTTATTTTATTTATATTATGTTTATTCATTTTATTTATTTATTTTTTAATTTTAGTTTAGGTTTAAGGTTTAGGTTTAGGTTTTCACTTTAGGTTTAGGTTTAAGGTTTAGGGTTTAGGATTTAGGGTTTATATTTTATAATTTTGGGTTAGAGTTTTTTTTTATTTAGGGTTTAGGGTTTAGGATTTTTTAAGTTTTAGGGTTTAGGGTTTAGAATTTTTAAATGTTTAAGGTTTAGGGTTTAGGGTTTAGGTTTAAGAGGTTTAGGGTTTAGGGTTTAGGGTTGTAAGTTTTGGGTTTAGGGTTTAGGATTAGTTTTAGGGTTTAAGGTTAAAATTTTATTATTATTTAGGGTTTAGGTTTTAGAGTTGTATGTTTAGGGATTTGGGTATAGGATTTATTTTAGGGTTTAGGGTTTTGGGTTAAGGTTTTAGGATTTAGGATTTAGGGTTTAGTGTTTTGGGTTTTTTTTTAAAAAAATTAAGTAAATCTATAGGTTTAGGTTTATTTAGTTTATCTAATTTATTTTTTATTTATTTTACTTTATTTTATTTTTTTATTTAGGTTTATTTTTTATATAGTTTAGTTTATTTCTTTTAGGTTTATTTATTTTAGTTTAGGTTTTTTATTTTAGTTTATCTTTTAGGTTTAGGTTTAGGTTTATGTTTATTTTTTATTTTAGTATTTTTCTTATTTTATATTTTAGGTCTAAGTTTTATTAATTATTTTTAGATTTAAGTTTGGATTTTTATTTTATTTTTTTAGGTTTAGGTTTTAGGTTTTTATTTAATGTTTATTTATTTTTTTTTTACTTTATTTAGTTTTGGATTTAGGTTTAGTATATTTTAAGTTTAGGTTTAGGCTTCATTTATTTTAGTTTAGTTTATTTTAGTTTAGGTTTAGGTTTTTTTAGTTTAGGGTTTAGGTTTTATTTTTACTTATTTTTAGGTTTTTTAGGTTTAGGTTTTTATTTAGTTTTATTTTTTTTATTTTTATTTTACATTTAATTTTTAATTTATTTATTATTTTTTATTTTTAGGTTTATTTTATTTTTAGTTTATTTTAGGTTTTTATTTATTTATTTTTATTTTTTTCGGTTTAGGTTTAGGTTTTGGTTTAGGTTTAGGTTTTAGTTTAGGTTTTTATTTCATTTTATTTTTTGATTTAATTTAGGTTTAGGTGTTTTTATTTATTTTATTTTTAGGTTTTATTTAGTTTAAGTTTAGGTTTTTATGTTTTTAGGTTATTTATTTTTAGTGTTTAGTTTAGTTTAGGTTTAGGTTTGGGTTGAGGGTTTGTGGTTTAGTGTTTAGTGTTTAGGGTTGTAGGTTTTAGGGTTTAGGTTGTAGGATTAAGGGTTTTGGGTTTTAGGGTTTAGGGTTTTGGTTTAGGGTTAAGGATTTTAGGGTTTAGGGTTCAGGGGTTAGGGTTATAGGTTTAGGGTTTATAGTTTAGGGTTTAGGGTTAATTTTAGTGTTTAGGGATTAAGGTTAAGGTTTTATTTTATTTATTTATTTTTAAAATTAAGTAAACTAGTAGGTTTAAATTTATTTAGTTTATTTATTTATTTATTTTAGTTTATTTTATTTTTTATTTTATTTAGGTTTATTTTTATTCGTATGAGAATTTGACATATAATATGAACAATGGAGACATAGGATTCATGTAGCCGACCCCACTTAGTGGGATAAATGCTTGTTGTTGTTGTTGTTGTAGGTTTATTTTTATTCTTACTTAGTTTAGTTTATATATTTTAGGTTTATTTATTTTAGTTTAGGTTTTTTATTTTAGTTTATTTTTTCGGTTTAGGTTTAGGTTTAGGTTTATTTTGTAGTTTATTTTTATTTTTAGTTTCTTAGGTTTAGGTTTTATTTTTTATTTTTAGTTTTAGGTTTTTATTTTAGTTTATTTTTAGGTTTTTATTTTAGTTTATTTTTAGGTTTTATTTTTTAGTTTAGGTTTAGATTTATTTTTAATTTAATTTATTTTATTTTATTTTATTTGGGGTTTAGGTTTAGTTTATTTTAGGTTTAGTTTCGATTTTATTTATTTTAGTTTAGTTTATTTTAGTATAGGTTTAGGTTTATTTTATTTATTTATTTTAGGTTTAGTTTTTTTTTTAAGTTTAGGGTTTAGGTTTTTTTATTATTTATTTTTAAGTTTTATTTTTAGATTTATTTTTTAGGTTTAGGTTTTTATTTAGCTTTTATTTTATTTTATTTTTGGTTTTTTATTCTTATTTTATGTTTGGGTTTTATAGTTTAGGGTTTAGGGTTTACGACTTAGGATTTAGGGTTTAGGATTTAAGTTAATTTAGGGTTTAGGGTTTAGGTTAGTTTAGGGTTTAGGGTTTAGGGATTAGGGTTTAGGGTTCATGGTTTTAGGGTTTTAGGTTTTAGGGTTTAGGTTTTAGTTTTGGGTTTAAGGTTTAGGGTTTAAAGTTTTTTTTAATAGAGAATAAATTCAAATTCAATATTTCTTCTTTTGGATTTTATCAACCATGTAGGAAACCAAGTTTTGTAAGATACAAGTGACGACATAGACAAAAAATGATCACGCATAGAACAAATCAAAAACCCTAGATAACTGGAACCATCTCTACTGTAAAGACACATTTTCATAAGTAGCAGGTTGGATCGGCCGTGCATCAGTTTCTCCAGTTCCAATAAGAACCACCCTTGCCTCTAGAGCGGGATCTGCCACTGTATCCCTAATCTATCCCTCCGCTACCATCATGGTTGTAACCTCTGTCGCACCTCTCACCTCCATAACCACCACCTCCATATCCCCCAAGACCTCCAGATCCATAAACACCTCTAGGTCCCCCACCTCTAGATGTTGCCTCCATAATCACTACCTCCATATCCACCATCATATCCACCAACACCTCTAGTAAGGTGAGGGTTTAGGGTTTACTGGTAGGTTTATGTTTATTTAGTTTATTTTATTTTTTATTTTTATTTAGGTTTATTTATATTTATATTTAGTTTAGTTTATTTATATTATGTTTATTTATTTTAATTTAGGTTTTTTTTTCATTTTTGTTTATTTTTTAGGTTTAGGTTCAAGTTTAGGTTTATTTTTTAGTTAGTTTTATTTTTAATTTATTTTTCAAGTTTAAGATTTATTTTTTATAATTGGGATTAAATTTAGTTTTTATTTTATTTTCTTAGGTTTAGGTTTTAGGTTATTATTTTAAGTTTATTTTTAGGTTTTATTTTTAGGTTTTATTTTTTAGTTTGGACTTATTTATTTTTAGTTTATTTTATTTTATTCAGTTTAGGTTTTGGTTTAATTTATTTTAGGTTTAGGTTTAGGTTTTATTTATTTTAGTTTAGTTTATTTTAGTTTGGGTTTAGGTTTATTTTATTTTGTTTATTTTATTTTTATTTTAGGTTTAGGTTTTATTTTTGTTTTGGGTTTAGTTGTTATATTTTATTTATTTTTATGTTTCATTTTTAAGATTATTTTTTAGGTTTATGTTTTTATTTAATATTTATTTTATTTTATCTTAGCTTATTTTATTTTTAATTTATGTTAAGCTTTTATTTTATTTAGGTTTTTTATTTTAATTTTATTTTATTTTTTTGTGTAGTTAAGGTTTTTTTATTTTATTTTTTGTTTAATTTTTCATTTTTATTTTATTTTATTATTAGGTTTTAGTTTTGGTTTAGTTTTAGGTTTAAGATTAGGTTTAGTTTTAGTTTTATTTTATTTTATTTTATTATTTTATTTAGGTTCAAGTTAGGGTTTAGTTTATGGTGTTATTTTAGGGAGTTAGGGTTTAGGGTTTAGCTTAGGTTTAGTTTAGGGTTTAGGGTTTAGAGTTTTTTTTAATAGAGTTTGGTGGGTTTTAGTTTGGGTTTATAGTTTAGTTTAGTTTTAGGTTTAGTTTAGTGTTTAGGTTTACTGTTTAGGTTTGGATTTAGGTTTAGGTTTGTGGTTTTAGGGTTTAGGTTTAGGGTTTTCTATTTAGGATTTAGAGTTTAGTTGTAGGTTTAGTTTAGGTTAGTTTTTTAGTTTAGTTTAGATGTGTTTTTTATTTTTTTTAATTTTTTAAATTTTTTAATAAGTAAACTGGTAGGTTTAGGGTTTTAGGGTTTAGGGTTTAGGGTTTAGGTTTTAGGTTTAGGGTTCAGGTTTTAGTTTAGAGTTTAAGTTTATGGTTTTTTTTAACATAGAACAAATTCATATTCAACATTTCTTCTCTTTGAATTCATCAACCAAGTAACACACCAAGTTTTCTAAAACACAAGCGATGACATAGATAAAAAATGAGGACACATAGAGCAAATTAAAAACCTTAGATAACTAGAACAATCTCTACTGTAAAGACATAGTTCCATAAGCAGTAGATCGAATTGGCACTTTTTTTTTCTCCAGTTCCCATCAAAACCACCTGCGGCCTTTCGAGTAGCGGGATCCACCATCGTATCCCCGATCTCTCTCTCCACCACCACCATGGATGCAACCTCCATTGCTCCTCCTGCTAACATAACCACCACTGCTTCGACCACCACCTCCATATCCACTAGCACCTCTAGATTCCCGACCACCACTGCGATAACCACCAACTCTGCCTTCACCTTCACCACCAGATCTTGACTGAACCTGGTTGACGGTGATGTTCCTGCTGTCAAGGTTCTACCAATTCTTAGGGATTTTTCTTAAAATCAAAAGTGGGAGAATTTTATTGCAAAAAAGAAAGGGATAAAAGGTCCTTAATGGGGATAAATCTATTAAATACTGCTAAAATAGATATAATTATCCTAAAGCGGTAAATCCCCCTACCTATTACAAAAAACCAAAGAAAAAGAAAGAAAAAGACAAAAACTAAGATAGAAATAGAACAAATTCTAAGAAGGGCAGCCAAAGCCATCTATATCCCGAAATCTTCTGAGAGATGCACAAACCACCTATAGCCTCAAACCTGCCACAAACCTACAAAGAACTTAAGATAGAGATAAGCATCTAGAAATAAGGACAAGCTAAGTACAAAAAATGATAAAAATCTTAGATAAGGCTTAGGCTTAGTCACATTCATCTCAAGGAGCAACAGGATATGTGAGCATCCAAACTTCAGAAGAAGGGTTACAATAAAATATGGTGCTACCATCCAAAAGGATAATAGGGAAAACATCCCAGCCATCATAGCCAACTTACTTCGATTAAACCAAATAGCCAACAATAAAGGGCTAGCCAAGTTTTATTTTATTTCAGTTTTTTAATCTTAGGTTTATTTTAGGTCTATTTTAGGTTCTATTTATTTTAGTTTAGTTTATTTTTGTGTAGGTTTAGGTTTATTTTATTTTGTTTATTTTATGTTTTGGTTTTTTTAGTTTATGGAATAGGTTTTATTTTTAGGTTTATTTTTATAGGTTTAGGTTTTATTTAGTTTTTATTCCATTTTATTTTAAGTATATTTTATTTTATGTTTAGGTTTTATTTTATTTAGGTTTTCTATTTTTAGGTTTATTTTATTTTTCTAGTTTAGTTTAGGTTTTTATTTATTTTATTTTAGATTAGTTATTATTTTTTAAATTATTTTCTTTCTAGGTTTAGGCTTAGGTTTTAGTTTAGGTTTTTATTTTATTTTATTTTATTTATTTTATTATTAAGTTTTAATCAGTTTAGGTTTAGGTTTTTAGGTTTTTTGGGTTTAGGGTTTTGGGTTTGGGTTTTGGGGTTTAAGGTTTAAGCTTTAGGGTAGTAGGCTTTAGGGTTTAAGATTTTAGGGTTAAGGGTTTAGTTTTAGGGTTCTGGATGGTTTGGTTAGGGTTAGGGTTTAGGGTTTAGGTTAATTTTAGAGGGTTTGGGGTTTTTTATTTTATTTTTTATTTTTTATTTTTTTAAAGTAAGTAAACTAGTACGTTTATGTTTATTTAGTTTATTTTTTTATTTATTTTAGTTTAGTTTAATTTTTTAGGTTTTATTTATTTTAGTTTAGTTTGTTTTTGTGTAGGTTTAGGTTTATTTTATTTATTTTTATGTTTTGGTTTTTTTAGTTTATGGAATAGGTTTTATTTTTAGGTTTATTTTTATAGGTTTAGGTTTTATTTAGTTTTATCCATTTTATTTTAAGTATATTTTATTTTATGTTTAGGTTTTATTTTATTTAGGTTTTCATTTTAGGTTTATTTTATTTTCTAATTTAGTTTAGGTTTTATTTATTTTATTTTAGATTAGTTATTATTTTTAAATTATTTTCTTTCTATGTTTAGGCTTAGGTTTTAGTTTAGGTTTTTATTTTATTTATTTTCTTATTAAGTTTTAATCAGTTTAGGTTTAGGTTTTTAGGTTTTTTGGGTTTAGGGTTTTGGGTTTGGGTTTTGGGGTTTAAGGTTTAAGCTTTAGGGTAGTAGGCTTTAGGGTTTAAGATTTTAGGGTTAAGGGTTTAGGTTTTAGGGTTTACGGTTTATGGTTTTAGGGCTTAGGGTTTAGGGTTTAGGGTTAGGTTAATTTTAGGGTTTGGGGTTTTTTATTTTATTTTTTATTTTTTATTTTTTTAAAGCAAGTAAACTAGCACGTTTATGTTTATTTTTATTTTATTTTATTTTAGTTTAATTTTAGGTTTTATTTATTTTAGTTTAGTTTGTTTGTGTAGTTTAGGTTTATTTTATTTTGTTTATTTTATGTTTTGGTTTTAGTTTATGGAATAGGTTTTATTTTTAGGTTTATTTTATAGGTTTAGGTTTTATTTAGTTTTATTCCATTTTATTTTAAGTATATTTTATTTTATGTTTAGGTTTTATTTTATTTAGGTTTCATTTTAGGTTTATTTTATTTTCTAGTTTAGTTTAGGTTTTATTTATTTTATTTTAGATTAGTTTTATTTTTAAATTATTTTCTCTAAGTTTAGTTTAGGTTTAGTTTAGGTTTTATTTTATTTTATTATTTATTTTATTATTAAGTTTAATCAGGTTTAGGTTTTTAGGTTTTGGGTTTAGGGTTTTGGGTTTGGGTTTTGGGGTTTAAGGTTTAAGCTTTAGGGTAGTAGGCTTTAGGGTTTAAGATTTTAGGGTTAAGGGTTTACGGTTTTTAGGGCTTAGGGTTTAGGGTTTAGGGTTGTAAGTTTAGGGTTTAGGTTAATTTTAGGGTTTGGGGTTTTTTATTTTATTTTTTATTTTTTATTTTTTTAAAGTAAGTAAACTAGTACGTTTATGTTTATTTAGTTTATTTTATTTATTTATTTTAGTTTAGTTTAATTTATTATTTATTTAGGTTTATTTTTATTTTTATTTAGTTTTGTTTATTTTTTTTAGTTTTATTTATTTTAGTTTATTTTTTAGGTTTAGCTTTAGGTTTAGTTTTTTTTCTTCAATTTAGTTTTATTTTTATTTTGTTTTTTAGGCTTAGGTTTTAGTTTTTATTTCTAGGTTCAAGTTTAGGTTTTTATTTTATTTTTTTACATTAGTGTTTTAGGTTTTTATTTTAGGATTTATTTTTAAGTTTAGGTTTAGGTTTATTTTTAGTTTATTTTATTTTATTTAGTTAAGGTTTAAATTTAGATTTTGCTTATTTTAGGTTTAGCTTTAGGTTTTATTTAATTTAGTTTATTTTATTTTAGTTCAGGTTCAGTTTTATTTTATTTTTATTTTAGGTTTAGATTATTTTTTTAGTTTAGGGTTTAGGAATTATTTTTTATTTATTTTTAGGTTTTTTTAGGTTTTTTTAGCTTTAGGTTTTTATTTAGTTTTTAATTTTTTTTATTTTAGGTTTATTTTATTTTTATTTTAGTTTTCATTTTTATTTTATTTTAGTTTTTATTTTCTATTTTATTTTCATTTTAGGATTTGGTTTAGGTGTAAGTTTAGGTTTAGGTTTTAGTTTATGTTTTTATTTTATTTATTTTTTCATATTTATTTTGTTTAGGTTTTCTTATTTATTTTATGAGCACTCATAGAGAAAATCAAAAATCCTAGATAACTAGTCTCAGATGTTCCATAACAGCAGATTTCTTCAATTTCTCCATAAGCGACGACCTCTCAGTGGAGCGACCATCATATCCCCTCTCTCCGATTATAACCATCACTCCTCCCTCCTCCCTAATCACCTGCTCTTACCACCACTTCCATGTTCTGATCCCCACCTCGTGATAATCATAGCCTCTACCTCCCAGCCTAGATTGAGCTGGTTGTGAGATGTTCTTTAGGTTACACTTAATTTTAGGGTTTAGGTTTAGGTTTAGCTTTATTAAGTTTTAGGGTTTAGATTTATTTTTTAATTTATTTAGTTACTTTAGGTTTATGTTTAAGGTTAGGGGTTTAGGGTTTAAGATTTAGTCTTAGGGTTTAAGTTTAGGGTTCGGGTTAAGTGTTTATGCTTTTAGGGTTTAGGTTTAGAGTTATGGTTTTAGTGTTTATTCTTTTAGGGTTTAAGTTTAGGGTTAGGGTTTAGGGTGTAAGGTTTTTTAGGGTTTAGGGTTTAGGGTTGTAGTTTTAGGGTTGCAGGTTTAGGTTTTAGGATTTAGGGTTTAGGGTTTAGGATTTAAGGTTTAAAGTTTTTTTTTAAGTTTAGTAAATCGATAGATTTAGGTTTATTTAGTTTATTTTTTATGTTTATTTTTTTATTTAGTTTTATTTATATAGTTTAGGTTTATTTATTTTAGTTTACATTTTTTATTTTAGTTTATTTTTTAAGTTTATGCTTAAGTTTAGGATTAGGTTTAGGTTTTATGGTTTGGGGTTTAGGGTTTGTAGTTTAGGGTTGTAGGTTTTAGGGTTTAAGGTTTAGGGTTTAGGGGTTTTAGGGCTTAGAGTTTTAGGAAAGGGTTTAGGGTTTAGAGTTAGTTTTTTTATCTTTTATTTAGGGTTTAGGGTTTAGGGTTTTGGGTTAGTTTAGGGTTTATGTTTATTGGTTTAGGACTTATTAGTGTTTAGGGTTTAGGGTTGTAGGTTTAGGAGTTAGGTTTAAGGTTTTTTTTTTGGTCTTAAAATTAAGTAAAACTTTGTCGGTTCTGAAGTTCGGATGTGAAAAGTGGACGGTTGCAATAGGTAATTGACAACCAGCGTAAACCTTGTCAAAATAATCATGACATAAATCCTTTAAATCTTTATGTTAATGCTAGGGCGTCCCTTGGAAGCGATGCGCTGTATGGCTTGAATACAGTGAAAAATGTTCAAGGGTCGCTACATTGGTGCTTAGGTGTAGTGTTAAATACGCAAGGGTTCCCACATTATGAACGGATGCAGGCAAAGAAGTTAGTCCATGAAATTGGAATTAGGTTAGGATCTTGGAATATAGGTACTCTTACAGGTAAATTAATGGAATTAATAGATATTATGGTTCATAGAAAGATAAATATTTTATGTGTTCAAGAAACTAAATAGGTTGGGGAGAAGGCCAAGGAGATTGATAGTTTAGGTTTTAAACTTTGGTATTCAAGTAGAAGTCGAACTAGAAATGGTGTAGGTGTGATTATAGATAAAAGTTTGAAAGATAATATTATAAATATTAATAGATGTGGAGATAGAATTATAGCTTTAAAGATTATTGTTAATACTAAGATTATCAATGTTATAAGTGTTTATGCTCCTCAAGTAGGTTTGGATGTAAGTTCAAAAGAAAATTTTGGAATGAATTAGAGGGATTAATATAAAAGATACTACTTAAAGAAAAAGTATTTATTGGAGGAGATTTAAATTGACATGTTCGTAGAGTGGTAGAAGATTTTAAAAGTATTCATGGTGGTTATGGATTTGGAGTGACTAATGAAGAAGGTAGGACTATATTAGATTTTGCTTTAGCTTATGATTTTGTAGTTGTTAATACTTTATTTAAGAAAAGAGAAGGACATATTATTACTATAAAAATGGATCTAGTAAAACACAGATTGATTATTTTCTAATAAGAAAAAAAGATATTTTAGATTGTAAAGATTGTAAGGTCATTCCAAGTGAAAGTTTAAGTACCCAACATCGATTATTAGTTTTAGATTTTAAGATGAAAGATTGTAAGAGGAAAAATAAATCAAATTATTATCCTAGGATTAGATGGGGACACTTAAAGAACACAAATAAAAATATTTTAAGAGCAAGCTACAAGAGCTTAATATTTGGGATGTTCATAAGGAAGCTAATGTTATGTGGGAAAAAGTAGCAAGCAAAGTTAAGTAAGTTGCTGAAAATGTGCTTGGAGAATCAAAAGAAAAAAACTTCTTTTAATAAAAATAGTTGGTGGTGGAGTCAGAGTGTGCAAGAAAAGATAAGAAATAAGAAGCATTGTTATAAAACTTGGTTTAGATGTAAAAACTTGGAGAATTGGGAAAGATATAAAGTGGCCTGTAGAGATTCTAAGAAAGTAATATATGATGCAAAAAAATTAGCTTTTAGTGATTTATACAATAGATTAGATACCAAAGAAGGTGAAAGATGTATGTATAAGTTAGCCAACCAAAGAGATAGGAGAAGTAAGGACCTAGTTCAAGTGAGGTGTATTAAGGATGAAAATAATAAAGTGCTTTTCTTAGAAAAGATATTGAAAATAGGTGGATGAGGTGATGAACTTTTCAATGAAGGATCTGAAAGTACAATTGATTTTAGCAACTTTAATACCCTCAACAAAAATAGAGAATTTTATTTTATCATCATTATTAGTAGTCCAGTTAGAGAAACTTTAAAGAAAATGAAATATGGAAAAGCAGTAGGACATGATGATATTCCAATAGAAGTGTGGAAATGTTTAGGAGATCAAGGAATTTCTTGGCTTACAAATCTTATTAATGTTATTTTAAAGACTAAAAAGATGCAAGATGAGTGGAGAAAGAGTTTGTTAGTTTCTATATATAAAAATAAAGGTGATGCACAAAAGTGTGCAAATTATAGAGGAATTAAGTTAATGTGTCATACATTAAAATTATGGGAGAGAATAATTGAAATAGGCTATGATGTGATACAAAAGTTTCTCACAATCTGTTTGGTTTCATGCCAGGTAGATCTACTATGGATGCTATACATTTGTTAAGAGGTTTGATGGAGAAGTATAGAGAAAGTAAGGAGGATCTACATATGATATTTATTGATTTAGAAATCTTATGATAAAGTTTCAAGAGATGTTCTTTGGAGGTTCTAGAATAAAGAGTTAATATTGGTTATATTCAAGTAATTAAGGATATGTATACTAGAGCTATTACTTGTGTCCAAACACAAGGAGGATTGACAAAATATTTTTCTATTTTAGTTGGATTACATCAAGGATCAACTTTAAGCCCTTATCTTTTTTGCTTTAGTTATGGATGTTCTTACTAGACATTTACAAAAAGATGTACCTTGGTGTATGCATTTTGCTGATGACATTCTTCTTATTGATAAGACTAGAGAGGGAGTCCAAGAGAAACTTGAATTATGGATGTCAACATCAGAGTCTAAAGGTTTTTATTTAAGTAGATCTAAAACTGAATATATGGAGTGTAATTTTAGTTGTAGAAGCTCTAGTGGTAGTGTTATGATATTAGGTGAATAAGTCATTAATAAGAGTGAGTGATTTAGATATTTAGGTTCTATTGTTCAAAATGATAGTGAAATAGATGGAGATGTTATTAGTAGAATTCAAGTTGGATGGTTGAAGTGGAGGAATGCATCCGGCTTTGTTGATAGAAAAGTTCCACTTAAACTTAAGGAAAATTTTATAAGATGGTGGTAAGACTACAATGACTTATGGTGCGGAATGTTGGCCAATAAAGAGAAGCATAAGAGTTAAGTGTTACAGAGATGAGGATGCTCAGGTGGATGAGTGGCTATACTCTTAGAGATAAAATGTGAAATGAGTATGTTCAGGAAAAAGTTGGAGTAGCTCCAGTGGCAGATAAGAATAGAGAGAGTCGCCTTAGATGGTTTGGCCACATAAAGCGTCGACTGTCTAATGACCCAGTTAGGAGAGTAGATGCATTAGATTTTTCTTATGTTAAGAAAGGTAGAGGTAGACCTAAAAAGACTTGATTAAGATGTATAAAAAATGACCTAAGTATACTTGAATTAAATGAGAATTTGATGCATAATAGGACACAATGGAGACGAAGGATTCATGTCGCCGACCCCATTTAGTGGGATAAAGGCTTGTTGTTGTTGTGGTCTTAAAATGAAGTAAATTGGTATGTTTACATTTACTTAGTATATTTAGCATATTTTTTATTTATTTTAGTTTACTTTATTTCTTATTTTTATTTTGGTTTCTTTTTTATTTTAATTTAGTTTAGTTTATTTATTTTAGGTTTTTTTTAGGTTTTATATGTTAGTTTATTTTTTAGGTTTAGGTTTAAGTTTCAGTTTATCTTTTAGTTTTAGGTTTTATTTTTTTATTTTTAGGTTTAGGTTTAGGTTTTTATTTTAACTCTGTTTAAGTTTTAAGTTTGTATTTTAATTTTATTTTTATGTTTTATTGTTTAGTTTAGGTTTAGGTTTATTTTTAGTTTATTTTATTTTACTTAGTTTAGGTTTAGGTTTAAGTTTAGTTTATTTTAGGGTTAGTTTTAGGTTTTGTTTATTTTAGTTTAGTTTATTTATTTTAGGTTTAAGTTTATTTTATTTTGTTTATTTCATATTTATTTTAGGTTTAGGTTTTTTTTTAGTTTAGGGTTTAGGTTTTATTTTTTATTTATTTTTAGGTTTTTTGGTTTAGGTTTTTATTTTATATTATTTAAGTTTATTTTATTTTTATTTTATGTTTAGTTTTCATTTTATTTAGGTTTTTTATTCCTAGGTTCATTTTATTTTTTTTATCTTTGTTTAGGCTTTTATTTATTTTATTTTAGTTTTTTTAATTTTTTTATTTAATTTTATTTTTAGGTTTAGGCCTTTTATTTATTTTAGTTTAGTTTAGGTTTTTATTTTTATTTTATTTTTGTTTAGGTTTAGGTTTGTTTATTTATTTTATTTTTAAGTTTATTTAGTTTATGTTTAGGTTTTTAGGTTTTTAGGGTTTAAGGTTTAGGGTTTATGGTTTAGGGTTTAGGGTTTAGGGTCTAGGGTTGTATATTTTAGGGTTTAGGGTTTAGGGTTTAGGGTTTATGGTTTAAGGTTTATCATTTAGGGTTTAGGTATAGGGTTCAGGGTTTTAGGGTTTAGGGTTTAGGTTATAGGGTTTAGGGTTTAGGGTTCATGTTTAGTTTAGGTTTAGTCTATTTAGGGTTTAGGGTTTAGTGTTAGGTTTAGGGTTTAGGTTTTAGCTTTAAGGTTTAGGGTTTAGTGTTAGGTTTATGTTTAAGTTTAGGTTTAGTGTTTAGTTTTAGTGTTAGTTTATCTTGGGTTTAGGTTTTAGTATTGGGTTTAGTGTTTAAACTTTAGGTTTAGGTTTTAGGATTTAGTTTATAGTTTAAACTTTAGTTTAGGATTTAGGTTTAGGGTTTTAGGGTTTAGTTTAGGTTAGTTTAGTGTGCCTATTTAGGTTTTAGGTTTATTTTTTGGGTTTAGTGTTTAGGGTTATGATTAGGGTTTAGGGTTTAGGGTTTAGGGTTTAAGGATTAGGGATTATGGTTTAGGGTTTAGGGTTAGTTTGGGGCTTAGGGTTTAGTGTTTAAGGTTTAGGTTAAGGGTTTTTTATGGTATAGAGTTTAGGGTTTAGGGTTGCAGGTTTAGGGTTTAAGTTTAGTTTTAGGGTTTAGGGTTTATGATTTTTTTAATTAAAGGAGATGGTAGGTTTATGTTTATTTAGTTTATTTAGTTTATTTTATATTTTTATTAAGGTTTATTTTTTAATTTTATTTATTTTAGGTTTTTTTTAGTTTATTTTTTAGGTTTAGGTTTAGGTTTATGTTCATTTTTGAGTTTAGTTTTATTTTTATTTTATTTTTTAGGTTTCGGTTTTATTTTTTATTTTTTAGATTTAGGTTTATGTTTTTATTTTACTTTTTTTAAGTTTAGGTTTTAAGTTTTTATTTTAGGTTTATTTTTAGGTTTTATTTTTTAGTTTGGTTTAGGTTAATTTTTAGTTTATTTCATTTTATTTAGTAATGGTCTTGGTTTAGGTTTAGTTTATTTTAGGTTTTGGATTATGTTTTATTTATTTTAGTTTAATTTATTTTAGTTTAGGTTTAGATTTATTTTATTATATTTTAGGTTTAGGTTTTTTCTTTAGTTTAGGGTTTAGGTTATATTTTTTATTTATTTTTTAGTTTTATTTTTTGGTTTATTATTTAGTTTAGGTTTTTCTTTAGTTCTTATTTTATTTTATTTTAGGTTGATTTTATTTTTATTTTATGTTTAGGTTTTATTTTTAGGTTTATTTTTTTTAGTTTAGTTTAAGTTTTTATTTATTTTGTTTTAGTTTAGTTTTTTTTTTAAGTTTAGGTTTTAGATTAGGTTTTTATTTTTTTTATTTTTTTAATCAGGTTTAGGTTTTTTTATTTATTTCATTTTTAGGTTTTATTTAGTTTAGGTTTAGGTTTTTAGGTTTTTAGGGTTTAGGGGTTAGGGTTTTAGTTTTAGTTTTGGGTTTTTTGGGTTTTAGGTTTAGTTTAGGTTTAGGTTTAGAGTTTATAGGTTTAATTTAAGGTTTAAGGATAAGGGTTAGTTTTAGGGTTTATGGTTTAGGGTTTGGGTTTAGGGTTTATGGTTTAGGATTTAGTGTTTAGGCTTTAGGGTTTGGAGATTTTGTAGTTTAGGGTTAGATTAGGGTTTAGGGTTTAGGGTTTAGGGTTTAAGGTTTAAGTTTTTTAGGGTTTAGGGTTTAGGGTTTAAGGTTATTTTAGGGTTTAAGGTTTAATGTTTTAGGGTTTAGGGTGTCGGGTTTAGGGTTAGGGTTTAAGGTTTAGGGTTTAGAGTTTTTTTAAGGAAAGTTTAGAATTTTATTACAATAAAAGAAAAAAATGTCCTATGAGAGCTCAAAGATCTCGAGCTACAAGAAACTTAAGAGCTAAGCCCCATCTATGTACAATGGAAAACAAAGCAAGCTAGAAAAGCAAAAGAGGAAAAGATAGATTAAGACTAGTACAATATAAGTAAAAAATAATCAAAAAGACTAGCGGTCATGATCCCTTTTGGGAGGCAAGATAGCAAGATCCACATCCACTCTCTCTTGAGTAACGATCATTCCATTTGAAAAGTTCCAACCAATAAATTAAATATGCAAACACACAAAAGCAATATCATAGCTAACAAGAATAAGGATAAAGAAATCTATTAGAGAGAGCTGAGAAAGAGAAGGCTCAATTAAGATCTTCTTAAGAGGCAATAATGCATATGAATATCCAAATTTTCTAAGAAGGGTTATATTCATATGCAATGCTACCAACCAAAATTGAATATATGGGTAACATCAGGGTAATCATAGCCAGCATTCCTGATACAAGCCAACATCGAAAGAAAGCAACCCAAAGGCTTCGAGAACCTGCATTAGCAAACAAAGAAATAGCGACATCCAAACAACCAACAACCAACAAAATCATAACCAATCACCGACCATCCAAAAGTTACAACAAAGTCATGGATAGAGCCACCACCAGCAAGGAAGAATTCAAAAGGACAAGCCAATTCATAAGCATAGTAACATCTAATAGCTAAAAGAGACTAAAATAAAATAAAAATAACAACAACCATCATTCAAATAGACATCAAAGCTCTAAGCAACAGAGAGCTACAAGGTCATTAGTAAACTAGACCAATCGGAGAAAAGGATGCCATCAATCCGGTGGTGATAATACCAATAAAATCGCCATAATGTCGTCGGAAGGAAAAAAACCACAAAGTAGCTATCCTCATGCCAATCAAAAGATAAAATAGCCAACTAATAGGAATCCCCAACACAAACTAGGAAAAATAACCAAAAACTATTAAAAAACCAAAGCTAATCAAATTCTGAAGAGACCAATAGCTGCCACTCAACAACCAACCATAACAGTAGAGGATCCAATATCGAAAGGGGGGTGGCCAGCCAAAAAAAAAGGCTAACCCAAAATAGAGCCCAAAATAGGTGGAAAAGTAACAACAAGCATAACCACAACCCTCCTAGAGATCATCAAAAAAACCAAAAAATTGAAATGGTAGTCACCAAGCCAAACAAACAAGAAAGGGAAAAAAACCAAGGAAGGCCACCCAACCACTAGCAATAAATGAAGATGGAGAGAAAACAGGCCAGAGGCAAGTAAAGTCCCCTCCAACCCCCATAGATCAAGTAGTCACCACGAAGGAGAAAATAGAAAATCAGCAAAACCAAGGAGCTACCACTAGTCCACCAATTTGAGGAAAAATGTTTTATTTAGTTTATTTATTTACTTTATTTATACTTTTTAGTTTATTTAGGTTTAGGTTTTATTTTTAGTTTAGGTTTTATTTTTTAGGTTTAGGTTTAGGTTTATTTAGTTTTAGTTTATTTATGTTTAAGTTTATTTATTTATTTTAGTTTAGTTTAGGTTTATTTTTATTTTAGGTTTAGGTTTAGGTTTTATTTTTAATTTATTTAGCTTTATTTTTATTAAAGTTTAGGTTTAGGTTTTAGCTTTTTTATTTAAGGTTTAGGTTTAATTTATTTAGTTTAGGTTTAGGTTTTTCTTTTTTATTTATTTAGGTTTAGGTTTAGGTTTTACGATATATTTTATTTTAGGTTTAGTTTTTATTTTTTAATATAGGTTTATTTTTATTTATTTAGTTTATTTTTAGGTTTAAGTTTTATGTTTAAGTTTAGGTTTAAGTTTAGGTTTATTTAGTTTAGATTTTTTTATTTAGGATTTATTTATTTAGGTTTATTTAGTTTAGTTTAGGTTTAGGTTTAGATTTTTAGGTTTATGTTTTAGTTTAGGTTTAGGGTTTTAGGTTTTAGGTTTATTTTTATTTTATTTAGTTTATGTTATATTTTTATTTATTTATTTTAGGTTTAGGTTTTAGGTTTATTTTTGTTTAGGTTTAGCTTAGGTTTAGGTTTTGCTTTAGGTTTTTATTTAGGTTTAGGTTTAGGTTTTTTAGGTTTAGGTATTGTTTAGGTTTATTCACTTTATTTAGTTTAGGTTTAGGGTTTAAGTCTAGGTTTTATTTAGTTTAGGTTTATTTTATTTATTTTTTAGTTCATTTAGTTTAGATTTAGATTTTATTATTTAAGTTTACTTTTAGGTTTAAGCTTAGGTTTAGGTTTAGGTTTAGTTTTTAGTTTTATTTATTTAGGTTTAGGTTTAGGTTTCATTTATTTTATTTAGTTTAGTTTATTTTAGTTTAGGTTTAGGTTTAGGTTTAAGTTTAGGTATTTTTTTAGTTTATTTTAGTATTTATTTTTATTTTTTTATTATTTAGGTTTATTTTATTTATTTTAGTTTAGGTTTAGGTTTAGGTTTTATTTTAGTTTTTTAAGTTTAGGTTTTTAGTTTAGTTTATTTTAGTTTAGGTTTTTTTTATTGGGTTTAGGTTTATTTAATTTATTTATTTTAGTTTAGGTTTTGGTTTAGGTTTTAGGATTAGGTTTTTAGGTTCAGGTTTAGGTTTAGGTTTAAGTTTAGGTTTATTTTTGATTTATTTATTTTTTATTTTATTTATTTAGTTTAGGTTTAGGTTTTAGGATTTTTTAAGGTTCATGTTTAGGGTTAGGTTTATTTAGTTTAGTTTAGGTTTAGGTTTAGGTTTTTTAGGGTTAGTTTATTTAGTTTTTAATTTTTTAGCTTTGTTTAGTTTTTGGTTTAGGTTTATTTTAGGTTTAGGTTTAAGTTTAGGTTTAGCTTTTGGTTTTAGTTTTAGGTTTATTTAGGTTTATTTAGTTTAGTTTAAGTTTAGGTTTATGCTTTATTTTATTTACTTATTTATTTTAGTTTTTTTATTTTATTTAGTTTATTTATTGAGGTTTAGGTTTAGGTTTAGGTTTAACTTTTTATTTTTATTTTTATTTTTATTTATTTAGTTTAGTTTAGGTTTAGGTTTAAGTTTACGATGTTTTAAGTTTTTAGGTTTAGATTTTTGTTTAGGTTTTAATTTTTATTTTAGGTTTAGGTTTATTTAGTTTAGATTTGGGTTAAGGTTTATTTATTTAGTTTAGTTAGGTATCTTTAGGTTTATTTAAGTTTATTTTTTAGTTTATTTATTTAAGTTTATTTAAGTTTATTTAAGTTTAGGTTTAGGTTTAGGTTTTGATTTTAGTTTATTTAGGTTTGGGCTTTTAGTTTATTTAGTTTTAGGTTTAAGTTTAGGTTTTTATTTTAGGTTTAGGTTTTAGTTTAGGATTTATGGTTAGTTTAAGACATAGGGTTTAGGGTTTAGGGTTGTAGGTTTATGGTTTAGGTTAGTTTAGGGTTTAGGGTTTAGGGTTTAGAATTTAGTGTTTAGCATTTGGGTTTAGGGTTTAAGGTTTTTCATTTAAATTTAGTAAATGGTAGGTTTAGGTTTATTTAGTTTATTATATATTTTTATTTAGGTTTATTTCTTACTTTTATTAGTTTAATTTATTTATTTTAGCTTTATTTATTATAGTTTAAGTTTTTATTTTCTTTTATTTTTTAGGTTTAGGTTTATGTTTATGTTTATTTTTTAGTTTAGTTTTATTTTTATATTATTTTTTAAGCATAGGTTTTTTTTTAGATATAGGTTTTAGGTTTTTATTTTAAGTTTATTTTTAGATTTTATATTTTAGTTTAGGTTTGGTTTATTTTTAGTATATTTTATTTTATTTAGTTTAGGTTTATGTTTAGGTTTAGTTTATTTTAGGTTTAGGTTTAGGTTTTATTTATTTTAATTTAGTTTATTTTAGTTTAGGTTTAGGTTTATTTTATTTTTATTTTAGGTTTAAGTTCTTTTTTTTTATTTTAGGGATTAGGTTTTATTTTTTATTTATTTTTAAGTTTTATATTTAGGTTTATTGTTTAGATTTAGGTTTTTATTTAGTTTGTATTTTATGTTATTTTAGATTTATTTTATTTTTATTTTGTGTTTAGGGTTTATTTTATTTAGGTTTTTTCTTTTTAGGTTTATTTTGTTTTTCAGTTTAGTCTTGGTTTTTGTTTATTTTATTTTAGTTTAGTATTTATTTTTTATTTTATTTTATTTTTACGTATAGGTTTAGGTTTAGTTTTTAGTTTAAGTTTTTATTTTATTATATTTTTTATTTAGGCTTTGGTATTTTTATTTATTTTATTTTTAGGTTTTGTTTAGTTTAGGTTCAGGTTTTTAGGTTTTTAGGGTTTAGGGTTTAGGGTTTAGGGTTTGGTTTGGGGTTCAGGGGTTTAGGTTGTAGGTTTTAGGGTTTTAGGTTTAGGGTTTAGGGTTTTAGGGTTTAAGTTTAGGTTTAGGGTTTAGTTTAGGGTTTAGTTTAGTTTAGATTTTAGAGTTTAGGGTTTAGGGTTTAAGGTTGCATGTTTAGGGCTTAGGGTTAGTTTTAGGGTTTGGTGTTTAGGGTTAGGGTTTAGAGTTTAGGTTTTTAGGTTTTTAGGGTTTTGGGTTTTGGTTTTAGGGTTTAGGTTTTAGGGTTTAGGGTTTAGGGTTTAAGGTTGTATGTTTAGGGTTTAGGGTAAGTTTTAGGGTTTGGTGTTTAGGGTTTAGGGTTTAGGGTTTAGGTTTTTAGGTTTTTTGAGTTTAAGGTTTAGTGTTTATGGTTTATGATTTAGGGTTTAATGTTTAAGGTTTAGGTTCTATGTATTTTTGTTTTATTTTTTTAGTTTAGGTTTATGTTTATTTTATTTTGTTCATTTTAGGTTTAGGTTTATTTTTAGTTTATGATTTTGGTTTTATTTTTTATTTATTTTTAGGTTTTATTTTTAAGTATATTTTTTAGTTTTATTTTTTTGGTTTAGGTTTTTATTTAGTTTTTATTTTATTTTATTTTAGGTTTATTTTATGTTTAGTTTTTATTTTATCTAGGTTTTTTATTTTGAGGTGTATTTTATTTTTTAGTTTATTTTAGGATTTTATTTATTTTATTTTAGTTTAGTTTTTAATTTTTATTTTGTTATATTTTTAGTTTTAGGTTTAGGTTAGATTTAGGCTTAGGTTTAAGTTTTAATTTAGGTTTTAGTTTAAGTTTATATTTTTCTTATTTTTATTTTATTTAGGTGTAGTTTTATTTATTTATTTTACTTTTAGGTTTTATTTAGTTTAGGTTTAGGTTTTTAGGATTATAGAATTTATTTTCTTTTATTTTATTTTATTTAGGTGTAAGTTTTTTTATTTATTTTATTTTTTGGTTTTATTTAGTTAAGGTTTAGGTTTTTAGATTTTTAGGGTTTAGGGTTTAGGGTTTTAAATTTTAGGGTTTAGGGTGTAGGTTTTATTTATTTAAGTTTAGTTTATTTTAGTTTAGTTTTATGTATACTTTACGTTGTTTATTTTAGGTTTAGGTTCTTTTTTAGTTTATTGTTTAGGTCTCTTTTTAAGGTTTGGGTTTTGGTTTTGGTTTAGGTTTTTTTATTTTAGTTTAGTTTCTTTTAGTTTAGGTTTAGGTTTATTTTATTTTTATTTTAAGTTTAGGTTTTTTAAGTGTTTAGGGTTTAGGTTTTAATTTTTATTTATTTTTAGGTTTAATTTTTAGGTTTAGGTTTTTATTTAGTTTCTATTTTATTTTATTTTTGGTTTTTTGTATTTTTATTTTAGGTTTAGTTTTTATTTTAATTATTATTTTTAGTTTAGTTTAGGATTTTATTTATTTTATTTTAGTTTAGTTTTTATTTTTATTAGATTTTCTTTTAGGTTTAAGTTTAGGTTTAAGTTTAGGTTTTTATTTTATTTTATTATTTATTTTGGTTTATGTTTTATTATTTATTTTATTTTTAGGTTTTATTTAGTCCAAGTTTAGGTTTTCATCTTTTAGGGGTTTTGATTTAGGGTTAGTTAAGGGGTTTTTTTTTGGGAAACCCCATATAGGGAGAATTTTATTGCCACAAAAAGAGGGTTACAAGATCCTTAAGAGGGGATAAACTCCAAAACTATTGCTCAAAGAGCTACTGTCGACTAGATAGTAAATCCCTATCTAAGTATAACCAAAATCAAAATAAAAGAGAAAGTAAAGCAAAAGATACAAAGTGATTAACATAGATAAGTCAATGGATAGATGCAAAGCTCTTGATGACATGCCGGAGAGCAAACCAAGAGAAAAGAGAAGTGCATCTGCAAAAATGATGAAAGATAGAAATTAGAACATTTAAAGTAGTACAAAGAAAGTGAAAAGTGAGAGCAGCATAAACTGAGGAAAATTATAGAGAAGTGTATGAAAGAAGGCTCAAGCTTAGTCACACCAAATTGGGGCAGATGCAAATATGAGCATCCAAACTTCAGGGGAAGGGTTACATCACAAGAGCTACTACCAAACCAAGGAGTGAAATAATCATATCCATCATAGCCTACAAACCTATGAGAATAAAGCAGCCATTTGTTGAAAGTCTTATGGGCCTTAGTACCTGCAAACATAAACAAAACCATATATAATATAGAAAGGAGATAGAAGAGCAAAAGATAAGGGGTCTCATGCAAGAAAATTCATCAATATAGTCACCATAGCATGAGAATCCTATACATATGAGAATGAGCCATCTTTGCGAGAATCCCTTTTAAAACCATAGCCAAGAGTATAATAAAAAAAACCCACAAGAGAAAGCGGAAAAGAAACCTTGAAATCCTGTGAATCAAATTAATGAGCCAAACATATGAGACATAAATGAAACTTTCGGGCCGAGTATACAGGTGTAGTCGAAAAGAAACCCAATCATAATAAGAAATGCAGATGTTAACAACCCCCTTTTTAATAACCATTGTAGAAGTTAACAAAAAGCAAATGTAATGCAAGGCAGTATAACCCAAACCCAAATACAACAAGTGATGCAGAAGTCTAACAGGACCAAGGTGAAATAACCAAGATAGATTACTTGAATAACCAGAATATGCATCCCATAAATAAAGGTCAGAATAAAGATTGATAGACGATGGGCATAAAACGATAATCCAAATCGAGAAACAAAGAAAGAGACAAAGGGTCCATAAAACCCATTAGAATGACATGCATAAGATAATAACCAAGTAGATAGAAGCATAATCATGGATGCACAAGTCTAACTAACCAAGATGGAAAAAAAGAATAGCGATTAAGTAGTCCACGATATCGGTGATAAGCGGCAGCAGACAGCAAAGATAATCATAAGCCATAAGCGACTTCTTTGGACATAGGACCCTAAAGTCCCATAGTCAACAAATAAAACAACAAAATGATTATTGCACGCACCAAAAGATAATCCAATATAAAATATTGAAACAACATAGACACTTAAGGGGTTCAAAGGAGAGCCAACATTAGAATCCTAAGAAACTGAGATAGTAGATAACCAAGACAACAAACAACCAAGATAATAAAAATATAATAAAACCATTAGAAGAATAGGCATTGCATTAGTTAGTAACCAAGTAGGTAGTAGCATAATCACAGGCAACAAATAAAACAACAAAGTCATTATTGCACCCACCATAAGATAAACCAAAAAAAAATAATGAGACAACATAGGCATAGAAGGGGTTCAAAGGAGCCAACATTAGAATCCTTCAAGATAAAGAAAAGCATACCAATAGTTAAGCCAATAGCATTAGTAAAAGCAGACTGGAAAGAAGACAAAAAGAAAGTCTAATCCTGGAAGGAGAAAATAATAATAATAAAAGGTATATGTTCTCTCCATAAGGTTGGGAGATGAGATTAGCAAGAACAATTAGAAAAAATGAAGACAACAAATATAACAACAACGACCAAGACAACAAAATACTAGCTAACCATAGAACCACCCATTCAGAATAGACAATGCATAAGATAACATAGGGATTTGCATAAGTCTAATAGTACCAGGATGAAATAAACAACAACAGATTAAGTAGTCCACAAATATCAGATGGTAAGCAGCAACCCAGTCACAAATAGCAAAGACAATCAGAGAAATAACCCCAAAATCAGTCTGCTAGACTAAAGACCCAATAATGCAACAGCAAAACAATTGTTGCACCCACCATAAGATAAATCAGTAAGGATCAGGGAGACAAAATAGACTCGAAAGGGGTTCAAGAAAAATCATCATTGAAATTCTTCAAGATAGAGAAAAGCAAACCAGTAGGTAAGCTAACATCACTAGTAAAAATAGGCTGAAATGAAATCAAGAATAAAATCCCATCCTATAAGGAAACAGTAATAATAGCAAGGTTATTGCAGTTGCTCTCCATACAGGTAATGGAGGTGAGGTTAGATAGCATAGGGAACAACCCTATTAAAGAGAGAAAAATATAGATAAATTCCTGCCATGAAGCTACAAAATTATAGCAATTACATAATGAGACAAAAGTCATGAGGCCATGAACATTTCTAGATTAAGGAAAAGAGAAAAAAAACACTTAATCATATAATGGAAAATTACAATATGACCCCATAAATGTAATAATGATAAGAAGAAGTCTGTCCCTATAAAGTAGGAAAAAAAAGCATAAAATAATCCATTTCCCTCCAGCAGACAGGAGAAACCTTACCAAAAGCAGTGGTTTTAGTGAAAACAGTAGTAGCCGTAAAACCCCAAATAAGGTTAGGGTAAGTAATCCAACAGTAGATTCCATAGAGATCAGCAACTAACCAGAAAGGGGTAACAGGAATTAGCATCAACAAAATAAAAAAAAATAATAAAATTAAATAGAAGTTGATCATGCAGTTAAACAGGTAATGTAATAGTCCAAACCAATAGGATGGATTAATTTTTGAGGTAAGGGAGTCCAACATTGTCCAAATTAACCAAACCATGCAAATGTTTAGGAAGTGTAAGTTGATCAAAGAATTTTATGCCATCTAATCTAGCACCCAGATTAACAAGGTAATTAGCACATGCATTACCTTCATGCCATACATGAGTGATTTTAAAATAGAGTTGAGAGAGGAGAGCTCTAGTTTGCTTTAGAAGGTAGTACAATTCTGTATTGCCCATTTTGGTGGAAGTCAAAAGATCAATCAGCAATTGGGCATCCACCTCAATCCAAATATTGAGCCAACCTTTTTGAAGGCAAATCTCAATAGCTTTGTAAACTGCAATTAGCTCAGCAAAAGGAACATAGCAAGTATTAAGGGGGTAAGCAAAATCACATAAGACTTTACCATTAAGGTTTCTGAAAATGCCACCACAACCAGAACCATTTTGAGAAACAGAGCCATCAGCGTTAATTTTAATAGTATTTGCATGAGGTTTTACCTAATAAACAATCTTGTCATCCTTACCATTGGGTGGATCCAGCAAGTCAAAACCCAGTTTATTGGTCACAAATTTACAACCTTTAAATTGATTGTAGTTAATTAAATTGGCATTAAACAAGTCACATATTTTATTTTTAATTCTAGCAATTATCCTCATGTGGTTCATAGGAGTCCCACGATGTTTTGCATCATTTCTGTCAATCCATATGAACCAAATAAGAGTGATAGCAGTTATGACTTTAATGTGGCCTTTAATAGTGTTTTTAAAATAAACTTCAAGAAGTTGGTATAAAGTTAAGGAGCCATTGACTTTGTCAATGTTAAAGAGATCATCATACCAAATCCAAAGTTTGGAAGCAATGGCTCCATTAACAAAAAACATGATTCACATTCTCAATGTGAAAGCAAGAGCATTTTGAAGGTAAGTAAAACCTTTACCCCACATCAAGGAGTCAACATGGATGAAGTTTTTCAGGATACCAAGTTAGAAGTAATAAGAATAGAATAGTGTTATTCCAAATTTTGAAAAACAAATTGGAAAAGTCATGAGCTTCTTTAATATGAATCCAAACATTTTAAGGTTGCATTCTCCTCTCGACCGCGGTGCTCTCTGGCGATTACAATTTCCCTTTCATTTTCATTACAGCTTGGTTGATTTTGATATTTGCCTTTGATTGACCGCTAATGTGAGTTTCCCTTTGCACTTTCATGAGGAGTCGCCGTATTGAGCTTTTGAACTTGGAGGCGTTGGCTAGGGCATCAGATTTACATGGAATTATGGATCCAAAATCATCCGCTACTTTGCCTACAGTTAAGTCCTTCAAGGATGCATTATCTAGTAAGAATATTTCCCCTAATGCTTCAGTGAATTTGATCTCGACCTTATTTTATGGGATGCCTGCTGTTATGTGCTCAGATCTAGATGTGGAAAAGTTAGTGAAGCCTTTTGAATTCTCTTTAGTGGGTAAATTTTCCTTATGCCGGCCAACTCGATAACATCCGATCATTTTTTGATAGCATAAAACTTTAGGCATTTTCACTATCGGATTGATTGATCCTAGGAATATTCTAATTCAGCTCTCTAATGACTTAGATTACTCAAGAGTCTTTTCCTGTCACTCTTACTTTATGTTTAATTATCAAATCTGACTTTTGAAATGGTCTCCTCTTTTTGATATAAAAGAGGAACCCCGAATTATTCCTATATGGATAGCTCTTCCTAATATGAGAATACATTATGTTACACATCAAGTTCTCTTTACGGTTGGGGCTCTCTTTGGTCGGCCTCTTCAAATTGATCAGGCCACCACTGCGAGATCATGGCCTCGTTCATATTTAGTTGAGATTGATATTACTAAAAAGCATCCTAAAGAAGTTTGGATTGGCTATGAGAAATTTGGTTATAATCAAAAAGTGGAATTTGAGAATTTTCTTATTTTTTACACACATTGTAAGATACATGGCCATGATAAATCTAAATGTTTTATGTTGCATCCTCATCTTAAAAAGAATAAATTTCTAGATCCTAATCCTACTCTATCAAATGAAAAAAAATAATAAATTTTCTTATGTGCCTAAATTCACTCAAAATGGGAATCATCCCCCAACCCCTACTCCTCTTTTATCCACTGATTTGCCCACTGGGAGAAATCTGAGCATGTTACAAATAATGCTTTTGAGGTTCATGAGGAGGCTAATGATAACTTACTTAACATTGCTTCTAATTATAATAAATTGGCTCCTCAAGATAATACCTTCACTCATTCTAACCTACCCTTTTGGCTAGTGAACTCGAGGAGACAAATTTTGAAATTGATCCTTTGATGAAAGAGCAAAATCTGAAAACTGTTGATCCGTTGATGATGGAACAAAATCTAAAAAGTAATTCTAAAAATGAGCATGAAATATGTGCTATTAATGGCATCACAACCTCTCCTTCTACTATCCTTCAAAGTGATACACATGCTAACCCTCTTTCTCAGCTTAATTCTGACACTGAAGAAGGTGAAATTACCATTATGAATGCTTTGACTGATACATGTCCTATTCTGAACATCAAAAATCACTCTCTCTCGGATGAGGATACTTTGGAAAAAGATAGAACTTTTCAAACTATTTTTAAAAAAATCCCTTAAAGCTAGAATGTTCACTAATTGCTTCACTAGAACTACTAGATCTTCTCTAACTTCCCTTAAATAACTGCCTCTACTTTTCTTTTCTTCTTGCTTTTTATTTCTTTAGTTATCTCTTTTTTCTTTCCTTCCTTTTTTATTATGATCAATTTACTTATTTGGAATATTAGGGGTATTGGGACTATCATTGTCTGCAATCATATTAGAAGTCTTTGTCATACTCATAACATAGCCTTACTTGTTGTTATTGAACCATTCATACACTCTTCAAAGATCAACCATGTTGCTAGAATGCTTGGCTTTCAAAATTATTTTATAATATTAGCAATAAAATTTGGTGTTTTTGGAATAATTTAGTCAACATCTCTATCCTTGATGATCTTCAACAATTGGTTAATGTCCACATCTCATTGGGTGAATTTTCTATTCTTGGTTCCTTTATTTATGCTTCTTGTAATAGAGCTGGTAGGAACATCCTTTGGGATAACTTAAGAACCTTTGCCTCCTCGGTCAACCAACCTTGGTTAGTTGTTGGTGATTTTAACACTATTCTCTCTTCCTCGAAAAGAAGGGGAGGTTGCTCTCCTAACATTCATTCCATGGAAGAATTTTTTAATATGATTTTTGATTGCAATCTGATTGATATTGGCTTTACAGGCTCTGACTATACGTGGCATAACTCTAGACTCTAGTAGTGGCTTGATAGGACTCTTTTTTAATTCTGTTTGGATCAATAAATGACCCATTACTTCTGTTGAATATTTGAGCAGAACTTTGTCTGATCATGCTCCACTTTTGATTTCTGTCCCAAATCCCTCCAGTAGATTATCCTCCCCCACTTCTTTTAGATTCCAAAATATGTGGATCTAACACATTGATTTCATAAATGTTGTATCCATTAACTGGATGGCCCCTCTTCATCTGAATAATTTTGTTAAGGGAATGATTCGCCACTAGCTTAAGCTTAAAAGGCTTAAACAAAACCTAAATTGGTGGAACAAGCATCATTTTAAAAATCTTTTTTCCAATCTCAAAAATATGGAACAATTAGTTTGTTCTCTTGAAGATGATGTTTTGACTGACTCTACTAAACTTGAGGAGTTGAATGTAGCTAAAGATTACTTAGTTAAATATCAGAATATGGAAGAAACCTACACGAAAAAAGGCTAGCAAACATATTGCGATGGTGAGAAATACTGTACTTCCATGCTCTTTTCAAAAAAAAGAAAGCCTTAAACTCTATTAAAAAATTAAAATGATAACAATGACTAGATTGATAATAATGATATTAATGATTCTGTCATACATCATTTTAAAAATTTATTAAACAATAACCCTTCCTTAGAAGCTCTTTCTAACTCACAGCTGATTCCCTCAACGAATACTAATGATGACAACCACTTGCTTAGTTTGCATCCTACAGAAGCTGAGATTGGTAATATTCTCAATAGCATGAACACTGATTCTGTTGCTGGCCCTGAAGGCTACACGACTCAATTTTTTTAGCATTGTTGGCCTATTATTAAGTTTGATCTTGTAGATGCTATCATTGATTTTTTTTGATGGCAATCCTTTACCTAGATACCTTTCTAGCACTTCCATTGTTCTCATTCTCAAAATTAATAATTATGAATCTTGGCAATTTCAGACCTATCAGCCTTTGCACCTTCTTTCATAAACTCATTGCAAAATTAATTGTCAATTGAATTAGTCTGCTGCAGCCTAAAATTATTTCACCCAACCAAACTGGCATCATTAAAGGTAGAGCTATATCTAATAACATTCTTCTTGCCCAAGAGCTGATTCATGCCATTGATGCTTCTACCAGAGGTGGTAACATCCTTTTCAAACTGGACATCTCTAAAGCTTTTGACAACCTCTGTTGGAATTTCCTCTTCCAAATTCTTCATTTGTTTGGTTTTTTTGACTATTTTATCCGCCTAATTAAAAATTATATTACCAATGTTTGGTTCTTCATTATCATGAATGGTGAGTCTGTTGGTTTTTTCCCTTCGATGCATGGTTTGAGACAAGGAGATCCCTTATCACCCTCTCTTTTTATTATTATTGTCGAATATCTTTCGAGGAGCCTTAATGATCTTTTCAACAATAATCTCAGCATGTTTTTTAGAACTCAAGATGGTCTTCCTGTCTCTCATCTTAGTTTTGCTAATGACTTCATAATCTTTTGCAATGCCTCTATTCATCACATTAATACTATTAAGAATCTTTTAAATAAATTTGGTAATGAAAGTGGTCTTTTTCTTACTGAAGGTAAAAGTTATTTTATTCCTTCTTCTAAAATCCCTAGTAATAGGATCAACCAAATCTTGAGAATTACTAACTTTCAACAACAACAACTTTCTTTTAAATATCTTGGTGCTCCACTTTTTAAAGGTCAGAAAAGATCACATCTCTTTGATGAGCTAATCCAAAAAATCTCTAATAAAATTTCTATTTGGGAATTTCATTTACACTCTTTTGGCAGTAGGCTCACTTTGATTAAGAGCACCCATAACTCCATGCCTCTATATCTCATTCAAACCATTGTGCCGACCAATTCTACCATTAATAGAATTGAGCACCTTCTTAACAAATTCTTCTGGGGTTCTAACAATTCTTCTAAAAGAATGCATTAGATCTCTTGGTATAAAAGTTGTGGCACTCTTGCTGAAGGTGGTCTTGAATGTAAGCCAATCAAAGAAGTTATCACTACTTTTTCCTATAAATTTTGGTGGAATTTTAGAGAAACAATAATCTTTGGGCTAATTTTATGACTGCCCAATACTGCCAGGGTAAGCACCCTCTCATTTTCCCCTATAGAACGGGAGACTCTCTTATTTGGAAAAGACTTTGTTCCATCAAATGGGAACCCAATCATTAATATCTTGGGGGATTAACTCTGGTACCTCTTTCTTTTGGCAAGATAACTGGACTGGAGGTGGGTCCATTGATGACTTACTTTCTACCCATTCCACTACTGCTATTAAAGTAAACTCTTTCTGGCAAAATAATATGTGGAACAATAGTAAGCTTACTGATTATATTCTTTCTCTCTTTTAAATAAGCTTACTACTATTCCTATCATTCCTAGCAATCATGATCAGATCCATTTTAAGCTTTCTCAAAATGGTGGGCATTAGGGTTTAGCATTTAGGGTTTGGGGTTTAGGGTTTAGTGTTTAGTTCTTAGGGTTTAGGGTTTATGGTTTAGGGTTTAGGGTTTAGGGTTTTAAGGGTTTAAGATTTAGGGTTTAAAGTTTAGGTATTAGGTCTAGGTTCAGGTTTTAGTTGAGGGTTTAGGGCTTTGGTTTTTTTTTAATATACAATAATTTCATGTTCAACATTTCTTCTTTTCAAATTCATCAACCAAGTAACACACCAAGTTTTCTAAGACATAAGCGATGACATAGATCAAAAATGAGCACGCATAGAGCAAATCAAAAACCCTAGATAACTAGAACCATCTTTACAGTAAAGACATAGTTCCATAAGCAGTAGATCGGAGCAACTGTTCTTTAGTTTCTCCAGTTCTCATCAGAACTACTTTGGCCTCTCGAGTAGAGAGATCCACCATCATATCCCTCTACAACCACCATGGCTATAACCTCCATCACTCCTTCCGACTTTGTAACCACCATGCCCTGTCCACCACCTCCATATCCACCAGCACCTCTAGATCCCCCACCAAAACTATGATTATCGTCGCCTTCGCCTTTACCTCCACTGTTAGATCTAGACTAAGCCTGGTTGACGATGATGTTCCTGCCATCAAGGTTATGCATTTTCTTAGGGTTTAGGTTTATTAAGTTTTAGAGTTTAGGTTTATTTTTTAAATTTATTTAGTTACATTAGGTTTAAGTTTAGATTTTAGGGTTTAGGGTTAGGAGCTAGGGTTTAGGGTTTTAAGGTTTATGCTTTTAGGGTTTAAGATTTAGGGTTTACAAGGTCAGATTATGGTTTTAGGTTGGGGTGGTTTGAGGCCAGGTTTAGTTACGTTTAGGTTTAAGTTTGGTAGGTTTGTGCTCAGGGTTAGGGTTTGAGGGTTTAGGGTCAGTTAGGTTAATCTGTGGAGGGAGTTAGGTTAGGGTCAGTGGCCTGAGGAGGTTGATTAGGGAGGTCAGTGAGGTGGGGTGGTTAGTGTCAGTAGTCATGCAGGGTAGGATTTTATAGGGTAAGTCAGGTCCAGGGTCCAGTTTAGCTTTTATTTTTAATTTAAGAGAACAACCATATCGACATTTCTTTTCATTTAGTCAGGTTTCCCATTCTTAGGGTTTAGTTTAGAGTCTAGGTGAGTGTTTAGGTTTATTTTTAATTTATTTAATTACTTTAGGTTTATAGATTTGGGATTTAGTAGGTATTTAGGTCATGGTCAGGGTTGGTAAAGTTTAGCAGGTGTGGTTTAGGGTTTAGTGTTTTAAGGTTTATGGTTTTAGGGGTTGGGGTTTAGCATAAGGGTTTAGGGTTATAGGTTCTTAAGGTTTAGGGTTTTTTTTTTAAAATTACAAACCTAAGTTTAGTATATTTAGTTTATTTTATTTATTTTAGTTTATTTTATTTTATTTTTTTATTTAGGTTTTATTTTTTTATTTTATTTACTTAGTTTATTTATTTTAGGTTTATTTATTTTTTATTTATTTTTAGGTTTAGGTTTAGGTAATTTGGTTGAGTTTAGTTTTATTTAGTTTTAGGTTTAGGTTATATTTTAATTTTAGGTTTAGGTTTAGTTTTTTTATTTTATTTTTTTTGGTTAGGTTTATGTTTTATTTCTAGTTTTTAAGGATTTTTAGGTTTAGGTTCATTTTAGTTTATTTTATTTTATTTAGTTTAGATTTATGGTTTAGGTTTAGGTTTACTTTTTTTTTATTTAGGTATAGGTGTTTATTTTACACATTTAGCCTCCATTTATTTTACTGTTAGGTTTATTTAGTTTAGGTTTAGGTTTAGGTTTAGGCCTCTGGCCCAGTCAGGGTTGGCCTTGGGTTTGGCCTGGGTCAGGGTGGGTCCAGTGGTCTATGTTTGGGGTTTGGGTTAGGGTTTTAGGGTCGAGTTAAGGATCTTGATCTGGGTCAGTGGTTTTATATGAGCCTAGGTTGCAGGCCCAGGGCCCAGGATCAGCTTAGGGCATGTCAGAGGTTTATACCAGGGCCTAGGTTTAAGTGGGCTGGCTCAGCCTCAGCACTAGGGATGTCATGATTTAGTAGGGTTTGGGAGGTTTAGGGCCTTTAGGGTTTGGGGGTCAGGTCACCAGGGAACGTCAGATCAGTGTAGTTTATGGCCCAGGAGGCCTAGGGTTTGAGGTTTAGGGCCTGGGATTTGGTTTAGGTTTGTAGGCCCAGTGCCCAGGTCATGGTCAGGGTCAGAGCTCATGTTTAAAAAGTACTTATGGTGGGTAGGGCCTGTGAGCTCAGGGTCAGCCTAGGTTTAGGGCCTGGCCCAGGGTCATGGTTTGGCATGTATAGGCAGTAGCAGGTGTAGGGTGGATTAGTTTATGGTTAAGTTTAGGTTTTAGGGTTTAGGATTTTAATTAAAGAACCCAGAGTTTTATTTATTTATTTATTTATTTATTTTATTTAGGTTTATTTTATTTTCATTTAGTTTAGATTATTTATTTTAGTTTAGGGTTTTTATTTTAGTTTTTGTTTTAGGTTTAGGTTTATGTTTATGTTTATTTTCTTAGTTTAGTTATATTTTTATTTTATTTTTTAGGTTTAGGTTTTATTTTTTATTTTTAGGTTTAGGTTTTAGGATTTTATTTTAGCTTTATTTTTAGGTTTTATTTTTTGAGTTTAGGTTTATTTTTAGTTTATTTTATTTTATTTAGTTTAGGTTTTGGTTTAGCTTTAGTTTATTTTAGGTTTAAGTTTAGGTTTTATTTATTTTAGTTTAGGTTTGTTTTTTTATTTTTATTATAGATTTAGGTTTTATTATTTTATTATTTTTAGGTTTATTATTTAAGTTTAGGTTTTTATTTTATTTTATTTTTGGTTGATTTTATTTTTATTTTATGTCGATGTTTTATTTTTAGGTTTATTTTATTTTTTAGTTTAGTTTAAGTTTTTATTTATTTTGTTTTAGTTTAGTTTTTAGTTTTTTTTTAGGTTTAGATTAAGGTTTAGGTTTTTAGGGTTTAAGGTTTAGGGTATCGGGTTTAGGGTTAGGGTTATGGTTTAAGGTTTAGGGTTTAGGGTTCTTTAAAAGAAAGGTTAGAATTTTATTATAATGAAAGAAAAGGATACAATGTCCGTAATAGGGCTAAAGCTCAAAGATCTACATCTCTTAGAGCTACAAGGAACCTAAAGAGCTAAACCCCCACTTATGTACAATAGAAAAATAGAGAGAAAAAGCAACAACTAAAAGCAAAAGAGGAAAAGACATAGATTAAGACTAGTACAATATAAGTAAAAAAATAATCAAAAGACTAGTTAGTAGTGGCTCATGATCCCTTTTGGGAAGCAAGATAGCAAGATCCACATCAATAGATCTTGAGTTGACTGAGTAACAATCATTCCATCTGAAAAGTTCCAACCTATAATAGATATCTGCAAAACACTATAAAGGCAATAGTCATAGCTAACAAGAACAAAGATAAATAATATAATTAGAGAGAGGTGAGAAAGAAAAGGCTTAGGCTCAATTAAGATCATCTCAAGAGGCAACAATGCATATGAGCATCCAAACTTCCTAAGAACGATTACATTCATATGCAATGCTACCAACCAAAAGTGAAGATATGGGAAACATCAGGGCCATCATAGCTGACATTCCTCATACAAGCCAAATCAAAAGAAACAAAGGTTTCCGAACTGTCATAAATAAAAGCGGTGACTGACTAATAATAAACAACCAAAAAACATAGCAAACCACTCATAAACACCCAGCCACCAAGAAGATACAGCAAGGTCAGTGATAGAGCCACCACCAGCAAGTAAGAATTGAAAGGGACAACCAAATCAGAAGCATAGCAATAGCTAATGCAATAGCCTAGATAGATATTAAAATAAAATAAAAAATAACAACAACCATCATTCAAATAAACATCAAAGCTCCAAGCAAGGGAGACCCACAACCAGCCATAAGTAGACACCAGACAAAATTAGGTAGAGAAAAGGATGCCATCAACTTAGTAGGCAATGACAAAAAGCGACCAAGTATCAGCCACCATTAAAATCAGCCATAACCAGGTCAGGAAGGAAAAAACCATAAAGAAACTATCCTCATGCCAATCAAAAGAGAAAATAGCCAATCAACAAGAATCTCCAACACAAACCAGGTGAAATAACCAAAAAGTATTGAAAAGACCAAAGCTAATCAAATCTTGAAGAGACTAACAACTGCCACTCAACAACCAACCATAACAGCAGATGATCCAATATCTAAAGTGGGCGGCTAGCTTAAACAAAAGGCTAACCCAAAATAGACCCCAAATAGGTAGAAAAAGAAATAGCAAGCATAGCCACAACCCTTCTAGAGATCATAAAAAACCAAAAAATAGAAATGGTAGTCACCCAGCCAAACAAACAACCAAGGGAAAAAAACTACGGAGGACTACCCAACCACTAGAAATAAATGAGAAAGGAGAGAAAAAACCAACGGAAGTATAGTTTTAGTTTATTTCAGTTTACCTTTATTTATTTATTTTATTTTAGTTTAGGTTTATTTTTATTTTAGGTTTAGGTTTTATTTTTTAGTTTATTTAGCATTATTTTTATTTAGGTTTAGGTTTAAGTTTTAACCATTTTATTTTAGGTTTAGGTTTAATTTATTTAGTTTATTTAGTTTCAGTTTAGGTTTTTATTTTTTATTTATTTAGGATTAGGTTCAAGGATAGGTTTAGGTTTTAGTTTATTTTTATTTTTGTGTTTAAGTTTTATTTTTTTGGTTTAGGTTTATTTTTAGGTTTAGGTTTTAAGTTTAAGTTTAGGTTTAAGTTTAGGTTTATTTAGTTTAGATTTTTTTATTTAGTTTTATCTATTTAGATTTATTTAGTTTAGTTTAGGTTTATGTTTAGGTTTTTAGGTTTATTTTTATTTTATTTAGTTTATGTTTTATTTTTATTTATTTATTTTAGGTTTAGGTTTATTTAGGTTTGAGTTTTAGGTTTATTTAGGTTTAGGTTTAGCTTATGATTAGGTTTTGCTTTAGGTTTTTATTTAGGTTTAGGTTAAGGTTTTTTAGGTTTAGGTTTAGGTTTTTAGGTTTAGTTTAGGTTTATTTATTTTTATTTAGTTTAGGTTTAGGGTTTAGGTTTAGGTTTTATTTAGTTTAGATTTATTTTATTTATTTTTTAGTTTATTTAGTTTAGGTTTAGATTTTATTATTTAGGTTTAGTTTTAGGTTTAGGTTTAGATTTAGGTTTAGGTTTAGTTTTTAGTTTTATTTATTAAGGTTTAGGTTTACGTTTTATTTATTTTATTTAGTTTAGTTTATTTTAGTTTAGGTTTAGGATTAGGTTTTATTTTTTAGTTTATTTTAGTTTTTATTTTTAGTTTTATTTTTTTAGGTTTATTTTATTTATTTTAATTTAGGTTAAGGTTTAGGTTTATTTATTTAGGTTTTAGTTTAGGTTTAGTTTAGGTTTTGGTTTAGGTTTAGGTTTATTTATTTTATTTTAGTTTAGGTTTTTATTTTATTAGGTTTAGGTTTATTTTATTTATTTATTTTAGTTTAGGTTTAGGTTTTTTTAGGTTTAGGTTTTAGGATGCTTTTTAAGGTTTAGGTTTAGGGTTAGGTTTATTTAGTTTAGTTTAGGTTTAGGTATTATTTAGGTTTAAGTTACTTAGGTTTAGTTTTTTTAGTTTTAGTTTTTTAGCAGATAAGATTAGAGAGAGTCGCCTTAGATGGTTTGGCCACATAAAGCGTCAACCATCTGATGACTCGGTTAGGAGAGTAGATGCATTAAATTAGCCTTATGTTAAGAAAGGTATAGGTAGACCTAAAAAGACTTGGCTATGAAGTATAAAAAATGACCTAAGTATACCTGAATTAAATGAGAATTTGACAAATAATAGGACACAATGGAGACGAAGGATTCATTTAGCTGACCCCACTTAGTGGGGTAAAGGCTTGTTGTTGTTGTTGTTGTTGTTGTTTAGGTTTTTAGGATTAGGTTTAGGTTTAGGTTTATATTTAGGTTTTAGGTTTTGGTTTATTTAGGTTTATTTAGTTTAGTTTAGGTTTAGGTTTATGTTTTATTTTATTTATTTTATTTAGTTTATTTAATTTATTTAGGTTTACTTTTTGGTTTATTTATTTAGGTTTAGGTTTAGGTTTTGCTTTTAGTTTATTTATGTTTAGGTATTTAGTTTAATTAGTTTTAGGTTTAGGTTTAGGTTTTTTATTTTATGTTTAGGTTTTAGTTTAGGATTTAGGGTTTAGGGTTTACGATTTAGGGTTTAGGGCTTAGGGTTTATTGTTAGTTTAGGGTTTAGGGTTTAGGGTTTAGGGTTAGTTTTAAAGTTTAGGATTTAGGATTTCTTGGTTAGGGTTTAGGGTTTATGGTTTAAGAGTTTTTTTTAAATTAAGTAAACTTGTAGGTTTAGGTTTATTTAGTTTAATTTATATTTTTATTTAGGTTTATTTCTTATTTTTATTAGTTTAGTTTATTTATTTTAGTTTAGGTTTATGCTTATTTTTTATTTTAGTTTTATTTTTATTTTATTTTTTGGTTTAGGTTTTTTATTTATTTTTAGGTTTAAGTTTAGGCTTTTATTAGGTTTTATATTTTAGTTTAGTTTAAGGTTAATTTTAGTATATTTTATTTTATTTAGTTTAGGTTTATGTTTAGGTTTAGTTTATTTTAGGTTTAAGCTTAGGTTTTATTTATTTTAGTTTAATTGATTTTAGTTTAGGTTTAGTTTTATTATATTTTTATTTTAGGTTTAAGTTTTTTTTAGTTTAGGGATTAGGTTTTATTTTTTTATTTATTTTTAAGTTTTAGTTTTAGGTTTCATGTTTAGATTTAGGTTTTTATTTATTTTAATTTTAATTTTATTTTATGTTTATTTTATTTTTATTTTATGTTTAGGTTTTTTTATTTTGGTTTTTTGTTTTCATGTTTATTTTATTTTTTTAGTTTAGCTTAGGTTTTTATTTATTTAATTTTAGCTTAGTATTTATATTTTATTTAATTTTATTTTTAATTTTAGGTTTAGGTTTAAGTTTTAATTTAGTTTTTTATTTATTAATTATTATTTTTATTTAAGCTTAGGCTTTTTTATTTATTTTATTTCTAGATTTTACTTAGTTTAGGTTTATGTTTTTAAGTTTTAGGGTTTAAGGTTTTGGTTTTACGGTTTAGGGTTTAGGGTTTACTGTTTAAGATTTGGGGTTTAGAGCTTAGGATTTAGGGTTGTAAGTTTTAAGGTTTAGTGTTTAGATTTAGGGTTTTAGGGTTTAGGGTTTAAGGTTTAAGGTTATAGGGTTAGGGTTTAGGGTTTAAGATTTAGGGTTAGTTTTAGGGTTTGGTGTTTAGAGTTTAGGGTTTAGGATTTAGGTTTTTAGGTTTTTAGGGTTTAGGGTTTAGGGTTTATGGTTTAGGGTTTAGGGTTTAGGGTTTAAGGTTTAGGGTTTTATTTATTTATTTTTTTTTAGGGAAACCCCATGTAGGGGTATTTTATTGCCACAAAAAGAGGGTTACAAGGTCCTTAAAGGGGATAAACTCCGGAACTACTACTCAAAGAGCTACAATCGACCTAAGGAGTAAATCCCATCAAGTAAATCCAAAAGCAAAAGAAGACATTAAAGCAATCAAAAGATACAAGATGATTAACATAATAAGCTAAAGGAAGATTAGGGCCAATGCTCTGGAGGTTTAGGGTTAAAGGTTTAGGGTTTAGGGTTGTAAGTTTAGGTTTTAGGTTTTATTTATTTTAGTTTTATTTATTTTAGTTTAGATTTATATTTATTTTATTTTGTTCATTTTAGGTTTAGGCTTTTTTTTCTTAGGGTTTAGGTTTTATTTTCTATTTATTTTTAGGTTTTATTTTTAAGTTTATTTTTTAGGTTTAGGTTTTTATTTAGTTTTTATTTTATTTTTTATTTTACGTTTACTTTTCTTTTATATAGGTTTTTTATTTTTAGGTGTATTTTATTTTTTTAGTTTTGTTTAGGTTTTTATTTATTTTATTTTATTTTAGTTTATATATTTTTTGTTTTATTTTATTTTTAGTTTTAAGTTTAAGTTTTGGTTAAGTTTTAAGTTTTAAGCTTTTGTTTAAGTTTTTATTTTATTTAGGTGTAGATTTTTTTATTTGTTTTATTTTTTAGGTTTTATTTAGTTTATGTTTTGGTTTTTAGGGTTTATATTTTAGGGTTTAGGGTTTACAATTTAGGGTTTAGGGTTTAGGATTTTAGGGTTTAGGGTTTAGGGTTTAGGGTCTAGGTTTTATTTATTTTAATTTAGTTTATTTTATTTTAGGTTTATGTTTACTTTATATTATTTATTTTAGGTTAAGGTTTTTTTTTTAAATTTAGGGTATAGGTTTTAATTTTTATTTTTAGGTTTGTGTTTAGGTTTTCATTTAGGTTTAATTTATTTTAGGTTTATGTTCAAGTTTTATTTATTTTAGTTTAGTTTATTTTAGTTTAGGTTTATGTTTATTTTATTTTTATTTTAGCTTTAATTTTTTTAGGGTTTAGGTTTTAATTTTTATTTATTTTTATTTTTTAGGTTTTAGTTTTATTTAGTTTTTATTTTAGGTTTATTTTAACTTTATTTTAGGTTTAGTTTTTATTTTATTTAGATTTTTTATTTTTTTTTTAATTTAGGTTTTATTTATTGTATTTTAGTTTAGTTTTTATTTTTTATTTTTTATTTTATTATCTTTTTACGTTTAGGTTTAGGTTTATGTTTTAGTTTAGGTTTTTATTTTATCTTATTTTAGTTTATGTTTTATTATTTATTTTTTTTTAGGTTTTATTTAGTTGAGGTTTAAGTTTTTTATCTTTTTAGGATTTAAGGTTTAGGGTTTAGGGTTTAGGGTTTGTGGTTTAGGGTTTAAGGTTTATGGTTTAGGGTTTTGGGTTTTAGGGTTAGGGTTTAGGGATAGGGTATTAAGGGTTTATGGTTTAGGGTTTAGGGTTTTGGTTTTAGGTTTAGGGTACAGGTTTTTGTTTAGGGTTTAGGGCTTTCAATTTTATTTCTTTAACAGAGAACAAATTCATATTCAACATTTCTTCTTTTTGAATTCATCAAACAAGTAACACGCTAGGTTTTCTAAGATATAAGTGATGACATAGATAAAAAATGAGCACGCATAGAGCAAATCAAAAACCCTAGATAACTAGAACCGTATCTACTATAAAGACACAGTTCCTCAAGCAGCAGATCGGATCAGCAGTTCTTTAGTTTCTCCAGTTCCCATCAGAACCAATGCCGGCCTCTCGAGTAGCGTGATCCACAATCATATCCCTGTACCACATCCACGGCTGTAACCTTTGTCGCTCCTCCGGCCTCCATAACCACCACTGCCCCAACCACCACCTCCATATCTACCAGCACCTCCAAAACCCCCATCACCTCTAAGATAACCGCCGCCTCTGCCTACGATAACCCCCACCACTATTATTATTATAAGTAATAATATGTTCATCTTTTTTTCTTAAATAAAGTATTAGCAACTACAAAATCATAAGCTAAAGCAAAATCTAATATAGTCCTACCTTCTTCAATCACTCCAAATCCATAACCACCATGAATTCTTTTAAAATCTTCTACCACTCTACCAACATGTCTATTTAAATCTCCTCCAATAAATACTTTTTCTTTAAGAGGTATCTTTTGTATTAATCCCTCTAATTCATTCTAAAAATTTTCTTTTGAGCATACATCCAAACCTACTTGAAGAGCATAAACACTTATAACATTGATAATCTTAGTATTAATAATAATCTTTAAAGCTATAATTCTATCTCCACATCTTTTAATATTTATAACATTATCTTTCAAACTTTTATCTATAATCACACCTACACCATTTCTAGTTCGATTTCTACCGAATACCATGATTAAAACCTAAACTATCAAACTCGATCTTCTCCCAACCCATTTAGTTTCTTGAACAAATAAAATATTTATCTTTCCATGAACCATAATATCTATTAATTCCATTAATTTACCTGTAAGAGTATCTATATTCCAAGTTCCTAACCTAATTCTAGTTTCATGGACTAACTTCTTCACCAATATCCGTCCATAAAGTGGGAATCCTTGCTTATTTAACACTACACTCGGGTGCTGATGTAGCTGCCCTTGCACATTTTTCACTGTATTCAAGCCATACAACACATCGCTTCCAAGGGACTAACATTAACACAATGATTTAAAGGATTCATGTCATGATTATTTTGACAAGTTTTAGGCTGTTGTCGACTACCTATCGCAACCCTCCACTTTTCACATCCGGACTTGGACCGGCAAAGGTAAAGGAATAAAGAAAAAAATAAAGACAAAACTAAAAAACCTAAGCAAAAGATAGCAAAGCGGAAGAATCCACGGAGTTCCAAAAGAACCTCTAAAGAGATAAAGATCCATAAGAAAAGGAAATGTACAACCTACAACTGAAGACAACTCCAACCATCTAAGAAGAAATAGACCATCAGTAAGACTCTAGCTCCCTCCAAGAAGAAGAAGAGACCAACTGAAAAAGAGAACCTACAACCTGCAAGAAATCTTAGCCATAAGGAGATCAGAAAACATAAAGAGAAAAAAAAAACTCAGGCTCAGATATGAGGAAAGAAGGATGATTAAAATAATGAGGAGCATCAAATCCTAAGTGTATCTAGCTACAAAGAAGTGTTACAAATAGGAAAAGTCACCAACCACAAAAATATCAAAGAAAAAAATCCATCATATCATCATAGCCATCCTAGCCAAAGAAAAACACAAACCTATCATAATAGCCACCCAGCCAAAGGAAAAGTGAAGCTATGGAAATAGAAAGAGAGGGGAGAGCAATAAATAAAATTAATAGAAGGAAATTCCAACAAAACCAATTATGAACACCTTTTAAAAAAGAGGGAGAAAAAAAAGCTCATAGACCAAAAAAAAGAAAAGAGCCCTCAAGGACAAAGCCAACAGAGCCCAGAACAATACCAATCCAAAGCCACCAAGGCACCAAGCCAACAGAACCCATAACAACACCAATCCAAAGCCACCAAGGCACCAATTAAAGGAAAGAAAATAGCCAATAGAGTAGCTACACAATAAAGCACCCAAGAAAAGTAGCCCAGGAAAGAGCAAGAGAACCAAACCAACAAAAAAAAAGAAGAAGGCTAGAAAAAGCTAAAATAAATAACTAGAGAAACAGCCAAGCAATAGACAAACCACATGCCAAGGAAAAAGCCCAACCTACCACCAACAAAGAGAGAAAAAGCACCAACCAAAGAAAGGCAAGCCAACAGGAACAAAGCCACCAGCACAAAACCAACCAACCAAAGGGCACAAAAAAAACCCCCAACAAACAGGAAGTCAAAATCACCAAGCTAGAAGGAGGAAAATTAGCAAGAAGCCAATACTCTAGCTAACAAGAAAACACATAGCAAAAGCTCAACCAAAAGAGAAAAAACCAGCCAAAAAGAAAAAAAACCTCCCAAGGACAGGAGAGATTAGTTCCAAGAAGCTTTTGAATGAGTAACCCTCGGCAACTAAGGAGGGGCATAAATCTGAACACATTTTTTTCTTTTTCTTCTATTAAATAGTTTTATAACCATGTCCTTTCTCCAAAAAATCCCCTTTCAAAAATGAATCAGTATTATTATAAAAGGCATAGGGATCACAAGAAGCTATCAATTTCAAAGAAGAGCATTCAGAATCATCCTCAATAATAGACAAAGGAAAATAAAAAATAGTATGCATTTCAGAATCAGAAGTGAAAGAAGGAGCAAGAATAGCTTTATTAAGAAGTCAATTTTCAATATTTTCACTTTCCAACAAGATCTAAAGAGTCCCCTCCCTGTCTTCACTCATAAAAGAAGTAAGAGAAGCATAATCTATATTTTCAATACAATCTTCATGTAAGAGATTAAAATAAGATTCAAATCCCATAGAAACACATAGCATATTACCAAAATTCTAAACATAATTACCAACCATAGAAAAATCATCATTTTGAATTGAAACATAATTATTCAAAATGAGAAAATTATCACAGGTATCTAAATTTTATTTTTTAAAAGAAGGATCACCAATATTAACAAGATTGTCAGGACCAGAAGTTAAAATATTAGAAATAAGAACATTCTTTTCACCACCATTCTCAATCAAAGAAAGAAAATAAATAGTCTCTTTTCCAAGATCTGAAGCAAACATAAGAAAGAGAAACAACATCCAACTAATTGGAAGAAATGGTGTTAGCATCCACAATATTCAAACCATCATCATGAAAGGACTTATGCACAACATCCAAACCATTTGAATCGTTAACCATAGCCTCTAAAGTCTTCCCTTTAAGAGAATCATCAAAAGAAACACTTAGAGCATGATTATTACTTAAAAATTTTTCAAAAACATCGAAATTACCTTTTGCATTAGACAAATCATTAATAGGTAAAACTTTTTTAGAAGATTCAGAAATCTAGCTTTGCAAAACATCAAAATTTTGAAAACTAGATTTTCCTTTATCCAACTTGAGAGAATCATCAGTTTTTTCAACAATTGAATTCTTTCTAGCGATTTTCATCCTAAGAGAGGGATGAGTAATAAAGCATTCAGAAATTTCATGCCCATGAATCTTACAATGATTACAAAAATTGGGAAAGTTCTCATAAACAACTTTCTGAAAATAACAACATTTCTTCAAACCCAACCAAATTTCATTTGGATATTTTTTTAGTAATTTCAATCTCTACAAGAGTTCTATCAACATACGGTCTAGAAGCAATTGTTGCTTGATCTACTTGCAAAGGTCGACCAAAAATTAAACCAATAGCATAAAAAATCTAATGATTAAATAGATGAATCTGCAAGTTAGGTACATAAATCCAAATGGGAACAATAGGAGACTCTTCATTAACATCAAACATAGGTGTCCATTTAGAATACACATTTGATAATTAAAAACATAATAAGAATGCCTAGAAAAACTTCTTTTGTAATCAAGGTCATTAGAAATTTTAATCAAAACATGCCTTGCATCTATCTTCCTAATAGAAAAAGAACCAAATAAATTTAAGCTATGAAAAAAAAGAATAAATATTATCCATCTTTGGTGGTTTAATTGAAAACTTTCCAATCAAAGAAAAAGATAATGCTCAGCTAATCATTCAATATCCTCATCTGAAATCATAATTGTCGGAGTACCTTTAAAAGTCATATGAAGCAAATTCAAAGGAGGCTCGGTGGAGAAATTCTTACCATTTAAAGCCTCTTTGAAAGATTTAGTAAAAGCAGGTAATTTAGTGGTAGGATTACCCTAAAATTTGATGCCCTAGCGGGATTCATCAGCACATGGGATTTACCCCATGGATTTGAAGAAGCTGATGCCATGAGTCATAGCGTCGTCACAAGAACAGGTTGAGATTAGCCCTAGGCCGACAATTAGTAGGGAATCCAAGAGAGAAAGCACTCAAAAACTCACCAAGAACATGAGAGATCTCAAAATTACCCAATAATAGGGTTTAGTTTAGTTTTAGGGTTTAGGTTTTAAGTTTAGTATTTATTAGTTAATATTAGCTTTTGTTAGTTTTAGGTTATTATTAGTTTATTATTAGTTTTATGTTAGGTTTAGTTAGTTTAGTTTTAGTTATGTTATTAGTTTTAGTTTAGTTAATATTATTTTAGCTTAGTTTAGTCGGGGGGGTTAGGTTTAGTTTATTAGTTTATTTAGTTTATTTGTTCATTGGGGTTTAGTTTATCTTATTTTATTTATTAGTTATTGTTAGTTAGTTTAGTTATTATTAGTTAGTTATTATTATTAGTATATGGTTTTATTATTATTTAGGTTTTAGTTACTTTTAATTAGTGGTTTAATTTTATAAATTTATTTATTAGTTTTATTTGTTTAGTTATGGGTTTAGGTTTATTAGTTTATTATTATTATTAAGTTTTTTAGTTTAGTTTATGGTTTAAGTTTTTATTAGTTATTTAGTGTTTATTATTATTATTAGTTTAGTTAGTTGGTTTATTATTAGTTTTATTTTAGTTTAGTTTTTTTTTGTTTAGTTTATTATTATTATTATTAGTTTATTTTTATTATTAATAGTTTAATTATTATTATTTAGTTTATTTATTTAGTTTGGGTTTAGGGTTTAGTTATTTAGTTATTTTTTTAGTTAGTTTTATTATTAGTTTATTAGTTCAGTTAGTTAGTTATTTTAATATTATTGTTTATTATTCTTATTTAGTTTATTTAGTTAGTTTATTAGTTTTATTATTATTGTTTAGTTTATTAGTTTGTTTATTAGTTTTTTAGTTTATTAGTTATTAGTATATTAGTTATTAATTTTAGGTTATTAGTTATAAATTATTAATTTTATTTAGTTTTTTATTAGTTTTAGTTTTTTATTAGTTATTATTAGGTTTTTAGTTTATTATTTATTAGTTTATCAGGTTTTATTAGTTAGTTATTAGTTAGTTTTAGTTTAGTTTTTAGTTTATGTTCTTTTAGTTCTTGTTTATTTTATTATTAGTTTTATTAGTTTAGTTATTAGTATTTTACTTTAGTTTAGTTTTATTATTAGTTTTATTATTATTGGTTTTATTAATTTGGGTTTTGGGTGTTTTATATTTAGTTTTATTATTATTATTATTATTATTATTATTATTATTATTATTATTATTATTATTATTATTATTATTATTATTATTTATTATTAGTTATTTATTTATTAGTTATTTATTATTAGTTTATTATTATTAATTTTATTAGTTATTTTTTATTTAGTTTATTATTATTTATTAGTTTAGTTAGTTTAGTGTTTAGTTTAGTTCAGTTTTAGTTATTTATTATTTAGTTTATTATTATTACTAGTTTAGTTTAGTTAGTTTTTATGTTATTAGGTTTTATTATTATTTAGTGTTTTTTAAGTTATTATTAGTGTTTAGCTTAGTTTACTTTTTATTATATTAGTTATTAGTTTATTAGTTTAGTAAGTTTTATTAGTTTATTATTATTAGTTTGTTTATTATGATTGTTAATTATTATTAGTTTTAGCTTATTTATTTAGGATTTATTTATTATTTAGTTTATTATTATTTTTATTTGTTTAGTTATTAGTTTTATTTAGTTTAGTTTATTATTAGTTTATTAGTTTAGTGTTAGTTGTTATTAGTTATTTAATTTTAGTTTATTAGTTTTATTATACATTTTAGTTATTATTATTTAGTTAGTTTATTATTAGGATTAATTAGTTTAGTGGTTTATCAGTTTAGTTTAGTTATTAGTTAGTTATTATTATTAGTTATTTACTTAGTTTATTAGTTTTAGTTTACTTAGTTTAGTTATTTATTAAGTTAGTTATGTTTAGGGTTTAGTTTATTAGTTAGTTATTATTATTAGTTAGTTATTTATCAAGGTTTAGTTTAGTTAGTTTATTAGTTTAATTTTAGTTATTCAATTTAGGTTTAGTTTTTTTTTTATTAATTTTATTAACTTAGTTTATTTTTAGTTAGTTTATTTGTGGGGTTCTTTTGTTTATGTTTAATTTAGTTATTAGTTTGTTTATTAGTTTTGTTAGTTTTTTAGTTATTATTTAGTTAGTTTATTTTAGTTACTTTTAGTAATTTTTATTTTTGTTTATTATTATTTTTTTGTTTATTATTAGTTTATTAGTTTTAGTTTATTGTTTATTAGTTTTAGTTTTAGTTAGTTTAGTTTCATGTTTTATTAGTTTCTTTTTAGGGTTTAGGGTTTAGGGTTTAGGGTTTGGAGTTTAAGGTTTTAGGGTTTATTGTTTAGGGTTTAGGGTTAGTTTTAGGGTTAGGGTTTTTTTTTTTTATTATTTTTTTATTTTTTAAGTTTTAGGGTTTAGGGTTTAGAGTTTAGGGTTTAGGGTTTAGGTTTAAAGTTTAAGGTTCAGGTTTTAGTTTTGGGTTTAGGATTTTTGGTTTTTTTAACAGAGAACAAATTCATATTAAATATTTCTTCTTTTTAATTTCATCATCCAAGTAACACACCTAGTTCTTTAAGACACAAGAGCCAACATAGATAAAAAATGAGCACACATAGAGCAAATCAAAAACCCTAAATAACTAGAACCATCGCTACTGTAAAGAACAATTTTGTAAGCAGCAGATTAGATTGACCGTTCTTCAATTTCTCTAGTTCCCATCAGAACCATCCTGACCTCTCGATGTGGGATCCACCATCATATCCTTGATCGCTCCCTCCACCACCACCATGATAACCTCCGTCGCTTCTCCTGCCTCCATAACCATCACTGCTCCAACCACCACCTCAATATCCACCAGCACCTCCAGATCCCCCGCCACCACTACGATAATCATCGCCTCCTCCTTAGCCTCCACCACTAGATCTAGACTGAGCCTTGTTGACAGTGATGTTCCTGCATCAAGGTTCTTCCCATTCTTAGGGTTTAGCTTTAGGTTTAAGTTTATTAGGTTTTAGGATTTAGGTTTATTTTTTAATTTATTTAGTTACATTAAGTTTAGGTTTAGGGTTTGTTGTTTAAGGTTTAGGGTTTGGAGTTTAGGGTTTAAGATTTAGGGTTAGGGTTTAGGGTTTAGCATTTAGGGTTTAGGGTTTAGGGTTTAGGGTTTTAAAGTTTATGCTTTTAAGGTTTAGGGTTTAGGGTTAGAGTTAGCATTTAGGCATTAGGGTTTAGGGTTTAAGGTTTAGAGTTTAGGGATTAGGGTTTAGGGTTTAGAGTTTAGGGTTTAGGATTGTAGGTTTAGTTTTGTAGGTATAGGGGATAGGGTTAGTTTTGTTGTGTAGGCTTTTTTTTAAATTAAGTAAATAGGTTTAGGTTTATTAGTTTATTTATTTTATTTTTTTTATTTAGATTTTTTTTCTTATTTTTAGTTTAGTTTATTTATTTTAGGTTTATTTATAATTTAGATTTTTTTTATTTTAGTATATTTTTTTAGGTTTAGGTTTATGTTTAGGTTTATTTTTTTAGTTGAGTTTTTTAGGTTTAGGTTTTATTTTTATTTTTAGGTTTAGGTTTAGGTTTTTATTTTATTTTTTTTTAAGATTAGGTTTTAGGTTTTTATTTTAGGTTTATTTTAGGTTTTATTTTTTTAGCTTAGGTTTAGGTTTACTTTAGTTGAGTTTTATTTTTATTTAAGTTTATTTGATTAAGGTTTTATTTTTTATTTTTTGGTATAGGTTTAGGTTAAGGTTTTATTTTATTTTTTTAGGTTTAGGTTTAGGTTTAGGTTTATTTTTAGTTTATTTTATTTTATTTAGTTGAGGTTTATGTTTAGGTTTAGTTTATCTTAAGTTTAGGTTTAGGTGTTACTTAATTTAGTTTATTTTAGGATTATTTTATTTTATTTATTTTAATTTTATTTTAGGTTTAGTTGTTTTTAGTTTAGGGTTTAGGTTTTATTTTTTATTTATTTTTAGGTTTATTTTTAGGTTTTAGTATTTATATAGTTTTTATTTTATTTTATTATAGGTTATTTTATTTTTATTTTACATTTAGTTTTTATTTTATTTAGATTTTTTAATTCTTGGGTTTATTTTATTTTCTAGTTTAGTTTATGTTTTTATTTATCTTATTTTAGTTTATTTTTATTTTTAATTTTATTTTATTTTTAGGTTAAGGTTTAGATTTTAGTTTATATTTTTATTTTATTTTAATTTTTTATTTCGATTTAGGTTTATTTTTTATTTTATTTAGTTTAGGCTTAGGTTTTTAGGTTTTTTTTTTGAGAAACCCCATGTAGGGGGTAGTTTATTGCCACAAAAAGAGGGTTACAAGGTCCTTAAAGGGGATAAACTCTAGAACTACTGCTCAAAGAACTACAATCAGCCTAAGGAGTAGATCCCCTATCTAAGTACAACCAAAAGCAAAAGAAGACATTAAAGAAATCAAAAGATACAAATAAATTAACATAAAAAAGCCAAAGGAAGATTAGGGCCAATGCTCTGTAGGACGTGAGAATGCATGACACTATGGAGCAAACCTGCAAGAGGACAAGAGAGAAGCACCTGCAGAAATGTAAACGGAAAGAAATTAGAGCAGTTAAGGTAATATAGACATAATGATAACTGAAAATAGCATAATCTGAGAATGATAGTAAAGAATTGTGATAGAGGAGGCTTGGGCTCAATCACCCCAAGTTGGGGCAGATGCAAATATGCGCATCCAAACTTCAGCAGAAGGGTTACATCATAAGAGCTACTACCAAACCAAAAATGAGTGAAATCATCACAACCATCATAGCTAATAAACCTATGTGAAGATAGCAGCTAGATGTTGAAAGTCTTATGGGCTTTATTACCTGCAAACCTAAACAAAACTGTATATAATATAGAGAGGATATTGCAAAGGGCAGAAAGATAAGGGGTCCCATGCAGGAAAAGTATCATCAATATAGTCACCCTGACATGAGGATACTTATACATATGAAATAGTCCAGCATAAAAACCATCCACAAGAAAAATAGAAGAGGTATCGAAATCCTACTAAGCAAGTAGATGAGCCTATAAGTAACACCATCCCAAACATATGATATATATATATGAATCTTTCAGGCCAGGAGTATAGCCTAGAAGTAAAGTCCAGAAAATGAGCCCAATCATAATAATGAATGTAGATGTGAACAAACCCCTTATTAATATCCATATTAGTAGTTGGCAAAAAGAAATTGTAAAGGAAGGAATCATAACCCAATACCAAAAATAACACCAAATAAAGATAGTCAGAACTACAGCTCCAGTAGCAGAATGTTGGACAAAAAATTGGATAATCCAGATCAACAAACAACCAAGATAGCAAGACAGCAAAAGGTAGTAGCTATCCATAGTACCACCCATTCAGAATAGACATTGCATTCCAAGGAGATAGTAGCACAAGCCTAGCTAAACCCAGATGGGAATAGAAACAATAGTAGTTAATGTAGATCACAGCTATCAGGAAATGAATAGCAACCCAAACACAAGTAGTAAGGGAAATCAAAAAGCCAACCCCAACAACAAAATAGTTAGTGCAACATTGGAACCCACCAGAGGATAAATCAAAATGGGGATTCAAATTAAGGTCCTCATTAGAATCCAGAAAAAACAAGACAGCAGATAACCAAGATAAAAAATAGCCAAGATAGCAGCAGCCAAGACAACAACAACCAAGATAACAAGGGACAATAAGATGGCCATAGAACCTCTCAATTAGAGTAGACATTGCAATAGTTAGTAACCAAGTAGATAGAGCATAAAAACATGGATCGAAAAAGCAGCAGCCCAGACACCAATGATCAAAAACAATCAGAACAACAAAGTCAAAAATAGCTTGCTGAACATAAGACCCTAAAGTCCTACAACCAACAAAGATAGGGCCAACATTGGAATCCCGAGAAACAAGGATAGCAAATATCCAAGACAACAAATAGCCAAGACAATGAAAACCAGCTAGCTAGCCAGAGAACCACCTATTCAGAATAAACAGTGCAATAGATACAAGTTTAACTGAAAGAAAATGGAGAAAAGAGTAGTAGATAAAGTAGTCCATAAAATTCAGATGATAAGAATATAATAAACCAATAAGGAGATTCAAATCAAAAGCCACCAAGTAGTCAACAACTTCATTAGAGGCTTGCTGAACAAAACAAACCAAAACCCGTAACATGTAGAGTATTAATCCGGTTGACCAACAACGATTAATTACAAGAGGTCGGCAGGAGAAATCAGCAGTTGCCCAGTTGTTAATGGAAAAAATAGTCAGATAAACAAAAGGCAAGAAATAAATAATAACCACAAAGACAACCTGCTGGACAAAGGACCTTAAAATCCAAAAGCCATAGTGGTAGCAATAAAATAGAAATTACACCCACCATATAAAATTCCAATAAAAAATAGAGATGTAAAGTAGCAATAGAAAGGGTTCAAAAGATAATCAACAGAAAAAACCTTCCAGATAAACATGATCAGGCTAGTAGCTAAACCCACAACCACATTAAAGGCAAACTGAGAAGCCATAAAGGAAGTCCAAACCTGCAAGGAATTAATAAAATTGAACATGAAATTGCAAAATCTCTCTTGGCAAATTGGGAATATGAGGTTGGGCAAAACAATTAGCAAGACAACACTAACAACACCCTGCTGAACCAGATAAATAACCCTAGAAATAGCTTGCTAGATAAAATACACAATGATCCAGACCATCCAACAACCAAGAAAAAAATAACAACAAGTTGGCCATAAAACTAACCATTCAAATTATACAATGCATAAGTTAAATCCTGGATAGTTAAGGAAGAATTAAGACTAAATGAACGGGATGTAAAAATAGCATGGTGAAAGCAGATCCCATGTTTTAACAGCACAAACATTCAGAAAAATGAGAGATAGGAAATAGTCAAGCAAAAAAATAAAAACCATCTTGCAGTCTACAACCTCAATAGAGGCCAACTGAACAAAACAAAACAAAACCCCAGAAGCATCATGAGGAGTAATAATCCAGATTAGCCAACATCCAGGATAGTAATTACTAACAAGCTGGATCTGCACAATTTTAATAGAGCCAAAAGGTAAAAAACAATAGATTAATTGATTAGCAGCAGCCTGGATGAGAACAACAAAGACAATCAGAAGAACACCAACAACAAATAGCTAACAAACATAAGGTTAGCCAGCAGGACATTGAATCCAAAAATCCAATGGCCATAAGTTAAAACAACACTATAATTATTGCAACCATAGGATAAGCCAATAAAAAGCAATGGGGCAATAAAGCTACCATAAGGGTTCAAAAGGGTATTATCAATGAAATCCTTTAGAGAAATCAGGCTAGCAGAGAACTACCCTCCTCAAAGAAATCAGATTGGAAGGAATTCATTAAACAATACCAAACCTACAAAGAACCACTAATAATAACAAAGGTATTGCATTTTCTTTCCTTAGAGGTATGTAAGCTGGGGTTAGCAGATACATTCAACAAATACATTAAACCAACTCCAAGACCAGCCTTCTTGACAAAGGGCCCAAAAGCCCAACAACCAATAATTAAACCTTTAACATAGATGTTGAAGCCAGAAACTACAAGACCCCAAACAAAGTTTGGATAATTTAACCAACAGTAGATGCCACTTAGCTCATCAAAGGACTAACAAGGAGTAATATGATGATGCATCAGCAAATTCCAAAGAAGAAGCAGCACATTAACAGTAAAAATAGTAGAGGCAGTAAGCTCCCAGTTAAAGCTAAGATAATTAAACCAACATCACATGCTACAGAGATCAACAAGTAAATAGCAATGGATATCAGGTTGATGCATCAACAAAGACCAAAGAAATAATGACAGTAAATAGAAAATGATCATGCAATAAAAGAGGTATTCAAGCAGGTGAATCCAATAGGTTAGATTAATTTTTGAGATAAGAAAACCCAGTATTGTCCAGATTAACCAAGCCATGCAAATGTTTAGGAAGGGTTAGTTGATCAAAGAATTTTATTCCATCCAATCTAGCAACTAGATTGGCCAAATAATCAGCACATGCATTACCCTCACGCCATACATGAGTGATTTTAAAGTAGAGTTAGGCAAGGAGAGTTCTAGTTTGCTTAAGAAGGTAGTACAGTTTAGTATTGCCCATTTTGGTGGAAGTCAAGAGATCAATCAGCAGAAGGCCATCCACCTTAATCCAGATATTGAGCCAACCTTTTTGATGGCAAATCTCAAGAGCTTTGTACACTGCCATGAGCTCAGCAAAGGGAACAGAGCAAGGATTAAGGGGGTAAGCAAAGGCACATAGGACCTTCCCATTAAGATTTCTAAAAATTCCACCACAGCCTGAACCTTTATGAGAGACGGAGCCGTCAGTGTTAACTTTAACAGTGTTAGCATGAGGTTTTACCCAATAAACAAACTTGTCATCTTTACAGAAGTGGTGATCCGACAAGTTAAAACCCAATTTATTGGCCACAAATTTGCAACTTTTGAATTGTTTGTATTTAATTAAATTGGAATTAAAAAAATCAACAGATTTTGTTTTTAGTTCTAGCAATTATCCTCATGTGATTCATAGGGATTTCACGATGTTTTGCATCATTTCGATCCATCCATATGAACCAAATAAGAGTGATAGAAGTTATGACTTTAATGTGTCCTTTAATAGTGTTGTCAAAATAAACTTCAAGAAGTTGGTATAAATTTAAGGAGCCATTGAAAATGACAATGTTAAAGAGGTCATCATACCAAATCCAAAGTTTAGATGCAATGGCCCTGTTAACAAAAACATGATTCATATTCTCGATGTAAAAATAGCATTGGCATTTTGAAGGTAATTGAAAACCTTTACCCCACAACAAAGAGTCCACAGGGATGAGGTTTTTCAAAATATGCCAAGTAAGAATAGAAAAAGAAGTAGGGATATTGTTGTTCCAAAGTTTAGAAAACACATAGGAAAAATCATGAGTTTCTTTAATGTGAATCCAAACATTTTTGAAGTTGAAATCACCATTATGTGAAAGCTTAAAAAGGATCTGATCTTGATTGGTAGGAATGATAGGAATAGTAGTAAGCTTATTTAAAAGAGAGGGAGGAATATGATCAGTAAACTTACTATTGTTCCACATATTATTCTGCTAGAAAGGGTTCACTTTAATAGTAGTAGTGGAATGGGTAGAAAGTAAGTCATCAATAGACCCACCTCTAGTCTAGTTGTCTTGCCAAAATAAAGAGGAGCTGGAGTTAATCCCCCCGGAAATTAAAGATTCGGCATCCCATTTGACGGAACAAAGTCTTTTCCAAACAGGAGAGTCTCCCGCTTTGTAGGGCCAAATAAGAGGGTGCTTACCCTGGCAGTATTTACCAGTCATGAAATTGGCCCATAGACTATTATTTTTCCTAAAATTCCACCAAAGTTTATAAGAAAAAGTAGTGATAGTTTCCTTGATTGGTTTACATCCAAGACTACCTTCAGCAAAAGTGACACAGGTTTTATACCAAGAGGTCTAGTGCATTTTTTAGAGGAATTGTTAGATCCCCAGAAAAATTTGTTAATGAGCCACTCAATCCTGTTAATGATAGAGTTAGTCGGCACAATGGTTTGAATGAGATAAAAGGCATTTAGTTAAGGGTGCTCTTAATCAAAGTGAGCATACCACCAAAAGAAAGTAAGTGAAATTCCAAAACCAAAATTTTATTAGAGATTTTTTGGATTAGCTCATCAAAAAGGTGAGATCTTTTTGACCTATAAAAAGAGGAGCACCAAGATATTTAATAGGAAGTTGTTGATGTTGAAAATTAGTAATTCTCAAGATTTAGTTGGTCCTATTGCTAGGCATTTTAGAAGAAGGAATGAAACAACTTTTGCCTTTGTTGAGAAAAAGACAGCTTTCGTTGCAAAATTTATTTAAAATATTCTTAATAGTTTTAATGTGAGGAATTGAGGCATTGCAAAAGATTATAAAGTCATCAACAAAATTAAGATTAGTGACAGGAAGACCACCTTGAGTTCTATAAAACATTCTAGGATTATTGTAAAAAAGATCATTCAGACTCCTTGATAAATATTCAACAACAATAATAAAAAGAGAGGGGGATAGGGGATCCCATTGTCTAAAACCATGCTTTGAAGGAAAAAAACTGAGGGATTCACCATTCATGATAACAGAGAACCAAACATTTGTAATGCAATTTTTGATGAGGCGGATAAAATAACCAGAAAACCCAATCAAATGAAGAATTTGAAATAGGAAATCCCAAGAGAGGTTGTCAAAAGCTTTAGTGATGTCCAGTTTAAAAGGATGCTACCACCTCTGATAGGAACGTCAATGTCATGAATCAACTCTTGTGCTAGAAGTATGTTATCAGATATTGCTCTACTTTAACAAAGCCAATTTGGTTGGGGAAAATAATTTTAGGCAGCAGCGGACTAATTCTATTAGTAATTAATTTAGTAATTAGTTTATGAAAGAAGGTGCAAAGGCTGATAGGTCTAAAATTTCTCCAAGATTCAGGATTATTAATTTTAAGAATGAGAACAATGGAAGTGCTAGAAAAATATCTAAGTAAAGGGATACCCTCAAAAAAATCAACAACTGCATCGACAAGGTCAATCATAATAATAGGCCAATAATGTTGAAAGAATTGAGTCATGTAGCCTTCATGGCCATCAATAGAATTAGTGTTTATGCTATTGAGAATACTACCAATCTCAGCTTCTGTAGGACGCAAACTGAGTAAATGGTTTTCATCATTAGTGATCATAGAGGAGATCAAATGTGTATTGGAGATGGCTTCTAAGGAGGGGTTGTTGTTTAATAAATTTTGAAAATGATGTATGATAGAATCTTTAATATCATTATTGTCAGTAATCCAGGTTCCGTTATCATTTTTGATTTTTTCATAGAGTTTAAGGCTTTCTTTTTTTAAAAAAGAGCATGGAAATACCTTGTGTTTCTATCACCATCGGCAATATGTTTGGTAGCAGCCTTTTGGTGCCAGTAGGTTTTCTCCATATTCTGATAATTAATCAAGTTATCTTTAGCTGCATTCAAATAATCAAGCTTATTAGAGTCAGTCAAAACAACATCTTCAAGAGAGCAAACAAGTTGTTCCATATTTTTGAGATTTGCAAAAAGATTTTTAAAATGATGCTTGTTCCACCAATTTAGATTTTGTTTAAGCCTTTTTAGCTTAAGCCAAAGGCGAAAATCATGCCTTTAATGGAATTATCGGGATGAATAGAGGCCTGCCAATTAATGGAAACAACATTAATGAAATCACTATGTTGGATCCACATATTTTGGAATCTAAAATGAGTAGGGGAGGATAGTCTACTGGAGGGATTTTTGACAAAAATCAAAAGCGGAGCATGGTCCGATAAAGTTCTGCTTAAATCTTCAACCAAAGTAAGAGGCCATTGATTGATCCAATGGGAAATAAATAGGGTCCTATCAAGCCACTGCTAAAGTCTAGAATTATGCCACTTATAGTCGGAACTCGAAAAACCAATATCAATCAGATTACAATCAAGAATCATATTAGAAAAGTCTTCCATGGAATGATTGTTAGGAGAGCAACCTCCCCTTCTTTTCGAGGAAGTGAGAATAGTGTTGAAATCACCACCAACCAACCAAGGTTTGTTGACAGAGGAGGCAAAGGTTCTTAAGTTATCCCAAAGGATGCTCCTACCAGTTCTATTACAAGAAGCATAAATAAATGAACCAAGAGCAAAAAATTCATCCAATGAGATTTGAACATTAACCAATTGATGAAGGTCATCAAGGATAGAGATGTTGACTAGATTATTCCAAAAACACCAAATTTTATTGCTAATATTATAAAAGGAGTTTTGAAAACCAAGCATTCTACCAACCTGAGTGATCTTAGAAGAGTGTATGAATGGTTCAATAACAACAAGTAAAGCTATGTTATGAGTGCGGCAAAGGCTTCTAACACGGTTGCAGACAATGAGAGTCCCAATACCCCTAACATTCCAAATAAGTAAATTAATCATAATAAATAAAAAGAAAAGAAGAAAGATAACAGAAGGATAAGAAAAAACAAGAAGAAGAAAGAAACATGATGTAATCATTTATGGGAAGTTAGAGAAGATCTAGTGGTTGTAGTGGAGCTATTAGTGAATATTCTAGCTTTAAAGGATTTTTTCTTAGTAATAGTTTATAAAGGTCTATCTATGTCCAAAGTATCTCCATCCAAGAGAGATTGATTTCTAAAATTTAGCGTAGGGCCAGTATCCATCAAAACATTCCTAATTGTAATTTCCCCTTCATCAGTGTTAGAATTAAGATGAGGAATTGGGTTAGCCTGAGTATCACTCTGAAGGGTAGGAGAAGGAGAGGTTGTGAAGCCATTAATAGCACAATTTTCATGTTCAATTGCAAAAATACTTTTCAAATTTTGTTCCATTACCAAAGAGTCAACATTTTTTAGATTTTGAACTATCATCAGATGGGCACTTTCAGAATTAGTTTTTAGATTTTGATCTGACCTAAAGTTCCCATTCAAGTGACCACAAGGGTTCATATGAGTCTCGTCAGGTTCACTAGCCAAAAGAGGTAAGGTAGAATGAATCAATGTATTGTCTAGAGGAACCAAAGTATTACAATTAGAAGTAATAATAGGTAAGTTATCATTGGCCCCTCATGAACCACATGAGCCATATTATTAACCTGATCTGAATGCTCTCCAATAGACAAATCAGTAGATAATAATCCCTTTTGAGAAGCTTTAGGCGCATAAGCCAATTTATTGGTTTTTCATTTGCTAGAGAGGGATTAGGATCTGATAGTTTAATCTTTTTAAGATGATGAGGATGCAACACAAAGCATTCAGAATGATCATGACCATGAATCTTACAATGCGTGCAAAAAATAGGGAAATTTTCAAATTTCACTTTTTGATTTTAGCCAAATTTCTCAGAGCTGATCCATATTTCTTTTGGATACTTTTTGGTAATATCAATCTCAACTAAAATATGAGCAACTTATGGTCATGATCTTGCTAGTAGTTGCCTGATCAATTTGGAGAGGCAGACCAAAGAGAGCCCCAAATGCAAAGAGGACTTTATGTGTAGCATAATGTATTCTCATATTAGGAAGGGCAAGCCATAGAGGAACAATAGGGAATTCCTCTTTTACATCAAAAAGAGGAGACCATTTCAAAAGTCTCATTTGACAATTATACACAAAGTAGAGCGAATGAAAGCAAAACTTTGAGTAATCATTAGATACAATAAGGACATGCCTAAGATCAATCAATTTGATAGTGAAAATTCCAGAGAGCTTTAGGCTATGAAAAAAGGATCAGATATTATCAAGAGTCGGGCGACATAAGAAAAATTTACCAACTAAAGAGAATTCAAATGGCTTTTCCAACTTTTCCATGTCAAGATTTGAGAACATTACAACAGGCATTCAATGAAAAGATGTTGAGATCAAGTTAATCAAGCATTAGGGGAAGTGTTCTTACTAGATAATGCATCTTTGAAGGAATTAACAACAGGCAGAGTAATGGGTGGAGTCGAATCCATAATACCTTGAAATTTGGAAGCCCTAGCCGACGCTTCCAAGTTTGAAGAGCTTGGTTGCTCGAAAAGTGGTGCCTCCGCCATTGATAGAATAAGGGATACTCACATTAGCGGCCTAACAGAGAGCAAAAAACCAAAAATTATGATCGAGAAGGATCAAAATGGCAAGCCAAGAAAGTCAGAGAACAATGAATTGCCGAGAGTGCCGCCAGAGGAAGCCATGGGGTTTTCAAGTAGGTTGGGTTTGGGGTTTAGTTTTATGCTTTAGGATTTAGTTTAGTTTTTAGAGTGGGTTTAAGTTTGAGAGGTTTAGGCTTTAAAGGCTCAGGTCAGGGGTCAGAGTAAGCAGGAGGGCCCAGGTGTGGGTTTAATGAGAGTTTTAGTTAGGTCAGTGAGTCAGGGTTTAGGCCCAGGAGTCAGGATCAGTGGTCTGGGTGGCCTGGCCCAGTGAAGGTACCAGCCTCAGGGCTTTAGTTTGTTTGTTTTAGTTAGGCCTTTAGGAGTTTAGCCCAGTGGTGGTTCAGTTTTAGTTTAGGGTTAACTCTGTGTTTCAGTGGCCCAGTTTAGGGCCAGGGAGGGTTTAGAGGGGGGAGGGTCAGGAGGGTGGGTTTAAGCCTGGGTTTATGGTTTTATGATCTGGTAAGTGGGGTTAAAAACCAAACTGGTTTAGTTTAATTCTTTATTTTATTTTATTTTTATTTGGTTTAGTTTATTTTATTTTAGTTTAGGTTTTTATTTTAGTTTATTTTTTAGGTTTAGGTTTTGGTTTATGTTTATTTTTTAGTTTAGTTTTATTTTTATTTTATTTTTAGGTTTAGTTTTATTTTTCATTTTTAGGTTTAGGTTTACGTTTTATGTTTTTATTCTAAGTTTATTTTTACATTTTATTTTTTATTTTAGGTTTAGTTTTATTTTTAATTTATTTTATTTTATTTATTTAGTGTTTATGTTTAGTTTATTTTAGGTTTAGGTTTAGGTTTTATTTGTTTAAGTTTAGGTTTAGGTTTACATTATTTTTTTATTTGAGGTTTAGTTTTTTTTTAGCTTAGGGTTTAGATTTCTTTTATTTTTTATTTTTAGGTTTTATTTTTAAGTTTATTTTTTAGGTTTAGGTTTTTATTTAGTTTTTATTTTATTTTATTTTATGTTTATTTTATTTTTATTTTATGTTTAGTTTTTATTTTATTTAGGTTTATTTTATTTTTTAATTTATTTTATGTTTTTATTTATTTTATTATAGTTAATCTTTTAATTTTTTTTATTTTAGTTGTAGGTTTAGGTTTTATTTTAGGTTTAGATTTTAGTTTAGGTTTTATTTTATTATTATTTTTATTTTATTTTTGTTTAGATTTTTTTATTTTATTATTTTTAGGTTTTATTTAGTTTGCATTTACTCTTTTAGGTTTTTAGGGTTTAGGGTTTAAGGTTTATGGTTTATGGTTTGGGGTTTAGGATTTATGGTTTAGGGTTTAGGGTTCAGGGTTTATGGTTAAAGGATTAGGGTTTAGTGTTTTAGGATTTAGGGTTTGGGGTTTAAGGTTTAGGGTTTTTAGAGTGTAGTGTTTAGGGTTTCTAGTTTAGGTTCTAGGTTTAGGGTTCAAGTTTTAGTTTAGGTTTAAAGGTTTTTGGTTTTTTTGTTAATAGAGAATAAATTCATATTCAACATTTCTTCTTTTCGAATTCATCAATGAAGTAACACACCAAGTTTTCTCAGGCACAAGCGACAACAAAGTTCAAAAATGACCACACATATTGCAAATCTAAAACCCTAGGTAACTAGAACCGTCTCTACACTAAAGACACAGTTCCATTAGCAGCATTTCGGGTTGGACATTCTTCAATTTCTCCTGTTCCCATCAAAACCACCTTGGCCTCTCGAGTAGCAGGATCCACCATCATATCCCCAATCTCTCCCCTATCACCATGATGGTTGTAACCTCCGTCACTCCTCCCACCATCAAAACCACCACTGCTCTGACCACCACCTCCATATTCACTAACATATCCATATCGCCCACCATCAGTGATAACCCTCCTCGCTTTCACCTCCTTCACCGCTGATCTAGACTGATCCCGGTTGATGGTCATGTTCTCACATCAAGGTTCCCCATTGTGGTTTTGGTTTAGGTTTAAGTTTATTAGGTTTTAGGGCTGGATTATTTTATAATTTATTTAGTTACTTTAGGTTTAGGTTAAGGGTTTGGGTTTAGGTTTAGGTTTAGGTTAGGGTTTAGGGTTTAAGGTTTAAGATTTAGGGTTTTGGTTTAGGTTTTATGCTTAGGGTTTAATGTTTAGAGTTAAGGTTTAGGGTTTAGTGTTTTGGGTGGGTTTAGGATTTAGGGTGGATTGGGTTTAAGGATTTTTTTAAAAAATAATTAAGTAAACCAATAGGTTTAGTTTATCTAGTATTAAGTTTATTTTAATTTTTTTAGTTTACTTTATTTTCTAGTTTTATTTAGGTTTATTTTTTATTTTTATTTAGTTTATTTTATTTATTTTAGGTTTATTTATTTTAGTTTATGTTTTTTATTTTAGTTTATCTTTTAGGTTTAGGTTGAGGTTTAAGTTTATTTTTTAGTTGAGTTATTTTTAATTTTTAGGTTTTAGTTTTATTTTTTTATTTTTAGGTTTAGGTTTAGGTTTTTATTATATTTTTGTAGGTTTAGGTTTTAGGTTTTTATTTTATGTTTATTTTTAGGTTTTTTTATTTAGGTTTAGGTTTATTTTAGTTTATTTTATTTTATTTAGTCGGTTAGTTTATTTATTTTAAGTTTAGGTTTAGTTTTATTTTTATAGTTTAGTTTATTTTAGTTTAGGTTTAGGTTTATTTATTTATTTTATTTTATTATTTTAGGTTTAGTTTTTTTTATTTTAGGTTTATTTTATTTTCCATTTATTTTAGGTTTATTTTTAGGTTTAGGTTTCATTATAATTTTTTAGGTTTATTATATTTTATTTTACTTTATTATCTATTTATTTAGTTTTTTTTTTATTTTTATTTTATTATTTAGTAAGTTTTTATTTATTATATTTTACTATATTTTTACTTTAATTTATTTATTTTAGTTTATGATAAGTTTAGTTTAGGTTTTCATTTTATTTTATTTTATTATATATAGGTTTAGGTTTTTATTTATCTTTTAGGTTTTATTAGTTTAGGTTTAGGTTTAGGTTTTAGGGTTTCTTGTTTATTTATGATTTAGAGTTTAGGGTCATAAACATTTATTTTAGCATTTAGGATTTGGGGTCAGAGGGGTTGGGGTAGTGTTTGGCTTTGTGGCCTGGGTTGGTCAGGGCCTGTGGCCCAGGTCACCAAGGCCCATGGACAGTTTAGCCTCAGGGTATGGATGGCCTTGAGCTTGGGTTTCCCAAGGTCGATTAGGGGGCCTCAGGGTTTAGGGTCACATAGCCTGGAGGGTCTGGTCATGGCCTGTTGCTTCAGCCTTGGCTAGGCCTGTGGCCTGGGAGCCCAGGGCCCAGGTTAAGGCCCAGGGTTTAGAGCCTGTAGTTTAAAAGGGCCCAGGGTTTAGGTTTAGATCTGGGTGGTGCAGCACCAGTAGGCTCAGATTTAGAGAAGTGGGTGTGTGGTAGGTTAATTAAGTAAGCTAGTAGATTTAGATTTATTTAATTTAATTTTTTTAGTTTCATTTATTTTATTTTATTATTTTAGTTTGGTTTATTTTTATTTTAATTTAGGTTTATGTTTATTTATTTTGGTTTAGGTATTTTATTTTAGTTTATTCTATAGGTTTATGTGTAGGTTTATGCTTATTTTTTAGTTTAGTTTTATTTTTATTTTATTTTTAGGTTTAGGTTTTTTTTTTTTTTTTTATGTTTAGGTTTATGTTCTACTTTTTTAGGTTTAGGTTTTAGTTTTTTATTTTAAGTTTATTTTTAGGTTTTATTTTTTAGTTTAGGTTTAGGTTTATTTTTAGTTTATTTTATTTTATTTAGTTTAAGGTTTAGGTTTAGTTTAATTTAGGTTTAGGTTTAAGTTTTATTTATTTTAGTTTAATTTATTTTAGCTTAGATTTATGTTTATTTTATTTTGCTTATTTAGGTTTAGGTTTTATTTTTTATTATTAATAGATTTAGTTTTAGATTTATTTTTTAGGTTTAAGTTTTATGTTGTTTTTATTTTATTTTATTTTAGGTTTTTTTTATTTTTTGTTTGGGTATTATTTTTGGGTTTTGGGTTTTAGGATATAGGGTTTAGGGTTTAAGTTAGCTTAGGGTTTAGGGTTTAAGGTTTATGGTTTATGTTAGTTTTGGGTTTAAGGTTTAGGGTTTAGAGTTTAGTGTTTAAGGATTAGGGTTTAGGGTTTAGGGTTTTAGGGCTTTTAGGGTTTTTAGGGTTTAAGGTTTAGGTTTAGGTTTTCATTTAAGGTTTAGGGTTTAGGATTTAAGGTTTTTCTAATAGAGAAGAAATTCAGATTCAACATTTCTTCTTTTTGATTTCATCAACCAAGTAGTAGACCAAGTTTTCTAAGATACAATCGATGACATACATAAAAAATGAGCTTTCTTAGAGCAGATCAAATACCCTAGATAACTTGAATCATCTCTAATGTAAAGACACAATTCCAAAAGCAGCAGATCGAATCGACCATTCTTCTATTTATTTCATTCGCATCAGACCACCCTCACCGGGGAGTGGATCCTCCATCATATCCCATCATCATCCCTCACCACTACAGTTTTAACCTCTCGCTCCTCCCTCCATAACTACCATCTCCATATCCATTAGCACCTCTAGATCCATCAGCACCTCCAGATCCTGCCTCCATAATAACCACCTCCATATCCACCATCATATCCACCAGCACTTCTAGTAGGGTTAGGGTTTTGGCTTTAGGGTTAGGGTTTAGGGTGTAGGGTTTAGGGTTTAAGATATAGTTTTTAGGCTTTAGGCTTTAGAATTTTCATGACTTAGGGTTTATGGTTTAGGGATAGCTTAGGGTTTAGGGTTAGTTTAAGTTTAAGGTTTAGGGTTTAGAGTTTTAGGGTTTAGGGATTAGTGTTTAGGTTTAAGTTTAGGGTTTAGGGTTTAGGGTTTAGGGTTTTATGGTTTGGGGTTATTTAGGGTTTAAGGTTTAGAGTTTAAGGTTTAGGGTTTAGGGTTTAGGGTTTCAAGTTAGGGTTTAAGGTTTAGGGTTTTTATTTATTTTTTTTAAATTTTTTTTAAATTAAGTAAATCAGTAGGTTTAGATTTATTTAGTTTAGTTTTTTATTTATTTTAATTTATTTTATTTATTTATTTTTATTTAGGTTCACTTTTGTTTCTACTTAGTTTAATTTATTTATTTTAAGTTTATTTAGTTTAGTTTTGGAATTTTTGTTTTAGTTTATTTTTTAAGTTTAGGTTTAGGTTTATTTTTTAGTTTAGTTTTATTTTTATTTCTATTTTTTAGGTTTAGGTTTTATTTTTTATTTTTATGATTAGGTTTAGGCTTTGTTTTTATTTTTTTAGGTTTAAGTTTTAGGTTTTTACTTTAAGTTTATTTTTATGTTTTATTTTTTAGTTTAGGTTTAGGTCTATTTTTAGTTTATTTTATATTATTTAGTTTAGGTTTAGGTTTAGGTTTAGTTTATTTTAGGTTAAGGTTTAGGTTTTATTTATTTTAGTTTAGTTTATTTTAGTTTTGATTTATTTTATTTTGTTTATTATATTTTTATTTTAGATTTAGGTTTTTTTTAATGCAGTTCTACGTTTTACGTTTAGGTTTTTTTTCAGTTTTTATTTTATTTTATTTTAGGTTTAATTAATGTTTATTTTAGGTTTAGTTCATATTTTATTTAGCTCTTTTTACTTTTTTTGGTTTATTTTATTTTTTAGTTTAGTTTACATTTTTATTTATATTATTTTAGTCTAGTTTTATTTTTTCTTTTATATTATTTTTTGGTTTAGGTTTAGTTTTAGTTTTAGGTTAGGTTTTAGTTTAGGTTTTTATTTTATTTAGGTTTTGGTTTTTGTATTTATTTTATTTTTAGATTTTATTTAGTTTAGGTTTAGGTTTTCAGGGTTTAGGGTTTATTTGGGGTTTTATGGTTTAGGGTTTAGTGTTTAGGGTTTAGGGTTTTATGTTTTAGGATTTATTTTTTAAGGTTTAGGGTTTAGGGTTTAAGGTTTAGGGTTTAGGTTTTGGGTTTAGGTTTTAGGGTTTAGGGTTTAGGGTTTTGGAGTTTAGTTTAGAGTTTAGGTTTAGGTTAGGTATAGAGTTTAGGTTTAGGTTAGTTTAAGGTATAAACTTAGGTTTAGTTTAGGTTTAGAGCTTAGTATTTAAGTTTAGGTTTAAGTTTAGGTTTAAGTTTAGGTTTAGGGTTTAAGTTTAAGTTAAAGTTAGGTTAAGTTTAAGTTTAAGTTTAGTTATTTAAGTTAGTTTAAGTTTAGGATTTGATTTAAAGTTTAGAGTTTATATTTAGGTTTAAGTTTAGGTTAGAGTTTAGATTTTGGTTTAGGTTTTTATAGGTTTAGGTTTTTTAAGTTTAGTAGAGTTTAGGTTTAAGTTTTAGTTTAAGTTTAGGCTTTTGGTTTAGGTTTAAATTTAGATTAGTTTAGATTTAAGTTTTAAGTTTACTTAGTTTAAGTTTAGGTTTTGTTTTAGTTTAGGTTTAAGTTTAGGTTTATAGTTTACTTTAGGTTTAGTTTAGAGTTTAATTTATTTAGGTTTAAATTTAGTTTAAGTTTAGGTTTAGTTTTAGGTTTAGGTTTAAGTTTAGGTTTAGGTTTAAGTTTAGGTTTGGTTTATCATTTAGGTTTAGGTTTAATTTTAGGGTTTAGGATTTCGTGTTTTAAGGTTTAGGGTTTAGGGTTAAGTGTTTAGGGTTGTAGGTTTAAGGTTTATGGTTTAGGGTTTAAAATTTAGAGTTTAGGGTTTTTGGGTTTAGGGTTTGGGGTTTAAGGTTGTAGGTTTTAGGGTTTACAGTTTAGGGTTTAGCATTTTAGGATTTATGGTTTTTGATTTATTATTTACGGTTTATGGTTTAGGGTTTTAGGGTTTAAGGTTTAGGGTTTAATGTTTAGGGTTTAGAGTTTAGGGTTTATGGTTTTTAGGGTTTAGGGTTTTAGGTTTAGGTTTTAGGTTTAGGATTTCGGTTTTAGTTTAGGGTTTAGGGTTTAAGTTTTTTATGACAGAGAATAAATTAATATTCAACATTTCTTCTTTGTGATTTCTCCAACCAAGTAGCGCACCAAGTTTTCTAAGACACAAGTGATGACATAGATAAAAAATGATCACACATAAAGCAAATAAAAAACCATAGATAACTAAAACTATCTCTACTGTGAAGACATTGTTCCATAAGTAGCAGATTGTATCGGCCATTCTTCAGTTTCTCTAATTCCCATCAAAACCACCACCACCTATTGAGCAGGGAGATCCGCCATCATATACCCGATCTATCCCTCCGCGACCACCATGACTGTAACCTCCATCACTCCTCCCACCTCCATAACAACCACTGCTCCGACCACCACCTCCATATCTATCAGCACCTCCAAATCTCCCACCACCACAATGATAACTGTTGCCTCCACCATTTCACGCCGGATCTAGCGAGCCTGGTTGTGATGTTCACCATGTGGTTACGCCCATTATTGAGGTTTTGGTTTAAGTTTAGGTTTTGTATTATTAGGTTTTAGGGTTTACGTTTATTTTTTTATTTATTTAGTTTCTTTAGGTTTAGGTTTAGCGTTTAGGGTTTAGGGTTAGGTTTAAGGATTAGGGTTTAGGGCTTTGGGTTTAGGGTTTAGGGTTTAGGGTTTTAGGGTTTAGGTTTTAGGGTTAGGGTTTAGAGATTAGAGATTAGGGTTTAGAGTTTAGGGTTTAGTGTTTAGGCTTTACAGTTTAGGGTTTTAGGGTTTAGGGTTAGCTTAGGCTTTAGGGTTAGTTTAGGGTTAAAGGTTTATGGATTGGTGTTTTAGGGTTTAGGGTTCATAGTTTAGGGTTTAGGGTTTTAGGGTTTGGGTTATGGGTTAAGGGTTTAGGGTTTAGTTAGGATTCAGGGTTTAGGGTTTAGTTAGGATTCAGGGTTTAAGGTTTACAGTTGTAGGTTTAGTGTTTAAGGATTAGGGTTAGGTTTAGGTTTATTTAGCCAATTTAGTTTTTTTTATTTAGCTTCAACTTTATTTTTATTTAGTTTATTTTATTGTATTTTAGGTTTACTTATTTTAGTTTAGGTTCTTTATTTAGTTTATTTCTTAGGTTTTGGTTTAGGTTTAGGATTATTTTTTAGTTTAGTTTTATTTTTATTTTATTTTTTAGGTTTTGGTTTTATTTTTTATTTTTAGGTTTAGGTTTATGTTTTTATTTTATTTTTTTAGTTGATGTTTTAGGTTTTATTTTTTATTTATTTTTTGGTTTTATTTTCCAATTTATGTTTAGGTTTATCTTTAGTATATTTTATTTTCTTTTATTTAGTTTAGGTTTAAGTTTTTTATGTTTTAGGGTTTTGGGTTTAGGATTTAGAGTTTTTTTCTTGGGTTTTGGGTTTAAGGTTGAGGGTTTAAGTTTTAGGGTTTAGGGTTTAGGGTTTTAGGGTTTAGTGTTTAGGGTTTAGGGTTTAGGATTTTTAGGGTTTAGGGTTTAAGGTTTAGGGTTTAGGTTTTAGGTTTTAGGTTTAGGGTTTAGGTTTTAGTTTAGGACTTACAATTTTTGGTTAATTATTTTTAACAGAGAACAAATTAGAATTTAACATTTCTTCTTTTCGAATTCATCAACCAACACACTAACTTTTCTAAGATAGAAGCATTGACATTGATAAAAAATGAGAATGCATAGAGAAAATCAAAAAGCCTAGATAATTAGAATCATCCTTACTGTAAAGACATTGTTCCATAAACAATAGATCGGATCAGCCATTTTTCAGTTTCTCTAGTTCCCATCAAAGCCACCTCGGCCTCTCGAGTAGCAGGATCCACCATCATATCCCTGATCTCTCCCTCTGCTACCACCACTATCGTAACCTTCATCGCTCCTCCCACCTACATACCAACCACTACTCCGATCACCACCTCCATATCCACCGGCACCTCTAGATCCCCCACCACCACTACGATAATTGCTGCCTCTGCCTTTGCCTCCAGCATAAGATCTAGACTAAGCCTGGTTGACGGTGATGTTCCTGCCATCAAGGTTTTGCCAATTCTTATGGTTTTTTAAAATGAAAAGTGGGAGAATTTTATTGCCAAAAAGAAAGGGATACAAGGTCCTTAAAGGGGATAAATCTCTAAACTATTGCTCAAAGAGCTACAATTAGCCTAAAGAGATAAATCCCCAACCTATTACAAGAAAACCAAAGCAAAAGAAAGAAAATACAAAAGCTAAGAAAGAAATAGCACAAAATTCCAAAAAAGGGTAGCTAAAGACATATATATCCTGAAATCTTCTAAGAGATCCACAAACCACCTATAACCCCAAAATAAGCCACAAACCTGCAAAGAACTTAAGATAGAGAAAACCATCTAGAAATAAGGACAAGCTAAGTACACAAAAGGAATAAAATGATAAAAATCTTAGATAAGGCTCAGGCTTAGTCACATTCATCTCAAGGGGCAACAGGATATGTGAGCATCCAAACTTCAAAAGAAGGGTTACAATCACATATGGTGCTACTAGCCAAAAAGATAATAGGGGAAACATCCCAGCTATAGGAGCCAACTTACCTCGATTAAACCAAATAGCCAACAACCAAGAGCTAGCCAAGTTCCAGTATTTATCATCAAGATTAAATAGGTAACTAACCTGCAAAACATCCAGCCAAACCACAACAAAGAAACCAACCAAACAAGACAGCAGCAAAGAAATAACCACCATCAAAGCCACCCAAAAAAATAAAGACAAAAGGTAAAGAACCAAAAATTCTGTAGATCCACCAACCAACATCACAACTGCAGCCAGCCATCAAGGACACCCATCCAAACATAGTAGCAGAATCATTAAAAATAGCAATAGAGCCAAGAATAACCAAAGCCACATACAAGTTCATCCCATAGTAGAAAGAAATGACAAGCCAATGGGCCATCCAGCCAACAGGCAAACACCACAAAAAAACTTCAAAAAGACCACCAGAAAAGGGGAACAAAACCTAGATGGCAGGTAACAACTCTAGAGAGAATAAGTCACCAGAAGAAATAAAGCCCATGGCCAGGCTCAATCAATAATCACGACACTAGATAGTCAAAACCAAAAAAGAAAAAGGCTGGAAAAAACCATAGCCATCAAGCAACCACCAGCCAATAAACCTTCATAAGAAAAAAAAGAGTCTAGGGAAAAAGGAAAACAAGCAATCTATGAAGCCTGCCAATCACTAGGCCATCATAAAACCAACACAGCAAGAGACCAAAAAGAGGAGAGAGCCACCAAAACCAAAGGGTAACCAAAGGTCAATAGTACAAACTAGAAATAATCCTGACCTCCATCAGAAGGGGATACCATTCTTAGGGTTTAGGTTTAGGTTTAGGTTTATTAGGTTTTAGGATTTAAGTTTATTTTTTAATTTATTTAGTAACTTTTGGTTTAGGTTTAGGGTTTAGGGATTAGGGTTTAGGGTTATGGTTTACGATTTAGAGTTTATTATTTAGGGTTTTAGGGTTTATGCATTTATGGTTTAGGGTTTAGGGTTTAGGGTTTAGGGTTTAGAGTTTAGTTTAGGGTTTAGGATTTAGGGTTTATGGGTTTTTTTTAAATTAAGTAAACTGGTAAGTTTATGTTTATTTAGTTTATTTTTTATTTATTTTAGTTTATTTTATTCTTTATTTTTATTTAGGTTTATTTTTTATTTTTATTTAGTTTATTTTATGTATTTTATTTTATGTTTTTTTAATTTATTTTATAAGTTTAAGTTTAGGTTTTGGTTTATTTTTAGTTGAGTTTTATTTTTATTTTATTTTTTTAGGTTTAAGTTTTAGGTTTTTATTTTAGGTTTATTTTTAGGTTTTATTTTTTTTTAACTTAGGTTTAGGTTTATTTTTAGTTTATTTTAATTTATTTTGTTTAGGTTTCAGTTTAGGTTTTATTTGTTTTAGTTTAATTTATTTAAGTTTAAGTTTATGTTTATTTTATTTTCTTTATTTTTTTTATTTTTGGTTTATGTTTTTTTTATTTTAGAGTTTAGATTTTATTTTGAGGTTCATATTTTTATTTTATTTTATTTTATTTTCATCTAGTTTTTATTTTAATTAGGTTTTTTTATGCATAGGTTTATTTTATTTTTTTAGTTTAGTTTAGGCTTTTATTTATTTCATTTTATTTAAGTTTTTATTTTTATTTTATTTTATTTTTAGGTTTATGTTTAGGTTTAGGATTTAGTTTAAGTTTTTATTTTATTTAGATTTAGGTTTATTTATTTATTTTATTTTTAGGTTTTAGTTAGTTTAGGTTTATGTTTTTAGGTTTTTAAGGTTTAAGGTTTAGGGTTTAGAGTTTAGGATTTAGGATTTAGGTTTAGGGTTTGGGGTTTAGGGTTTAGTATTTTAGAGTTTAGGGTTTAGGTTTAGGGTTTAGGGTTTAGGGTTTAGGGTTTTAGGATTTAGGGTTAAGGGTTTACGTATGTAGGTTTAGGGTTTAGGGTTTATAGTTTTTTTTTAACAAAGAACAAATTTAGACTCAACATTTCTTCTTTTTGATTTCATCAACCAAGTAACATACCAAGTTATCTAAGACACAAGCGAAGACATAGATAAAAAATGAGATCGCATAGGGCAAATCAAAAACCCTAAATAACTAGAACCGTCCCTACGGTAAAGACATAGTTCATAAGTAGTAGATCAGATTGGCCTTTTTTCAGTTTCTCCAGTTTCCATCAGAACCACCCCGCCTCTCTAGTAGTGGGATCAGCCATCACATCCTCGATCTCTCCCTTTGCCACAACCACGCTATAACCTCCATTGCTCCTCTCACCTCCAGAAACACCACTGCTCAGACCACCACCTCCATATTCACCAGAAACTCCAGATCCCCCACCACCACTACCATAACCACGTCTCCACCTTCACCTCCACCGCTAGATCTAGACTGAGCCTGGTTGATGTGATATTCCTACCTTCAAGGTTCTGCCCATTCTAAAGGTTTAGGTTTATTAAGTTTTAGGGTTTAAGTTTATTTTTTAATTTATTTAGTTACTTTATGTTTAGTTTAATGTTTGGGGTTTAGGGTTTATGGTTTAGGGTTAGGGTTTAGGGTTTAGGGTTTAGGATTTTAGGTTTTTAGGGTTCAAACTTTAGGCTTTAGGGTTTAAGGTTAGTTTAGGGTTTAGGGTTTAGGGTTTTAGAGTTTCGGGTTTAGGGTTTAGGGTTTAGTGTTTAGGGTTTAGGATTTAGGGTTGAGGGTTTAGGGTTTTAGGGTTTAAGGTTGTTTAGGGTTTAGTGTTTAGGGTTTAGGGTTTTATTTTGGGGAATGTTAGAATTTTATTACTATAAAAGGAAAAGATGTAATATCCTTAAAAGGGAAAAGCTCTAAAATTCTATTGCTCTCAAAGCTACAAGAAACTTAGAGAGCTAAACCCACATCTAAGTACATTTGAAAAAGATAAGGATAAAGCAAAAAATATAGCACCAAAAAAGCATAAGAGAAAAAGACACTAAGACTAAAATAAATTCTGAAAATAGTAAAAGGATGAGTCAACAACAGTTGATGATTCCTTTGAGAAAGTAAGATAAGTAAGATCCATAACAACATCCCTTGGGTTGACTGAATAACGACCATTCCCTCTATAAAGTTCTAACCTGTAAAAGAAATCTGCAAAACACTACGAAGGAAAAAGTCATAGCTAAAAAGGATAAGGATAAATAAAGGAAAAGGTGAGAGCTTAGAAAGAGAAGGCTCAGGCTCAATTAGGATCATCTCAAGGGGCAATAATAAATATGAGCATCCAAACTTCATAAAGAAGTGTTACAATCATATTTAATGCTTCCAACCAGAGAGAAGAGGTGAGTAACATCAAAGCCATCATAGCCAGCATACCTGATACAAGCAAACATCTAAGGCCAATAGTCTATAGAGTTCTAGATCATGCACCATTAAACAAAAAGCAACTAAGCAGCAACCAGCTAGAAGCCAAACCACCAAACAATAAACACAACAAATTAATCACAATAACCTAGAAGGAAGCTAGAATAAAGTTAGAACATGAACAACAGCCATTAACCAGATACCCATCCAAGCTCCAAACTAGGGAAAACTAAAACTAGCCATTAGAAAGCACCAGGCTAATGCTAATTAATAGAGAAACAACCAACAAAACCAAGATAGGAGCCCTCAAGACAAAGTCCTAAGAATAAGTAGTCACCAAGCCAAACCAGGGTGAGCAAACATAAATGACTAAATAGCTCAAAAATGAAACCATCAACTGAAGGAAAAATAAGCTACAGCTAGTGCAAATCACCAGAAGACAGAATAACCACACAAAAGGGGCCAAAGGTAGCTACCAACCACCCAAAACTAAAAAGTCCAATCCAAAAGGTTCAATAAAGGTTCAGCCAACATAGCAAAAGACTCCAACAAATTGTTGGGTTGAGTTTTAGTTTTAGGGTTCAAGTTTCAGTTCAGGGTTAAGGGTTTTTGGTTGCTATTTTTTTTAATAAGGAACAAATTCAGATTCAACATTTCATCTTTTTGATTTCATCAACTAAGTAACACACTAAGTTTTCTAAGACACAAGTGGCGACATAGATAAAAATGAGCACGCATAGATCAAATCAAAAACCCAGGATAACTAGAACTGTCTCTACCATAAAGACACAGTTTCATAAGCAGTAGATTGGATCGGTCATTCTTCAATTTCTTTAGTTCCCATTGGAACCACCCTGGCCTCTTGAGTAGGGGGATCCACCATCATATCCCCGATCTCTCCCTCCGCCATCACCATGGATGTAACCTCCGTTGCTCCTCCCACCTCCATAACGATCAATGCTCTGACCACCACCTTCATATCCACCAGCAACTCTAGATCCCCCACCACCACTGCGATAACCACAGCCTCCACTTTGCCTCCACTGCTAGATATAAACTGAGCCTACTTAACGGTGATGTTCCTGTCGTTAAGGTTCTGCTCATTCTTAGGGTTTAGGTCTAGGTTTAGGTTTATTAAGTTTTAGGGTTTATGTTTATTTTTTAATTTATTTAGTTACATTAGGTTTAGGTTTAAGTTTAGGCTTTGGGGTTTAGGGTTTAGGGTTTAGGGTTAGGATTTAGGGTTTAAGGTTTAGGCTTTATGGTATAGGGTTTTAGGGTTTATGCTTTTAGGGTTTAGGGTTTAGGGTTTAGGGCTTAGGGTTTTATGGGGTTTAGGGTTTAAGGTTTAGGGTTTAGGGTTGTAGGTTTAGGGTTTAGGGTTTAATGTTTAGGATTTAGTGTTTAAGGTTTTTTTTTTAAATTAAGTAAACCAATAGGTTTATGTTTACTTGGTATATTTAGTTTATTAATTTTTTATTTTAGTTTACTTTATTTTTTAGCTTTATTATGTTTTATTTTAAATTTTAAATTTTAAATTTTTATTTAGTTTAGTTATATTTATTATAATTTAGGTTTTTTTATTTTAGTTTATTTTTTGGTTTAGGTTTAGGTTTATTTTTTAGTTGAGTTTTATTTTTATTTTATTTTTTAGGTTTACATTTAGGATTTTATTTTATTTTTTTAGGTTCAACTTTGAGGATTTTATGTTAGGTTTATTTTTTTGTTTTATTTTTTAGTTTAGGTTTAGGTTTATTTGTAGTTTATTTTATTTTATTTAGATTTTGTTTAGGTTTATGTTTAATTTATTTTAGGTTTAGGTTTTATTTATTTTAGTTAGGTTTATTTATTTTATTTTTTTATATTATTTTAATTTATTTTATTTTAGGTTTAGGTTTTATTTTAGTTTAGGGTTTAGGTTTTAATTTTTATTTATTTTTAGGTTTTATTTTTAGGTTATATTTATTATAATTTAGGTTTTTTATTTTAGTTTATTTTTTGGTTTAGGTTTAGGTTTATTTTTTAGTTGAGTTTTATTTTAATTTTATTTTTTAGGTTTAGGTTTAGGATTTTATTTTCTTTTTTTATGTTCAAGTTTGAGGATTTTATGTTAGGTTTATTTTTTTGTTTTGTTTTTTAGTTTAGGTTTAGGTTTATTTGTAGTTTTTATTTTATTTTATTTAGATTTGGTTTAGGTTTATTTTTAGTTTATTTTAGGTTTAGGTTTTATTTATTTTAGTTTAGGTTTAGGTTTAGGTTTATTTTATTTTGTTTATATTATATTATTTTATTTTATTTTAGGTTTAGGTTTTATTTTAGTTTAGGGTTTAGGTTTTAATTTTTATTTATTTTTATGTTTTATTTTTAGGTTTATTTTTTAGGTTTAGGTTTTTATTTAATTTTTATTTTTTTTTATTTTAAGTATATTTTATTTATGTTTTAGGTTTAGTTATATTTTATTTAGGTTTTTTTATTCTTAGGTTTATTTAATTTTATAGTTTAGTTTAGAATTTTATTTATTTTATTTTAGTTTATTTTTTATTTTATTTTATTTTATTTTTTGGTGTAGGTTTAGGTTTTTATTTTATTTTATTTTTTATTTTATTTAGGTTTTGGTTTTTTATTTATTTGATTTTTAGATTTTATTTAGTTTAGGTTTAGGTTTCTAGTTTTTTAAGGTTTAGGGTTCAGGGTTTAGGTCTTTGGTTTAGAGTTTAAGATTTTTTAAGAAAACTCATAGAGGGGAGAATTTTATTACCACAAATAAAGGAGTGCAAGTTCCTTAAGAGGGGAAAATTTTTTTATTTACTACTCAAAGAGCTGCATTCAGCCTAGAGAGAAAAGTCCCCTATCCAATACAACAAAAGCAAGGGAATAAAAACCTAAGCAAAAGAAATAAAATACCAAAAAATAATTAAGCAACAACATAGTAAATAGGAGGATCACTCAAAGCCCACTACTAGAATCAAAAGTCTTTTGAGAGTTGCACAATCCACATCCAGGATCTGAAACTTGCAAAGGACCTATAAAAAAATCCGCAAGCTACTAGAAGCTGTAATTAGCACAGCTAGAGAAAATCAAGCTAAAGCACATAATAAAGAGCAATATAAGAGAAAATTTCAAATAAGTCTTAGGCTTAGTCACCTTCATCTTAAGTGGCAACCACAAATTTGAGCATCCAGAATTCAAAAGATGGGTTACAATCACATATGTTTCTACCAGCCAGAAGATAATAGGGAAATCATCCCAACCATCATCTCCCATTTACCTTGACGAAGGCAATCCGCCAAAGAGTGAAAGTCAATAATTCTCTAGTACCTGCTACCCAAGCAACAGAAACAACTGGCCCATAAATCACCCAGCCGACTAAAGGCCACCAAGCTCGAAAGGAAGTAGCATCAACAAATCTGCCATAATAGAAATGAGAGAGCAGCTACCAAGATTTTACCAAAAAAGCAAAGCCACCATGGATAGGAACCAAACCCACTAGTGTCACCAGACAACCACAAGAAATAGCCCAAAACCAAAATAACAACCTACAACTAGCACTAAGAAACCAACAATTCCAAACCAGATTAGAGAACAAGGCAAACACTAACAGCAGCCACCAGTCCAACCCAGACAGTAGAGGTAAGAAATAAAAAGGCAGTCAAAATACCTCCTTCAGAGACAAGAAGATAGCCATAGGAAAACAACAGCACTAGAGAGAGGAAAAAGAACCCATGTGGAGACCAAAGGGGCATCCAGAAAACACTAAAAAATCATCACCAAGAGCAACAGGGAAAATAGCCAAGACCACCCTACCAACCAAGAGGCAAGACATAGGAAACATAGAAAGCCAAAGAAACCAAAAGTAGTCCAAATCCTCAGCCAAAATAATAGACCAAGCCAATAGCACTCAAGGTAAAAATAGTAGCCAGCCAATTGAGCAAACAACCAGTATCAATAACTAACAAATAGCTACCATGAAGCCAAAAATGAAATAAAGAAAAATTACCAAAAAGGCAACCCTATCAGCTAATAATAGTTTAGAATGAAAACCAAAAAGGAAACCATCCAAACCATTAACAACCAACCAAACAAGCCAGCCCACAAAGCCACCCAACTAATTAACAAAGCAATAGATGAGCCAACTCCAATAAGGAAGCAACCAGTCCAAAGGGGCAATCCCAACATAGAGAAAAGTGAGTATAGTGACAAACAAATAAGAAGCCATCAAAAACAACAAAGAAAGAAATGGTAATCACCCAACTAGATAAAAAGCCACAACCTAGGAGGACCACCCAACCTCCCACAGCCAACCAGAGTGGACAGGAAAATAGACCAAGGACCCTTCTAGGCACCACAGATAAATAAAACTAGTACCAAAGAGAAAATAGGATACTAACGACCACCAATCATCACCCTTCTAGCCACAAGGTAAAGGGCGAAACTAACAAACAAAAACCACCAAGCCTTAAAAGGATGAAGAGACAAAAACCACCAAAAGGCCTAACACAAACTCAAGAGTGAAATGATCAACAATAACCATCAAATAATAACCACCCAAGATAGCCAGGTAGAGGGTAGTAGAAAATAGTAGCACCCACCAGGCCCAAAAATAGTAGCAGAAAAACCTTCTTAAGTAAGGAAATAGCCAGCCAAAACTAGAGGCAAAACTAGTACCAATTAAGAAAAGGAAAAGCTAAAAGCAGGTAGAGGCATAACCTAAAAGGAGGCCACCACAAGTTCAAGGAAGCACTTGAAGAAATTGTTGACATTCAGATCCCTAAATAAAATAGTCAGCCAATGTGAACACCTCTCCAACAAGAGAGGCTAAATAGCTATCCACCACCTCAAAGAGATCTCCCAAATATTGCAGCACAAACTAGACAAGAGAGAGAACTAGCTAGAGGAATGTAATAAAATGAAAATGTACATAAATAGAAACATAGAAAAAAAACACAAAGATAATTAAATTTTTGAGATACTGTAATCCTGTGTTATTCAGATTAACCAACCCTCTCAATTGTCTAGGTAAATTAATATTATCATAACGAGTGAGATCATTTAATTTAACACCTAGATTAGCCAAATAATCTACATAGACATTTCCTCATGCCAAATGTGAGAAATTTTAAAGCATACTTGAGAGAGGAGTGTTCTAGTATGATTAAGAAGATAGAATAAATTTGCATTCCCCATCTTAGTGGAAGTCAGCATGTTAATGAGTAAAAGAGCATCAACTTCAATCCAAATATTGAAGAAACCTTTTCACAAATAAATGTCAATAGCTTTGTTTACAACCATTAATTCAACATAGATAACAAAACAAGCTTTAAGAGGATAAGCAAAAACAAAAATGACATTGCCTTCAAAATCCCTAAAAAAACCACCACAATCAAATGTATATTGTGAGAGAGAGAGAGCTAGTAGTATTAATTTTAATAATATTATTATTATGTTTTATCCAACATATAATCTTATCTTCTTTATAGAAGGTGATCTTAGGCAGGTAAAGACTTGATTTTTTGGCCACAAATTTGCAACCTCTAAATTGGGTGTTACTAATTAAATTAGCATTAAATAATGCATGAATTTTTCTTTGGTACTAGCAATAATCCTTTTATTATTCATAGGAATACCATGATATTTAGCATCATTTCTATCCATCCATATGAACTATAAAAGGGTAATGTCAATTAAAACTTCGATATGACCTTTCATAGTTTTGTGGAAACAAGCTTCAAGAAGTTGATATAAAGAAACAAAGTCCATGGAAATGGTTAGTATTAAAAAGATCATACCAAACCCATAATTTAGAGGTAATAGCACCATTGAAAAAAACATGATTAACATTTTCAATATGAAAACAACAATAACATTTGGAAGGTAAATGAAATCCTTTATCCTAGAACAAGGAATCAACATGAATGAAGTTTTTTATTATTCTCCATGTAAGGATAGAATAAGAGATAGGGATGATATTATGCCAAAGTTTAATAAATACATTTGAAGAAATATGAGTGTCTCTAATATAATTCCAAGCCTCTTTAAGAATAAAATCACAATTATAAGACAGGTTAAAAAAGAATTTGATTAGGCTTGTTGGAAAAGATAGGAATATCACTAAATTTATCAAAAAGGGAGATATGAATAAATTGGATAATTTTACTATCATTCCACTTGTTCTTAAGCAAAATGAGTTAACTTTAGTAGCAGCAGTAGAATGGGTAGATAAAAAAGAATCAACAGAACCACCACCAATCTAGTTATCCTGCCAAAAGAAAGAAGATCCTAAATTTATACCACAAGATATCAAGGATTCAACCTCCCATTTAATGAAGCAAAGCCTTTTCCAAACTTGGGAGTCACCAAATTTATAAGAACATATTACAGGGTGCTTACCTAGGTAGTATTTAGCTATCATAAAATTAGTCCAGAGGCTATCTTTTTTTCAAAAATTCCACCAGCGTTCATTGGAGAAGGCAGTAATAGCTTCACGAATAGGTTTGCAACCAAGTATACTTTCTCCCAGATGACCACAACATTTATGCCAAGAAATCCAACAACCAAACATTAAAACATCAGAATAAATATTGCATCCTACATAAGAAACACTAGGAAGTAACATTGATTTAAGGTTTTGGGTTTAGGGTTTTAGGGTTTAGTGTTTAGGGTTAGGGACTAGGGTTTAGGGTCTAGGGTTTAGTGTTTAGGCTTTAGGATTTAGGGTTTTTATGGTTTTGGGTTTAGGTTTATCTTAAGGTTTAGAGTTTTTTTAAAAAAAATTAAGTAAACTAATAGGTTTAGGTTTATTTATTTTAGTATATTTTACATTTTTATTTTTATTTGTGTTTATTTTTAATTTTTCTTTAGTTTAGTTTATTTATTCTAGTTTAGGTTTATTTTTTAGTTGAGTTTTATTTTTATTTTATTTCTTATGTTTAGGTTTTATTTTTTATTTTTATGTTTAGTTTTAGGTTTAGGTTTTATTTTATTTTCTTTAGTTTATGTTTTAGGTTTTTATTTTTGGTTTATTTTTAGTTTTTATTTTTTAGTAAAAATTTTGGTTTATTTTTAGTTTATTTTATTCTATTTAGTTTAGGTTTTGGTTTAGGTTTAGGTTTTATTTTTTAGTTTAGCTTAGGTTTAGGTTTAGGTTTAGGGGTTTAGGCTTGGGTTTAGGGTTTAGGGTTTAGGATTTGCTTAGTTTTAAGTTTAGGTTTAGTTGAGTTTAAGGTTTATAGGGGTTTAGGAGTTTAGTTAAGGTTGGTTTAGGTTTAAGTTTAGGGGTTTAGGTTTATTAGGTACATAAGGATTTATCTTTAGGGTTTAGGTTTAGGTTTAGGTTTTAGGAGGTTTAGGTTTAGGAGGTTTAGTTTTGGTTTAGTTTAAGTTTAGGTTTAGGTTTATGTTTAGCTTTAGGTTTAGGTTTAAGTTTAGGTTTAGGTTTAGGTTAGTTTAGGTTTAGGTTTAGGGTTTAGGTTTAGGTTTTGGGTTTACCTTTAGGGTTTAGGGTTTAGGGTTTAGGGTTTAGTTTACATTTAGGTTTAAGTTTAGGGTTTAGGTTTAGGTTTAGGTTTAGGTTTAGTTTTAGGTTTAAGTTTAAGTTTAGGGTTTAGGGTTTAGGGTTTAGGTTTATGTTTATGGTTTCAGTTTATGTTTAGGTTTAAGTTTAGGTTAAGTTTAATTTAGTTTAGTTTAAGGGTTTAAAATCTGGGTTTAGGGTTTAGGTTAAGGTTTAGGTTTAGTTTAAGTTTAGGTTTAGGTTTAGAGTTTAGGTTTTAGGTTTAGTTTGGGTTTAAGGTTATAGGTTTTAGGGTTTAGAGTTTTGGGTTTAGCATTTTAAGATTTAGGGTTTAGGGTTTAGTATTAAGGGTTTATGGTTTAGGGTTTTAGGTTTTAAGGTTTTGGGTTTAATGTTTAGTTTAGTGTTTAGGGTTTGTTTAGGGTTTAGGTTTTAGGTTTAGGATTTAGGTTTTAGTTTAGGGTTTAGTGTTTAGTGTTTTCTTAATAAAGAATAAATTAATATTCAACATTTTTTCTTTTTGATTTCACCAACCAAGTAGCTCACTAAGTTTTCTAAGACACAAGTGATGACATAGATAAAAAATGATCACACATAGAGCAAATCAAATTCCATAGATAACTAAAACTATCTCTACTGTAAAGACATAGTTCCATAAGTAGCAGATTGGATCGGCCATTCTTCAGTTTCTCTAGTTCCCATCAGAACCACCACCACCTCTGGATTCACCATCATATCCCCAATCTATCCCTTCGTGACCACCATGACTGTAACCTCTATCTCTACTCTTGCCTCCATAACAACCACTGCTCCGACCACCACCACCTCCAAATCTCCCACCACCACAATGATAATCACCACCTCCACCTTTTCCTAATGCGTAATCTAGACTAAGCTTTAGTTGACAGATGTTCTTAGGTTCCATTATTAAGGTTTAGGTTTAGGTTTAGGTTTTGGATTATTAGGTTTTAGGGTTTAGATTTTTTATTTATTTAGTTTCTTTAAGTTTAGGTTTAATTTATTTAGGTTTATGGTTTAGGGTTAAGTTTAGGATTAGGGTTTAGGGTTTTGGGTTTTGGGTTTTGGGTTTAGGGTTTTGGGTTTTAGGGTTACGGTTTCGGGATTAGGTATTAGGGTTTAGAGTTTAGGGTTTAGTGTTTAGGCTTTATGGTTTAGGGTTTTTAGGGTTTAGGGTTAGCTTAGGGTTTAAGGTTTGTTTAGGGTTTAAGGTTTAGGGATTGGTGTTTTAGGGTTTAGGGTTTAGGGTTTCAGGTTTGGATTACAGGTTGAGGATTTAGGGTTTAGGGTTTAGGGTTAAGGGTTAAGGGTTTAGGATTTAGAGTTTAGGGTTTAGGTTGTAGGTTTAAGGTTTAAGGATTTGGGTTAGGTTTAGGTTTACTTAGCTAATTTAGTTTATTTTTTTAATTTTATTTAGCTTCAACTTTATTTTTATTTAGTTTATTTTATTTATTTTAGGTTTACTTATTTTAGTTTAGGCTTTTTATTTAGTTTATTTCTTAGGTTTTGGTTTCGGTTTAAGTTTACTTTTTTGTTTAGTTTTATTTTTAATTTATTTTTTAGGTTTTGGTTTTATTTTTAATTTTTAGGTTTAGGTTTACATTTTTATTTTATTTTTTTTAAGTTGATGTTTTAGGTTTTTATTTGTGGTTTATTTTTAGGTTTAGGTTTATTTTTAGTTTATTTTATTTTATTTAGTTTAGGTTTAGGTTAGTTTAGGTTTAGGTTTAGGTTTAGGTTTTATCTATTTTAATTTTATTTATTTTAGTTTAGGTTTAGTTTTATCATATTTGTTCTTTAGGTTTATGTTTTTTTTAGTTTAGGGTTTAGGTTTCATTTTTTATTACTTTTTAGATCTTTTAGGTTTACTTTAGTATTAGGTTTTATTTTGTTTTATTTTTATCTTAGGTTTATTTTATTTTTTCTTATAGGTATAGTTTTATTTTATTTAGGTATTTTCTTTTTTAGTTTAGGTTTTATTTATTTTATTTATTTTTTTGTTTTTTTTAGTTTTTTTATTTTATTATCTTTCTAGGTTTAGGTTTAGGTTTCGATTTAAGTTTAGGTTTTTATTTTATTTTATTTTGGTTTAGGTTTTTTATTTATTTTATTTTTAGGTTTTATTTAGTTGAGGTTTAAGTTTTTAATCTTTTTAGGGTATAGGGTTTAGGATTTAGGGTTTTTTTCTTGGGTTTTGGGTTTAAGGTTGATGGTTTAAGTTTTACGGTTTATGGTTTAAGGTTTAGGGTTTTAGGGTTTAGTGTTTAGGGTTTAGGGTTTAGGATTTTTAGGGTTTACTATTTAAGGTTTAGGGTTTAGATTTTAGGTTTAGCGTTTAGGTTTTAGTTTAGACTTATGGTTTTTGGTTAATTATTTTTAACTCAGAACAAATTCAGAGTCAGCATTTCTTCTTTTTGAATTCATCAACCAAGTAACACACTAAGTTTTCTAAGACAGAAGCAATGACATTGATAAAAAATGAGCACGCATAGAGCAAATCAAAAAGCCTAGATAATTAGAACCGTCTCTACTGTAAAGACACAGTTCCATAAGCAGCAGATCGGATCAACCATTTTTCAGTTTCTTTAGTTCCCATCAAGACCACCCCAACCTCTCGAGTAGCGGGATCCACCATCATATCCCTGATCTCTCCCTCCACCACCACCACTGCTATAACCTTCGTTGCTCCTCTCGCCTCCATACCAACCACTACTCTGACCACCACCTCCATATCCACCGGCACCTCTAGATCCCCCACCACCACTGCGATAATTGTCGCCTCTGCCTTTGCCTCCACTGCAAGATCTAAACTGAGCCTGGTTGATGGTGATGTTCCTGCCATCAAGGTTCTGCCAATTCTTAGGGTTTTTTTAAATGAAAAGTGGATTTTATTAACAAAAAGAAAGGGGTAAAAGGTCCTTAAAAGGGATAAATCTTTAAACCACTGCTCAAAGAGCTACAATTTTCCTAAAGAGATAAATCCCCAACCTATTACAGAAAACCAAAGCAAAAGAATGAAAAGAAAAAAACTAAGAAAGAAATAGCACAAAATTCCAAAAAAGGGTAGCTAAAGACATATATATCTTGAAATTTTCTAAGAGATGCACAAACCACCTACAACCCCAAAACTAGCCACAAACCTACAAAGAACTTAAGATAGAGAAAATCATCTAGAAATAAGGACAAGCTAAGTACACAAATGAACCAAAATGATAAAAATCTTAGATAAGGCTTAGTCACATTCATCTCAAGGGGCAACAAGATATGTGAGCATCCAAAGTTAAAAAGAAGGGGTACAATCACATATGGTGCTACTAGCCAAAAAAATAATAGGGGAAACATCCCAGCCATCATAGCCAACTTACCTCGATTAAACCAAATAGCTAACAACCAATAGCTAGCCAAGTTCTAATATTTATCATCAAGATTAAATAGGTAACTAACCAACAAAATAACCAGCCAAACTAGATCAAAGAAACCAACCAAATAAGATAGCAGCCAAGAAATAACCACCATCAAAGCCACCCAAAACAAACAAAGAAAAAAGGTAAAGAACCAAAAACTCTGCAGATCGACCAACCAACATCACAACTGCAACTAGCCATCAAGGACACGCAGCCAAACATAACATCATGAATCATTAGAAATAGCAATAGAGCCAAGAACAACCAAAGCCATATACAGGTTCATCCCATAATAAAAAGAAATGATAACCAATGGGTCATCCAATGAACAGGCAAAAACCACAAAAAAAAAGTTTAAAAAGACCACCAGAAAAGGGGAACAAAACTAGGCGGCAGTAGACTCAGAGAGTAACTCAAAGACAGAAGGAACGAAGCCCATGGACAGACTCAACCAATAATCATGATGCTAGATAGCCAAAACCAAAAAGCAAAAGGATAGACAAAACCATAGCCATCAAGCAAACCACCAATAAACCCTCACAAGAAATAAAAGAGGCTAAGGAAAAAAGGCAAATAAGCATGCTCCAAAGCCTTCCAATCACCGGGCCATTGTAAAACCAACACATCAAGAGACCAACAAGAGGAGAGAGCCACCAAAACTAGAGGGCAACCAATGCTCAACAATACCAACTAGAAGCAGTCCCGACCTCCATCAGAAGGAGATACCATTCTTAGGGTTTAGGTTTAGGTTAAGGGTTATTAGGTTTTAGGGTTTAAGTTTATTTTTTTAATTTATTTAGTAACTTTAGGTTTAGGTTTAGGGGCTTTAGGGCTTAGGGTTAGGGTTTAGGGTTTAAAGTTTAGAGTTTATGGTTTATGATTTAGGGTTTATTATTTAGGGTTTTAGGGTTTATTCTTTTAGGGTATAGTGTTTAGGGTTTAGGGTTAGGGTTAAGGGTTAAGGGTTTAGGGTTTAGAGTTATATGTTTAGGGTTTAGGGTTTAGGATTTAGGTTTATAGGTTTTTTTTAAATTAAGTAAACCAGTAGGTTTAGGTTTATTTAGTTTATTTTTTATTTATTTTAGTTTATTTTTTCTTTATTTTTATTTAGGTTTATTTTTTATTTTTATTTAGTTTAGTTCATGTATTTTTTTATGTTTTTTATTTTAGTTTATTTTAGAAGTTTGTGTTTAGGTTTATGTTTATTTTTAGTTGAGTTTTATTTTTAATTTATTTTTTAGGTTTTTATTTTATTTTATTTGGTTTAAATTTTTGGTTTTTATTTTAGGTTTATTTTTAGTTTTTACTTTTTAGCTTAGGTTTAGGTTTATTTTTAGTTTATTTTATTTTATTTAGTTTAGGTTTAAGTTTAGGTTTTATTTATTTTAGTTTAGTTTCTTTTAGTTTAGGTTTATGTTTATTTTATTTTCTTTATTTTTTTTATTTTTGGTTTATGTTTTTTTTTTAGTTTAGGGTTTAGATTTTATTTTTAAGGTTTATTTTTTTAGGTTTAGGTTTTTAATTTATTTTATTTTATGTTTATTTTTTTATTTTTCATCTAGTTTTTATTTTAATTAGGTTTTTTATTCATAGGTTTATTTTATTTTAAGTTTAGTTTAGGTTTTTATTTATTTTATTATATTTTATTGTTAAGTTTAGGTTTTTATTTATTTTATTATATTTTAGATTTTAGTTTATATTTTATTTTATTTTTAAGTTTAATAGTTCAGGTTTTTAGTTTACTTAGATTTAGGTTTTTTATTTATTTTATATTTAAGTTTTATTTAGTTTAGGTTTTTAGGTTTTTGGGGTTTAGAGTTTAGGGTTTAGAGTTTAAGGTTTAGGGTTTAGGGTTTAGGGTTTAGGGTTGTAGGTTTTAGGGTTTAGAGATTAGGGATTAGGGTTTAGGGTTTAGGGTTTAGGGTTTAGAGTTTAGGGTTTAGGGTTTAGGGTTTAGGGTTTTAGGGTTTAGGGTTTAAGGTTGTTTAGGGTTTAGGGTTTTGGGTTTTTATTTTGGGGAAAGTTAGGGTTTTAATACCATAAAAGGAAAATTTATAATATCCTTAAAAGGGGTAAAGCTCTAAAATTATATTGCTATCAAAGCTACAAGAAACTTAGAGAGCTAAACCCCCATCTAAGTACATTAGGAAAAGATAAGCATAAAGCAGCAAATATAGTACCTAAAAAGCATAAGAGAAAAAGACACTGAGTAAGACTAAAGAAAATCTTGAAAATAGTAAAAGGATGAGTTAGCAGTTCATGATTCCTTTGAGAAAGTAAGATAAGCAAGATCCACAACAACATCCCTTGGGTTGACTAAATAATGACCATTCCCTCTGTAAAGTTCTAACCTATAAAAGAAATATGCAAAACACTACAAAGGCAAAAGTCATAGCTAAAAAGGATAAGGATAAATAGAGGAAAAAGAGAGAGCTTAGAAAGAGAATGCTCAGGCTTAATTAGGATCATCTCAAGGGGAAATAATAAATATGGGCATCCAAACTTCATAAAGAAGTGTTACAATCATATGTAATGCTACCAACTAGATAGAAGAGGTGAGTAACATCAAAGCCATCATAGCCAGCATACATGATACAAGCAAACATCTAAGGCCAGTAGTCCATAGAGTTCTAGATCTAACACCATTAAACAAAAAAGCAACGAAAGAACTGAAAGTAAACCACCAAACAAAAAATACAACAGACTAATCACATTAACCTAGAAAGAGGCTAGAACAAAGTCAGAACATGAATAACAACCATTAACCAAATACCCATCCAAGCTCCAAACTAGGGAAAACTAGAACTAGCCATCAGCAAGCACGAGACCAATGCTAATTAATAGAGAAACAACCAACAAAACCAAGATAGGATCCCTCAAGCCAAAGTCCCAACAATAAGCAATCACCAAGCCAAACCAGGGTGAGCAACCATAAATGACTAAATAACTTAGAAATGAAACCATCAACTGAAGGAAAAATAAGTTGCATCCAGTGCAAATCACCAAAAGACAAAATAACCACACAAAAGGGGCCAAAGGCAGCTACCAACCACCCAAAACTAAAAAGTCCAATCCAAAAGGATCAATAATGGTTCAGCCAGCATAGCAAAAGCCTCCATCAAATTGTTGGGTTGAGCTTTTAGTTTTAGGGTTTAGGTTTTAGTTTAGTGTTTAGGGTTTTTGGTTTCTATTTTTTTAAACAGAAAACTAATTAAAATTCAACATTTCATCTTTTTGATTTCATCAACCAAGTAACAACCTAAGTTTTCTAAGACACAAGTGGTGACATAGATAAAAATGAGCATGCATAGATCAAATCAAAAACCCCAGATAATTAGATCATTCTCTACTGTAAAGACATAGTTTCATAAGCAGTAGATCAGATAGACCATTCTTCAGTTTCTTTAGTTCCCATTAGAACCACCTTGGCCTCTCAAATAAGGAGATCCACCATCATATCCCCAATCTCTCCCTCCACCAACACCGTGGTTGTAACCTCCGTCCCTCCTCCCGCCTCCATAACCACCATTACTCTGACAACCACCTTCATATCCACCAGTAACTCCAGATCCTCGCCACCACTATGATAACCACCGCCTCCGCCTTTGCCTCCACCACCAGATTAGATTGAAGCTAGTTAACGGTGATGTTCTTGTCATCAAGGTTCTGCCCATTCTTAGGGTTTAGGTTTATTAAGTTCAGGGTTTATGTTTATTTTTTAATTTATTTAGTTACATTAGGTTTAGGGTTTAGGGTTTAGGCTTTGGGGTTTAGGGTTTAGGGTTTAGGGTTTAGGGTTTAGAGTTTAAGGTTTAGGGTTTTAGGTTTTATGCTTGTAGGGTTTAGGGTTAAATCTTTTGGATTTGAGGTTTAAATTTTTTTAAATTAGTAAACCGATAGGTTTAGGTTTACTTGGTATATTTAGTTTATTTATTATTTATTTTTATTTACTTTATTTTTTAGCTTTATTTAGTTCTATTTTTATTTTTTGTTTAGTTTAGTTATTTTTATTATAATTTAGGTTTTTAATTTTAGTTTATTTTTTTGGTTTAAATTTAGGTTTAATTTTCAATTGAGTTTTATTTTTATTTTATTTTTTAGGTTTAGGTTTAGGATTTTATTTTATTTTTTTAGGTTCAGGTTTTAAGATTTTATTTTTGGTTTATTTTTTTGTTTTACTTTTTAGTTTAAGTTTAGGTTTATTTTTAGTTTATTTTATTTTATTTAGATTTGGTTTAGGTTTAGGTTTAGTTTATTTTAGGTTTAGGTTTTATTTATTTTAGTTTAGTTTATTTTAGTTTATGTTTAGGTTTATTTTTATTTTGTTTATTTTATTTTATTTTAATTTAGGTTTAGGTTTTGTTTTTAATTAGGGTTTAGGCTTTATTTTGAATTTATTTTTAGGTTTATTTTTTTCTGTTTAGGTTTATATAATTTTATTTTATTTTATTTTATTTTATTTTATTTTAAGTATATTTTATTTATGTTTTAGGTTTAGCTTTATATTCTATTTAGGTTTTTTTTTATTTTAGGTTTATTTTATTTTATAATTTAGTTTAAGATTTTATTATTTAGTTTTAGTTTATTTTTATTTATTATTTTATTTTATTATTTTATTTTTTTGTTTAGGTTTAGGTTTTAGTTTTAGGTTTTTATTTTTTTATTTTTTTATTTTATTTAGGTTTTGGTTTTTTTATTTATTTTTTTTAGGTTTTATTTAGTTTAGGTTTAGGTTTCTATGTTTTTAAGGTTTAGGGTTTAGGGTTTAGGTCTTTAGTTTAGGGTTTAAGATTTTTTTTTAAGAAAACCCATAGAGGGGAGAATTTTATTGCCATAAATAAAGGTGTATGAGTTCCTTAAGAGGGGAAAAATTTCTTAATTACTGCTAGAGAGCTACATTCAGCCTAGAGAGAAAAGTCCCCTATTTAATACAACAAAAGCAAGGAAATAAAAACCTAAGCAAAAGAAATAAAAGACCAAAAAATAACTAAGCAACAACATAGAAAATAGGAGGATCAGTCAAAGCCCACTACTAGAATCAAAAGTCTTTTGAGAGTTGCACAATCCACATCCAGGATCTAAAACTTGCAAAGAACCTATAAAAGAATCCTGCAAGCTACTAGAAGATGTAATTAGCACAGCTAGAGAAAATCAAGCTTAAGCACATAATAAATAGCAATATAAGAGAAAATTTCAAATAAGGCTCAGGCTCAATCACCTTCATCTTAAGTGGTAACCACAAATGTGAGCATCCAAACTTCAAAAGAAGGGTTACTATCACATTTTCTGCTACCAGCCAAAAGATAATAGGGAAATCATCCCAACCATCATTGCCAATTTACCTTCACGAAGGAAATCCACCAAAGAGTGAAAGTCAACAATTCTCTAGTACCTACTGCCCAAGCAACAGAAACAGTTGGCCCACAAATCACCCAGCTGACTAAAGGCCACCAAGCCCGAAAGGAAGTAGCATCAACAAAATGACCATAATAGAATTGAAAGAGTTGCAACCAAGATTTCACCCAGAAAGCAAAGCCACCATGGATAGGAATGAAACTCACTAGTGTCACCAGACAACCACAAGAAATAGCCCAAAACCAAAATAGCAACCAACAACTAGCACTAAGGAGCAAACAATTCCAAAATAGATCAAAGAACAAGGCAAACACTAATAGCAACCACCGGTCCAACCTAGACAGTAGAGGAAAGAAATAAAAAGATAGTCGAAATACCTCATTCAGAGACAGGAAGATAGCCATAGGAAAACAACAGCACTAGAGAGAGGAAAAAGAACCCATGAGAAGACCAAAGGGGCATCCAGAAAACACTATAAAATCATCACCAAGAGTAGTAGGGAAAATAGCCAAGCCCACCCTACCAACCAAGAGGCAAGACATAGGAAACAAAGGGAGCCAAAGAAACCAAAATCAGTCAAATCCTCAAAAAAATGAGATAAACCAACAGACTCAAGGAAAAAATAGCAGCCAGCCAACTAAGCAAATAACCAGTATCAACAAATAACAAATAGCCACCATAAAGACAAAAATAAAATAAAGAAAAATCACCAAAGGCAACCCTACTAGCTAATAACAGTTCAGAAAGAAAACCAAAAAGGAAACCAACCAAACCAACCATCACAACTAACCAAACCAGGAAGCCCACAAAGCCCCTAGCTAATTAACAAAGTAGCAGATGAGCCAACCCCAATAAGGAAGCAACCAGTCCAAAGGGGAGGAAATCCCAACATAGAGAAAGATAGGCATAGTGACAAACCAATAGGAAGCCACCAAAAACAACAAAGAAAGAAATTGTAATCACCCAACCAGATAAAAAGTTGCAGCCTGGGAGGACCACCCAACCTCCAACAGCCAACCAGAGTGGATAGGAAAATAGACCAAGGCCCATTCTAGACACCAGGGATAAAAAAAAAAAACTAGTACCAAAGAGAAAATAGGATACTAACAACCACTAATCAACACCCTTCTAGCCACAAGGTAAAGGGAGAAACCAACAAAAAAAAGCCACCAAGCCTAAAATGGATGAAGAGATAAAAACCACCAAAAGGCTTAGCATAAACTCAAGAGTGAAATGATCAACAATAGCCATCAAATAATAGCCACCCAAGATAGCCAAGTAGAGGGTAGTAGCAAACAACAGCACCCCCCCAAGCCCAAAATAGTAGTAGAAAAATCTTCTTAAGTAAGGAAATAGCCATCCAAAACTAGAGGCAAAACATGTACCAATTAAGAAAATGGAAAAGCTGAAAGCAGGTAGAGGCATAACCTAAAAGGAGGCCACCACAAGTTCAAGGAAGCACTTGAAGAAACTTGTTGACATTCGATCCCTAAATAAAATAGTCACTAAAAGAACACCTCTCCAACAAGATAGGCTAACAGCCAGCCACCACCTCAAAGAGATCTCCCAAATATTACAGCACAAACTAGACAAGAGAGTGAACCAGCCAAAGGAATGCAGCAAAATGAAATTGCACATAGACAAAAACAAAGAAAACTAAAAAAATGCAAAGAAAATTTAATTTCTGAGATAAGGTAATCCGGTGTTATCCAGATTAACCAACCCTCTCAATTGTCTAGGTAAATTAAGATTATCATAATGAGTGAGATCATTTAATTTAGCACCTAAATTAGCCAAAAAAATCTACACAGACATTTCATTCACACTAAATGTGAGAAATTTTAAAGCATACTTGAGAGAGGAGTGTTCTAGTATGATTAAGAAGATAGAATAAATCCGCATTCCCCATCTTAGTGGAAGTCAGCATGTCAATGAGTAAAAGAACATCAACTTCAATCCAAATATTGAAGAAACCTTTTTTCAAACAAATGTAAATAGCTTTGTTTACAACCATTAATTTAGCATAGGTAATAGAACAAGCTTTAATAGGATAAGCAAAAAAAAAATGACATTAACTTCAAAATCCCTAAAAATACCACCACAATCAAATGTATTCTAAGAGACAAAGCCATTAGTATTAATTTTAATAATATTATTATTTGGTTTTATTGAATATATAATCTTATCTTCCTTATAGAAGGTGATCTCAGGCAGGTAAAGACCTGATTTTATGGCCACAAATTTGCAACCTCTAAAATGTGTGTTACTAATTAAATTAGCAATAATTAATGCAAGATTTTTTTTTCTTTGGTTCTAGCAATAATCCTTTTATGTTTCATAGGAAAACCATGATATTTAGCATCATTTCTATCCATCCATATGAACTAAATAAGGGTAATGGCAATTAAAACTTTGATATGAACTTCCATAGTTTTGTGGAAACAAGCTTCAAGAAGTTGATATAAAGATAGAAAGCCATGGAAATGGTTAGTATTAAAAAGATCATACCAAACCCATAATTTAGAGGCAATAACACCATTAACAAAAACATGATTAACCTTTTCAATATGAAAACAACAATAACATTTGGAAGGAAAATGAAATCCTTTATCTGAGAGCAAGGAATCAACATGAAGGAAGTTTTTGATTATTCTCCAAGTAAGGACAGAATAAGAGATAGGGATGATATTATTCCAAAGCTTAATAAATACATTTGAAGAAATATGAGTGTCTCTAATATAATTCCAAGCCTCTTTAAGAATAAAATCACCATTATAAGACAACTTAAAAAGAATTTGATCAGGCTTGTTGGAAAAGATAGGAATATTACTAAATTTATCAAAAAGAGAGATATGAATAAATTGGCTAAGTTTACTATCATTCCACTTGTTATTAAGCCAAAATGAGTTAACTTTAGTAGTAGCAGTAGAATGGGTAGATAAAAAATAATCAATAGAACCACCACCAATCTAGTTGTCTTGCCAAAAAAAAGAAGATCTCAAATTTATACCCTAAGATATCAAGGATTCAGCCTCACATTTAATGGAGCAAAGCCTTTTCCAAACTGGGGAGTCACCAACTTTGTAAGTACATATTAGAGGGTGCTTACCTTGGCAATATTTAGCTTTCATAAAATTAGCCCAGAGGCTATCTTTTTTTCAAAAATTCCACCAGTGTTCATTTAAGAAGGCAGTAATAGCTTCACGAATAGGTTTGCAACCAAGTGCACTTTCACCCGGAGGACCACAACATTTATGCTAACAAGTCCAATGCATCCTTTTAATTGAATTATTAGAGCCCAGAAAAATTTATTAAGGAGTTGATCAATTCTATTTAAGATAGAATTATCAGAGATAATGGTTTGAATAAGATATAAAGGCATCAAATTAAGAGTACTCCTAAGCAAAGTAATCCTACCACCAAAAGAAAGTAAGTGATATTCCCACACCAAAATTTTATTAGAAATTTTTTGGATAAGCTCGTCAAAAAGATGGGTATCTTTTTTGTCTTTTGAGAAGAGGAGCACCCATATATTTAATAGGGAGTTACTAGTGTTTAAAGTTAGTGATTCTCAAGATATGATTGATTTTATTATTAGAAATTTTAGAGGAGGTAATAAAGTAGCTCTTGCTTTCATTAATAGAAATGCCACTTTCTCTACCAAAATTATTTAAAAATTTCTTAAGTCTTTTGATATGATGTTCATAGAAGCATTACAAAAGATTATGAAATCATCAACAAAGCTAAGATGAGAAATAGGGATACCACCAAGGGTTCTAAAGTACATGCTAGGGTTGTTATTGAATAAATCATTTAAACTCTAGAAAGGTATTCCATGGTAGTAATTAACAAAGAAGTGGACAAAGGATCTCCTTGTCTCAATCCATGAAAAAAAGGAAAGAAGCCTAAAACTTCACCATTACAAAGAATTGAAAACCAGGCAATATTAATTTAGCTTTTAATAAGGTTAATGAAATTATCAGAGAAACCAAATAAATGTAGGATATTTAAAAGGAAATCATAAGAGATATTATCAAAGGCTTTAGAAATATCTAATTTAAAAAGGATGTTACCACCTCTAGTTGGAACATCAAAATCATGAATAAGCTCTTGAGCAAGAAGAATGTTATCAGATATAAATCTCCCTCTAACAAAACTAGTTTGGTTGAGAGAGATAATTTTTTGAAGTAAAATTTATTAAAGAAAGTGTAAAGACTAATAGATCTAAAATCACTCCAAGAATCTGAATTATCTTTTTTAGGTATGATTACAATGGAAGTGCTTGAAAAATATTTAAGGAGAGGATTACCAATAAAATAATCAAAAATAACATCGATTAAGTCATGCTTAATAATAGACCAACAATTTTAAAAAAATTGAATAGTATAACCCTCTAGACCAGTAATGAAATCAATGTTCAGGCTATAGATAACTTTACTAATCTCATCTTCAGTAGGTAAACTAGTAAGCTAATGATTATCATCATTGGTAATAATAGATGGGATCAAATGCAAATTAAAAATAGCTTCATAAGAGTGCCTTTTATAAAGCATATTTCTAAAGTGGTTAATAACATAATCTTTAATAACATTAATATCAATAATCCAATCTCTAATATCATTTTTCATTTTTTGGAAATAATTTAAAGCTCACTTTTTGTTAAATAAAGCATAAAAATACCTGGTATTTCTATCCCCATCAGCAATATGTTTACTAGCATCTTTTTACTACCAATAGGTCTCTTCCAAATTCTAATAATTAACAAGTTTATCTTTAGCTTCATTCAAATCTTTAAGCTTAGAAGAGTTAGTAAAAATAGCATTTTCAAGTTCACAAACCAAAAGTTCCTAGTTTTTTATATTAGCAAAAAAGATTTTAAAAATAATGTTTGTTCCACCAAACCAAATTGTGTTTGAGCTTTTTAAGCTTAAACCATAATCTATTCATACCTCTAATCGAATCATCAGGGTGGAAAGGGGCAATCCAATTTATGGCCAAGACTTTAAGAAAATCTAGATGCTGAATATACATATTTTAAAATCTGAAAGAGGGTGAGATGTTTAATATTTTAGAGTTTTCTTTAACATAAACCAAAAGTGGGGCATGATCAGATAAAGTATTACTAAAATGGTCAACAGAGGTAAGAGGCCATTAATCTATCCAATGAGAGTTGAAAAGAATTCTTCTAAATGTTTCCTGAGCTTAGAGTTTTGCCAAGTATTATTAGAGCCTTTAAAACTAATGTAAAAAAGGTTGCAATCAAGAATCATATAAGAAAGTTCTTCCATATCTTGAATATTAGGCGAGCAACTACTCCTTCTTTCTGAAGAATACATAATAGTGTTGAAATCATCCCCAACCAACCAAGGTTTGTTAATAGAAAGAGCAAAACTTTTAAAATTTCCCAAAAAACATTTTGACCAGCTCTATTGCAAGAAGCATAAATAAAAGAGCCCAGTACACAAGAGTCTCCAAAAGAAATTTGAGCATTGACAACTTGTTGTAGATCATCTAAAATTAAAACATTTAAGAAGCTATTCCAAAAGCACCAAATTTTATTACTGATGTTAGAAAAAATTTTACTGAAGCCAAGCATTCTAGTAACATGATTGATTTTATCAGCATGTATAAGAGGTTGAATAAAAATAAGTAAAGAGATATTGTTAATTTTGTAGAGATTTCTAATATGATTACAAACAGTGAGGGTACCAATCCATCTAACATTTCAAATAAAAAATTAAAAATAAAGAAAAATTGTAAAAGGAAATTAAAGGATAATAATAAAGAGAGAGAGAGAAAGAATAACAAATCTTATTCTAAGAAAAAAATTGAAACAATACATTATTTATGTGAAGAGGATCCAGATCTAGTAGATCTGACAAAAATAGGAGGATGCATCTTAGAGTTTTTAGTTTTTTTTAAGGATAGTTTAGAATTTTTTATTTTTACCCAAAGTGTCACCATTGGATAGAGATTGATTAGAAATATTATTAATAGGATAAGGATCAGCAAGAACATCTCTAATCACAACTTCCCCCTCTTCCAAATCAGCATTTTATTGAAAAGTGGAATTAGAATGAAGATCAATCTTGGAATTAGGGGAAGGAGAAGATATTATACCATTCAAAGCACAATTACCAATGTTAAAATCAGTATTTTGCTCAAGAATTTCAGCCACATTCAAGTTATCATTTAAAACCTCATTCTCATCAATTAATGCTAGAAAAGGAGAAGGAATAGACTCACTAGAAAATGAATCATCATTTTTTTCAGCCTCTTTGAATTTGGAATTTTCCATAATAGGCATATTCTCATGTAAAGAAAGGTTGTTGGGCAAACCATCTTTTTCAACATTATTAGTACCTTTGTCATGGTCAGAATGAGAAGCAAAATCAACAATTTTAGGAACATCAGAAGATTCTAAAGAGTTCGACCTAATTTTAACATTTAAGTTTTTTTAGGCATAGAAATAGTTTTATTAACTTTATGAGAAGCTAATTTCGAGTTATGATCATTCAAAATTTTCTTTTTAAGAAGCGGCTGAAGAACAAAATAATCTGAATTATCATGACCATGTATCTTACAATGGGAACAAAAAACCAAAAAATTTTCAAATTCAACCTTTTGTAAATAACCAAACTTTTTAGATCCAATCCAAACCTCCTTAGTATGTTTTTAGATATGTCAACCAATAATATATGAGCAATAGAGGATGGCGATCAATTTGGAGTACAACCAAAAGAGCCCCATAAAAATTTTGGTAACATAATGGATTCTTATATTTGGAAGAGCTAACCAGATAAGAATAATAAGTGATTCATCCTTTATATAAAAAAGGTGAGACCACTTCAACAAATGTATTTGACAATTAAAGATAAAATAAGATCGACGTGAGAAAACCCTTGAATAATCCAAATCATTCGTAAGTTGAATCGAAATATGTCTTGGATTGATCAAGCCAATAGAGAAAGCACCTGAAAGTTTAAGGTTATAAAGAAAGGATTAGATCTTTTCCAAATTCGGCCAGTGCAATGCAAATTTTCCAACCAAAGTAAATTCAAAAGGTTTTGTAAGCTTTTCAACATCATGATCCAAACACATTATCCCAGGCATACCTCAAAAAGAATTCAAAATCATATTCACCGAGTCAGATATGGTAGAACTCTTACCAAAAAGTGCATTCTTAAAGGATTTAATAGCAGGTATGGCATTAGGTTCAGGAATCCCTAAAAAATTGGATGCCCTAGTCGGATCATCCAAATTGGGAGATGTAATCTGTGGGTTCGAGGTCACCACAGCCATATTCTGAAGAGACACATCACATGAGCGGCCAGATATTCAAAAGGCTCCATAAAATGGTAGATAATGATGAAGGATCCACCAAAAATGTGAGATGGGGATGCACCGATGAAGGGAAAAATGAAATCACCATAGCACCACAAAGGAGAACTAGGATTACTAGGTTTAGGTTTATAGAGTTTAGGGTAGAGAGGTAGTTTAGGTTTAGATTTAGGTTGGTTTATGTTTAGTTTAGGTGTGGTAGTTTAGGTTAGGTTTAGTGAGGTTTAGGAGGTTTAGAGTTTAGTTTAGTAGGGTTTAGAGTTGAGGTTTAAAGTTTAGGAGTTTAGGCCTGTGGGTTTAGAGTTAGATTTAGAGGGTCTGGGAGAGTGAGGTTTAGTGGTTTTAGTTAACCTTTAGCCCAGGCCTAGGGGCCCAGGAGAGTCAGATTTAGTTTAGGGCCTGGGAGGGCCCAGTTTAGTGTGGTTGTGGTCATTAAGTTAGTAGGGCCTTTCAGTATTTAGCGCTCAGCCTCAGTGGCCTGTGAGCCAGGGCCTGGTTCAGTCAGGGTAAGATCAGTGATCAGGGCCTGGTTTAGTTTTAGGTGGTTTGGTAAGAGGGTTGGTTTATGTTTAGGTATTTATGTAAGGTTTGGGAGATCTGTGTGGATTAATGTAAGGTGGTAGGGTTTAGGGAGGTTTAGGGTAGTGCAGGGAGTTAGGGCTTGGTTGATTTAGTGTTTAGGGTTTAGGGTTAGCATTTAGGTTATTTTTTTAATTTAGTGAACCAATAGGTTTAGGTTTATTTAGTTTATTTTATATTTTTATTTAGTTTTATTATTTTTATATTTAGTTTAATTTATTTATTTTAATTTAGGTTTTTCATTTTAGTTTATGTTTTAGGTTTAGGTTTAGGTTTATTTTTTAGTTTTGTTTTATTTTATTTTACTAGGTTTAGTATACTTTAATTTTAGATTTAAGTTTAGGTTTTATTTTATATTTTTTAGGTTTTAGGTTTTATTTTAGGTTTATTTTAGGTTTTATTTTTTAGTTTAGGTATAGGTTTATATTTATTTATTTTATTTTATTTTATTTTATGGATTGGGTTTAGTTTATTTATTACTAAGCTTTTATTTTATTTTTAAGTTTTATTTAATTTAGGTTTAGATTTTTAGTTTTTTAGGGTTTAATGTTTAAGGTTTAGGGTTTAGGGTTTTAGGGTTTAGTGTTTATGGTTAGGGACTAGGGTTTAAGGTTTGGGGTTTAGTGTTTAGGATTTTGGATTTAGTTTTTATTATCTTGGGGTTTAAAGTATTTTAAAAAAAATTAAGTAAACTAATAGGTTTAGGTTTATTTATTTTAGTATATTTTACATTTTTATTTATGTTTATTTTTAATTTTTATTTAGTTTACTTTAGGTTTTTATTTTAATTTATTTTGTTGGTTTAGGTTTAGTTTAAGTTTATTTTTTAGTTGAGTTTTATTTTTATTTTATTTTTTAGGTTTAGGTTTTATTTTTTTATTTTTAGGTTTAGGTTTAGGTTTTATTTTATTTTCTTATGTTTATGCTTTAGGTTTATTTTTAGAATTTATTTTTTGTTTAGATTTTGGTTTATTTTTTATTTATTTATTTTATTTTATTTTGTTTAGGTTTATGTTTAGGTTTAGGTTTTATTTATTTTAGATTAGTTTATTTTAGTTTAGGTTTAGGTTTATTTTAATTTGATTATTTGAATTTTATTTTAGGTTTAGTTTTTTTTGTTACGTTTTGAGTTTAGGTTTTATTTTTTTATTTTAAGGTTTTCTTTTTCAGGCTTAGGATTTTATTTATGTTTTATTCTATTTTATTTTAGGTTTATTTTAAGTTTCTTTATTTTTATATTATGTTTAGTTTTTATTTTTTTAGGTTTTTTATTCCTAGCTTTATTATGTTTTATTTTTTAGTTTATGGTGTAGGGTTTTTTAAAAAAAAAAATTAAGTAAATTAGTAGGTTTAGGTTTATTTACTTTATTTAGCTTATTTTTTTATTTTAGTGTATTTTATTTTTAATTTTTATTTAGGATTTTTTTTATTTAATTTAGTTTATTTATTTTAGTTTAAGTTTTGTTATTTTAGTTTATTTTTTAGGTTTAAGTTTGTGTTTAGATTTTTTTTAGCTTAGTTTTACTTTTATTTTATTTTAGGTTTAGGTTAGGTTTAGGTTTTTTATTATTTTAGGTTTAGGTTTTAGGTTATTATTGAGGTTTTTAATTTTTATTTTAGGCTTAGGATTATTTTTAGTTTATTTTATTTTATTTAGTTTCGATTTAGGTGTAGTTTATTTCACATTTAGGTTTAGGTTTTAATTATTTTAGCTTAATTCATTTTACTTTTGGTTTTGGTTTATTTTATTTTGTTTTTTTTTTTTAGGTTTTTTTTAGTTTAGGGTTTAGTGTTATTTATTTATTTATTTTTAGGTTTATTTTTTAGGTTTAAGTTTTTATTTTATTTTATTAGGTTTAATTTATTTTTATTTTAGGTCTATTTAATTTTTTTATTTAGTTTAAGTTTTTATTTATTTTATTTTAGTTTTTTTATTTTCTTTTTATTTTATTTTTAGGTTTACATGCTTTTAGGTTTTAGTTTAGATTTTAATTTTATTTTATTTTCTTATTTAGGTTTAGTTTTAGTGGTTTAGATATATGGTGGGTTTTGGGTTTGGGTTGTGTGGGTTTAGTGAGGGTTTAAGGGTCAGGATCAGGTTTAGGTTTTAGGTAGATCAGGTTTAGAGGTTTAGAAGTTTAGGTTTTAAGAGTAGGAAGTGTTTAGGGTTTAGGTTTTAGAACTTAAGTTTTAAGGTTTATGGAGTAAAGTGTTGAGTTTTTAGTCAGGGTGGTTTTATTCTTTATCTTATTTTTATATTTGTTAAATAAGCATAGGTTTAGTTTATTTAGTTTATTTTATTTATTTTAGTTTATTTTTATTTTATTTTATTTTATTTTATTTTATTTTTATGTAGTTTAGTTTATTTATTTTATTTTAGGTTTTTTATTTTAGTTTATTTTTAGGTTTACATTTAGGTTTAGCTTTATTTTTTTAGTTTAGTTTAATTTTTATTTTATTTGTTTAGTTTAGGTTTTACTTTTTATTTTTAGGTTTAGGTTTAGGTTTTTATTTTACTTTTTTAGGTTTAGGTTTAGGTTTAGGTTTTAGGTTTTTATTTTAGGTCTAGTTTTAGGTATTATTTTTTAGTTTAGGTTTAGGTTTATTTTTAGTTTATTTTATTTAATTTAGTTAAAATTTAGGTGTTGGTTTAGTTTATTTTAGGTTTAGGTTAGCTTTTATTTATTTTAGTTTAGTTAATTTTAGTTTAGTTTTAGGTTTATTTTATCTTTATTTTAGGTTTAGGTTTTTTTTAGTTTAGGATTTAGGTTTTATTTTTTATTTATTTTTAAGTTTATTTTTTAGGTTTAGGTTTTTATTTAGTTTTTATTTTATTATATTTTAGGTTTATTTTATTTTTATTTTAGGTTTAGTTTTTAATTTATTTAGGTTTTTTATTTTTCTAGTTTAGTTTAGGATTTTATTTATTTTATTTTTGTTGATTTTTTATTTATTTTTTTCTTTTTATGTTTAAGTTTAGGTTTTAGTTTATGTTTTTATTCTATTTCAATTTTTTATTCTATTTTTGTTTAGTTTTTTATTTATTTTATTTTTAGGTTTTATTTAGTTTAGGTTTATGTTTTTAGTTTAGGGTTTTGGTTTAGGGTTTAGTGTTTAGGGTGTAGGGTTTTTAATTCTTTTTTGGGGTTAAAATTTAGGGTTTAAGTTTTAGAGTTTATGGTTTAGGGTTTAGGCTTTTAGTGTTTAAGGTTTAGAGTTTAGGGTTTAGGGTCTAGGGTTTTTAGGGTTTAGGGTTTAGTATTTAGGGTTTAGGATTCATGTTTTAATTTAGCATTTAGGGTTTTTGGTTTTTTTTAATAGAGAACAAATTTAGATTCAACTTTTCTACTTTTTGAATTCATTAACCAAGTAACACACTAAGTTTTCTAAGACACAAGTGATGACAGAAATAAACAATGAGCACGCATAGAGCATATCAACAACTCTAGATAACTAGAGTCATCTCTACTGTAAAGACACAGTTCCATAAGCTGCAGATCGAATCGGCTATTTTTTTGTTTCTTCAATTCTGATCAAAACCACCCTGGCCTCTTGAGTAGTAGGATCCACCATCATATCCCTAATCTCTCCCTCTGCCACCACCATGGCGGTAACCTCCGTCGCTCCTCCGACCTCCATAGCCACCATTGCTCCTACCACCACCTCCATATCCACAAGCACGTTCAGATCCCCCACCACCACTGTGATAACCGCCACCTCTGCCTTTTCCTCCACTGCTAGATCTAGACTAAGCCTGGTTAATGGTGATGTTCCTGCCATTAAGGTTCTGCCCATTCTTGAAGTTTTATTAAAAATCAAAAGGGGAGAATTTTATTGCCAAAAAGAAAGGGATACAAGGTCATTAAAGGGGATAAATTTCTAAACTACTGCTCAAGGAGTTACAATTAACCTAAAGAGATAAATTTCCTACCTACTACAAAAAAACCAAAGGAAAACAAAGAAATGAGAAAAATGAAGAAAGAAACAACACCAAATTCCAAGAAGGCCATCTCAGATCCCAAAATCTTCTAAGACATGCACAAACCACCTACAAAAAACCTGCCACAAACCTGCAAAGAACTTAATATAGAGATAAGCAACTAAAAATAAGGCTAAGCTAAATACACAAAAGGAAAAATGATAAAATCTAAATACCACATTCATTCATCTCAAGGGGAAACAGGATATGTGAGTATCCATACTTCAGAAGAAGGGTTACAATCACATATGATGCTACTAGACAAAAGGATAATAGAGGGAGCATACAACTCTTCATAACCAACTCACCTCAATTAAACCAAATAGCTAATAGCCAAGAGCTTGCCAAGTTCTAGTATCTATCATCAGGATTAAATAGTAAACTAACCAAAGAAAACATCCACTAACCAGCAAAGAAACCAACCAAACAAGACAACAACCAAGAAAAACCACCATCAAAGTCACCCAAAATGAATAAAGACCAAAGGTAAAGAACTAAAAATTCTAGATCCACCAACCAACAACACAGCTATAGCCATCCATCAAGGCCACCCAGCCAGCCATAGAAATAGGAATCACCAAAATAATAGAGATAAGAACAACCAAAGCCACATATAGGTTCATCCCACAATAAAAAGAAATGACAAGCCAATGGGCCATCCGGCCAACAGGCAAACACCATAAAAAAACATCAAAAAATCACCAAAAAAGGGAATAAAAACTAGATGGCAGGAAATAGCTCCAGAGAGAGTAAACTCATCTCAGAACAAAGCCCATAGCTAGGCCCAACCAATAATCATGATGCTAGATAACAAAAACCAAAAGCAAAAGGCTAAAAATAACCATAGCCATCAAGCAACCACCAGCCAATAAACCCTCACAAGAAAAAATAGGCTAGGAAAAAGGCAAATAAGCAAGCTCTGAAGCCTGCCAATCACCATGCCATCCTAAAACAAACACTGTAGGAGACCAACAAGAGGAGACCAACCAAAACTAGAGAGCAATAAAATCTCAATAGTACCAACTAGAAATAATTTCAACCTCCATCAAAAGGAGATATCATTCTTAGAGTTTAGGTTTAGGTTTAGGTTTATTAGGTTTTAGGGTTTGGGTTTATTTTATAATTTATTTAGTTACTTTAGGATTAGGTTTAGGGTTTGGGGTTTAGGGTTTTTTTTTTGGGGAACCCCATGTAGGGGAATTTTATTACCACAAAAAGAGGGTTACAAGGTACTTAAAGGGCATAAACTCCAGAACTATTGCTCAAAGAGCTACAATCAGCCTAGGGAGTAAATCCCCTATCTAAATATAGCCAAAAGCAAAAGAAAATAATAAAGCAATCTAAAGATACAAATTGATTAACATAAAAAACCAGTAGAAGATCAGGGCCAATGCTCTGCAGGATGGGAGAATGCATGACACTCTGGAGCAAACCTATAAGAGGATAAGAGAGAATCACCTGCAAGAATGTAAACAGAAAAAAGTTAGAGCAGTTAAGGTAATACAGACAAAATGATAACTAAAAACTGCATAATCTGAGAATGATAGTAAAGAGTTGTGATAGAGAAGGCTCAGGCTCAATCACACCAAGTTAGGGTAGATGCAAATATGAGCATCCAGACATCAGTAGAAGAGTTACATCACAAGAGCTACTATCAAACCAAAAGGGAGTGAAAACATCACAACTATCATAGCCAACAAGCTTGTATTGCATCCATTTGATAAAAGTCTTGATATCCTTAGTACCTACAATTTTAATCAAATACAGGGTAGATAGATAATCAGCAAAAGTCAGAATGAGAAAGAGGTTCTCATCCTGGAAATAAGACCCAATATAAGACACCATGTCAAAGAATGCCCAGCACCAATGCAAGAAGTACATTAGATACAGCATTAGGTAGCAGGCTCATTATAAGACAACCCATTCAGATAGAGCATGATAGGGTTGGAATATGAATTAGTTAAGAGCATCTTAACGTGGTGCATAAGTCTAACAATGGTAGGGAAAAGATAATAGAGAGGCAAGAATTAAAATGGTTTTCGTCCACTACAAAGCCCATAAGCGACAAACAATAGAAAATCAACACCACATTGCCGGCCGGAATTAAGTAATCAGAAACCAGAAAGTCAGCAAACCCCCAGCCCAATTGACCACAGATGCATAAGTCAGGAAGGGACAACAAGTTAGCCGTAAACCCTCTCTCCATCAGAGTAGACATTGCCATCGTTAATAACCAAGTAAGTAGAGCATAAAGACAGGTATCTGGAAAGCAGCAACCCAAATAGCAATCACCAAAAACCATCAGAATAGTAATGTCAGAAACAGCTAGCTGAACATAGGACCCAGAAATCCTACAGCTAACTAGGATGGAGCCAACATAGAAGTCCTGAAGAACCAAAACAGCAAATATCCAAGACAAGAAATAACCAGCTAGAGAATAAAACCAAAGAACTTGCCACGACCACTCATCCAGGATAAACATTGCAATAGATACAAATTTAACTGAATGAAGTTGGAGAAAATAGCAGCAGATAACCACTAAATTAAGATAATATGCATATAATAAACCATTAAGGGGGTTCAAGGCAAAGTCCACCAAGCAATCAACAACTTTAATAGAGAGTTGTTGAGTAAAACAAACCAAAACCCCAGAGACAGCATGTAAGTATTAATCCAGTTCAGCCAACAACCAAAGCAGTTAATACCAACAAGCTGGCCAAGAGTCCACCTAGAAGCATAGATAAAGATCCAAATAATCAAATGGAAAATCATAGGGATCTGCACGATGTTAACAAAACCAAGTGGAAAAAATAGAAGCAGGAAAACAGTAGTAGTGATATGATAAAAATAGTCGAAAATCAAAAAATAGAGCAGATAATAATCACAAAGTCCACTACCGGACAAAGGGCCCTAAAGTCCAAAAGCCAACAATGGTAGCAAAAGGGTTCAAAGGATAATAAAAGAAAAACCTTCCAGATAAAGCGGTCAGTAGCAGAAACCTACAACCACACATTGAGCTACAACTCCGTTGTGTCAGAACCAAAAATTGGATAATCCAGATCAACAAACAACCAAGAGAGCATGGCAGCAAAAGATAGCAACTATCCATAGTACCACCTAGTCAGCAGAGACAGTGCATACGACTGCACCAACCTAACCGAACCGAGATGGGAATAGAGACAACAGTAAATAATATAGATCACAACAATCAAGAGATGAACAGCAGCCCAGATGTAAATAGCACAGGCATTCCAAAAGCCAACCCCAACAGAAAAGAAGTTAATGCAACATTGGAACCCACCAGAAGAAAAATCAAAAAATGGATTCAAATGAGTATCAACATTAGAATCTAGAAAAAGCAAGGCAGCAGGTAACCAAGGCAAAAACCAGCCAAGACAGCAACACTTAAGAAAATAACATCCAAGACAAGAAGGGACATCAAGTTGGCCATAAAACTTCTCTATCAGGGAAGAAATTACCATATTTTATAACCAATTAGATAGAGCATAAAAATAGGTATCTGGAAGGCAGCAACCCAGACAATAATCACCAAAAACCATCAAAACATCAATGTCAGAAACAGCTAACTGAACATAGGACCCAAAAGTCCTATAGCCAACCAAAATGGAGCCAACATAGGAGCCCTGAAAAGCCAAGATAGCAAATATCCAAGACAAGAAATAACTAGCTAGAGAACAGAAACCAGCTAGCTTGCCATAAAGCCACCCATCCAGAATAAACATTACAATAGAAATAGGTTTAACTGAAAGGAGATGGAGAAAATAGTAATAGATAAAGTAAACCAATGAATTAAGGTGATATGCATATAATAAACCATTAATGGGGATCAACACAAAAACCAACAAGCACTCAATAACTACAATAGAGAGTTGCTAAGCAAAACAAACCAAAACCCCGAGACAAGACATGAGATAATCCAGTTCAACCAACAGGTTAAAACCAACAAGCTGGCCAAGAGTCCACCCAAAAACATATGAAAAGATCCAAATAATCAGATGGACAATCAGTATCTCTCAGAAACATAACCAAGTGGGAAAGAACAGAAGCAAGAAAAAATAAGAGCCCAATTGATAAAAGCAAGTGAGAATTAAAAATCAGGGAACAGATATTAATCACAAAGTCCACCAGCTGGTCAAAGGACCCTAAAGACCAAAAGCCAACAATGTTAGCAAAAGGGTTCAAAGGATAATAAAAAGAAAAAACCTTTTAGATAAAGCAGATCAGGGTAGCAAAAAAACCTACAACCATAGTAAAGGCTAACAGAGAAGCCATTAAGGGAATCCAAACCTACAAGGAAATAATAAAATAGAATAGGAAATAACAAAATCTCGCTTGACAGGTTGGGAAAAAAAGGTTGGCAAAGACAAACAGTAAGACAATACCAAAATCTCAAAACAACAACCCCAAGCCTTTGGATATAAGAACTGTTATTGGTAGCACAAAAATTATATAAAGGATGATGATCCAACCAGACCGCGAGAATAGCACAATCCAACGACCATATTAAAACAAGATTAGCTGAGGCGGTGAATCCAATCCAGCATAGCTTAAAACAACACTACAATGATTGCAACCATAAGGTAAGCCAATAAAAAAGAAGGGGCAAGCAGAGCCACCATAGGGTTCAAAAGAGTCTCATCAATGAGATCCTCTAAGACAAAAAAAGCGGTTAGCGGCCTATCATCCGAGAAATTGTATTGAGTGAAGATTAATAAACAATTCCAAACATGGGATAAGCCATTAAAGAGCAAAGGAGCACAAAGAAATAGACCAGTAACAAGACCCACAACATCAAGAATATTGAAAATCAGGAAATAATTCCAAATTTGCATAGAAAGATTTTTAACCTGGATGTTGCATCTATTATTGTTACAGGATGTGAAGGTAAGGTTATGAAGTATAGGAGAGGTAAGACCCCAAAACCTCTTCATGAAAAATAAAATAAAAGATAACTCCAAATAAAAGAAAATGTCACCAAAAAGGAGACAAAGAGAATATCAAAGCGACCCCAGATCTAATAGGGAGATAAGCATTTCAAAGTCTACCAATCATTATCGCTAAAATCCAACTAGTAAATCTTCAAAATAAATATTGCAACCAGCATAATGAACACTAATATAATGCATAGAAACAACATAGGTAACTAAGATGCTCCAAGTAGTAATATCTTTGAAAAATAGCCGGTTGCAGTAAGTAATAGCAGTAGCTAAACCCATCATGATAAATATCTCCCTCCAGTAATGATTGTTATAAAACCAATAGTAGTTGACACGTAGCTCAACAAAATTCCAATGCAGGATATTAGTATGCACATAGCTCCAAGCCCTTTGTCGTGTAAATGCCAAAAGCGGTGAGAAATCAAGACAACAAATAATATCCGTGTGAAACATCCACAAAAGACCTAAAAAGAAACAGAAAGCCATAAAGTAAAGAGGCATACAGTAAAAGGATGAATGGACAGAAAATAGTAAAAAGGTAGATTAAGTTCTGATATAAGGAAACCCAGAGTTGTCCAAGTTAACTAGCCCATGCAAATGTTTGGGTAAGGTGAGTTGATTAAAGAAGATGATACCATCGGATCTAGCACCCAGTTGGCAAGGTAGTCGCCACATTTCCTTCACGCCAAACATGAGTGATGTTAAAATTCAATTAGGAAAGAAGAGCTCTAGTTTGTTTGAGGAGGTAGTACAATTCAGTGCTGCTCATCTTAGTGGAGGTCAAAAGATCAATCAGTAAAACAACATCCACCTCAATCCAAATATTGAGCCAGCCATTTTGGATTTTGGATTTAGGGTTTTGGATTTAGGGTTTAGGGTTTAGGGTTTTCGGCATAGGGTTTTAGGGTTTAGGGTTTAGGGTTGTTGGTTTAAGGTTTAGGGTTTGGGGTTTAGGATTTATCATTTATTGTTTTTTTAAATTTAAATAAATCGATAGGTTTAGGCTTATTTAGTTTATATTTTATTTATTTTAGTTTATTTGATTTTTTATTTTTATTTAGGTTTATTTTTTATTTTTATTTAGTTTAGTTTCTTTATTTTAGTTTATGTTTTTTATATTTTAGTTTATTTTTAAGTTTAGGTTTATTTTTTTTAGTTGTCTTTTTTTAATTTTATTTTAGGTTTAGGTTTTATTTTAATTTTTTAGGTTGAGGTTTTTTATTTTATTTTTTTAGGTTTAGGTTTTAGGTTTTATTTTAAGTTTATTTTTAGGTTTTATTTTTTTTATTTTAGGCTTAGGTTTATTTTTAGTTTATTTTGTTTTATTTAGTTTAGTTTTAGGTTTAGCTTTTATTTATTTTGTTAAGTTTATTTCAGTTTAGGTTTAAGTTTATTTTATTTTATTTATTTTATTTCTATTTTTGGTTTACATTTTTTAGTTTAGTGTTTAGGTATTATTTTTTGGTTTATTTCTTATGTATATGTTTTTATTTTATTTTATTTTAGGTTTATTTTATTTTTATTTAACGTTTAGTTTTTATTTTATTTAGGCTTTTTATTCTTAGGCTTATTTTATTTTTTACATTTTAATTTAGTTTTCATTTTTTATTTTATTTTATTTTTAGGTTTAGATTTATTTTTAGGTTTTAGTTTAGGTTTTCATTTTATTTAGATTTAGGTTTTATTTATTTATTTTATTTTTGGGTTTTATTTAGTTTAAGAATAGGTTTTTAGGTTTTTAACATTTAGACTTCAGGGTTTAGGGTTAGGGTTTAGGGTTTATGGTTTAGTGTTTAGGCTTTGAGGTTTATGGTTTAGGATTTAGGTTTTAGGGTTGTAGGTTTTAGGGTTTAGGGTTTAGGGTTACCATTTTAGGGTTTAGGGTTTAAGGTTTTAGGGTTTTCAATTTTGGGTTTATGATTGTAGGTTTAGGGTTTAGGGTTTAAGGTTCAAGTTTTAGTTTGGCATTTAAGGTTTTTGTTTTCTTTTTAATAGAGAACAAATTTAGATTCAACATTTCTTCTTTTCGATTTCATCAACCAAGTAACACACCAAGTTTTCTAAGACACAAGTGATGACATAGATAAAAATGAGCATGCATAGAGCAAATAAAAAACCCTAGATAACTTGAACTGTCTCTACCTTAAAGATACAGTTCCATAAGTAGCAGATCGGATCTTCCATTCTTCAGTTTCTCCAATTCCCATTAGAACCACCCCGGCCTCTCGAGTAGCGAGATCCCCCAATATATCTCCGATCCCTCCCTCTGCCACTTCTACAACTGTAACCTCTCCTCCAGCTTCCATAATCACCAGCACCTCCAGACCTCACACCACCACTATGATAATCATAGCACTCACCTTTGGCTCCACCGCCAGATCTAGACTAAGCCAGGTTGACGATGATGTTCCTACCTTTAAGGTTTTTCCCATTCTTAAGGTTTATATTTTAGTTTAGGCTTATTAGGTTTTAGGGTTTAGGTTTATTTTTTAATTTATTTAGTTACTTTAGGTTTAGGTTTAAGGTTTGGGGTGTAGGGTTTAGGGTTAGGGTTTTCGTTTAGACTTTAGGTTTAAGGTTTAGGGTTTAGATTTTAGGTTTTTTGTTTTTAGGGTTTAAGGTTTAGGGTTTAGGGTTAGGGTTTAAGGTTTTGCATTTAAGGTTTAGGGTTTAGGCTTTTGGGTTTAGGGTTAGTTTAAGGTTTAGGGTTTATGGTTTTACAGTTTAGGGTTGTTTAAGGTTTAGGTTTAAGGTATTATTTTGGGGAAAGTTAGAATTTTTTTACCATAAAAGGAAAAGAGACAATGTCCTTAAAAGGGTAAAGCTCTAAAATTCTACTGCTCTCAGGGCTACAAGAAACCTAGAGAGCTAAACCCCCATCTAAGTACATTAGAAAAAGAAAAAAAATAATAGAGAAAATACAATGCCTAAAAAGCATAAGAGAAAAAGGCATAGAGTAAGACAAACAAATATTGAAAATAGTAAAAGGATGAGTTAGCAGCAGTTCATGATTCCTTTGAAAAAGCAAGATAAGCAAGATCCACAACAACATCACTTGGGTTGACTAAGCAATGACCATACCCTCATATAGTTTGAACTTGTAAAAAATAATCTGCAAAACACTATAAAAGAAAAATTCATACCTAAAAATGATAAAGATAAAGAGTGGAAAAGGAGAGAGCTTAGAAAGAGAAGGCTCAAGATTAGTTAGGATCATCTCAAGGGGCAATAATACATATGAGCATCTAAACTTTATAAAGAAGGGTTACAATCATATGTAATGCTACCAACCAGAGAGAAGTTGTGAGTAACATCAAAGCCATAGTTAGCATATCTGATACAAGTATACATCCAAGGCCAATAGTACATAGAGTTCTAAATCCATCACCATTAAATAAAAAGAAACTGACCAGCAACTAGCTAGCCACCAAACCACCAAATAAAAACCATAACAGACTAATCACAATAACCCAGAGAGAGGCTAGAACAAAGTCAGAATACCAAAAACAACCAGTAACCAAATTTCCATCTAAGATTTAAACTAGGGAAAACCAATACTAGCCATTAGCAAGCACCAGACCAATGCTAATTAATTGAGAAATAGCCAACAAAACCAAGATAGGAGCCCTCAAGCCAAAGTCCTAACAATAAGCAGTCACCAAGCCAAACTAGGGTGAGCAACCATAAAATACTAAATAGTTCAGAAATGAAACCATCAACTGAAGGAAACAAAAGCTGTAGCCAGTGTAAATCACAGGAAGATAAAACAACCACACAAAAGGGGGCCAAAGGTAGCCACCAACCAATAGAAACTAAAAAGTCCAATCCAAAATGATCAACAAAGGTTCATCCAGCATAGCAAAAGGCTTTAGAAAATCATTGGAATTAGGTTTTAGGATTAAGTTTCAAATTTTAGTTTAGGGTTTAGGGTTTTTTAATAGAGAAAAAAATTTAGATTCAACATTTCTTTTTTTTTATTTCATCAACCAAGTAACGCAACAAGTTTTCTAAGACACAAGTGGTGACATAGATCAAAAATGAGCACGCATAGAGCAAATCAAAAATCTAGATAATTATAATTATCTCTACTATAAAAACACAGTTCCATAAGTAGCAGATGAAATCAGTCATTCTTTAGTTTCTCTAGTTCCCATTAGAAACAACCTAAGCTCTCGAGTAGCAGGATCCACCATAATATCCCCGATCTCTCCTTTGACCACCACCACGACTATAACCTCCATCGCTCCTCCCGCTTCCATAACCACCACTGCTCTGACCACCACCTCTATCCACTAGCACCTCTAGATCCCCAACCTGATAATGATGTGCCTGCCTTTGCCTCCACCACCGGATCTAGTCTAAGCGGTTGATGTTCTGCCATCAAGGTTCACCATTCTTAAGGTTTAGGTTTAGGTTTATGTTTATCAAGTTTTAGGGTTTAGGTTTCTAATTTATTTAGTTACTTTAGGTTTAGGTTTAAGTTTTTGGGTTTAGGGTTTAGGGTTTAGTGTTAGGGTTTAGAGTTATGGTTAGGGTTTAGGGTTTAGGGTTTAGGTTTATTTTTTAATTAAGTAAATCAGTAGGTTTAGGTTTATTTAGTATATTTATTTTATTTCTTTTTTATTTTAGTTAACTTTATTTTTTTATATAGGTTTATTTTGTATTTTTATTTAGTTTAGTTTTCTTATTTCAATTATGTTCTTTATTTTAATTTATATTTTAGGTTTTGGTTTAGGTTTACATTTTATTTTAGTTTTAATTTTATTTTATTTTTTTAGGTTTAGGTTTTATTTTTTTTAATTTTAGGTTTAAGTTTAGGAATTTATTTAATTTTTTTGGGATTAGGTTTTAGGATTTATTTTGGTTTATTTTTTTATTTTATTTTGTAGTTTAGGTTTAGGTTTATTTTTAGTTTATTTTATTTTATTTAGATTAGGTTTAGGTTTAGGTTTACTTTATTTTAGGTTTAGGTTTACTCTAACTTATTTATTTTATTTTATTTTTGATTTAGGTTTTATTTTAGTTTAGGATTTAGGTTTTATATTTTATTTATTTTTAGGCTTTATTTTTAGGTTTATTTTTTAGGTTTAGGTTTTTATTTAGTTTTTATTTAATTTTACTTTAAGTTTCTTTTATTTTATTTGGGTTTTTTATTCTTAGGTTTATTTTATTTTTTAGGTTAGTTTTGGATTTTCATTATTTTATTTTAGTTTATTTTTAATTTTATTTTATTTTTATGTTTAGGTTTAGTTTTAGTTTAGGTTTTTATTTTATTCTATTTATTTTATTTTATTTAGGTTTAAGTATTTTATTTATTTTATTTTTAGGTATTTTTTTAGTTTAGGTTTAGGTTTCTAGGTTTTTAAGGTTTAGGTTTAGGGTTTAGGGCATAGGGCTTAGGGTTTAGGGTTTAAGATTTACTGTTTTATGATTTACAGCTCTAGGGTTTATTTTAAGGTTTAGGCTTTAAGGTTAGGGTTTAGGGTTTAGTGTTTACGGTTTAAAGATTTTAGGGTTTAAGGTTTAAGGTTAGCTTAGGGTTTAGGGGTAGATTATTGTTTAGGATTTAAGGATTAGGGTTTATGCTTTAGGGTCTAGGGTTTTTAGTGTTTAAGGTTTAGGGTTTTAGGGGTTAGGGTTTAGGGTTTAAGGTATAGGGTTTAGGGTTTCTTTAGGGCTTAGGGTTTAAGGTTTTGGGTTTAGGGTTTAGGGTTAGTTTATAGTTTAAAGTTTAAGGTTTATGGTTTCAGGTTTTTTAGGGTTTAGGTTAGAGTTTAGGGCTAATTTAGGTTTCTTAATTTTAGGGTTTAGGGTTTAGGGTTTAGGGTTTAGGGTTTAGGATTTAGTGTTTAGGGTTTAGGTTTTAGCATTTAGGGTTTTTTTTAATTAAGTAAACTTGTAGGTTTAGCTTTATTTATTTTATTTAGTTTATATTATTATTTAGGTTTATTTTTTATTTTTATTTATTTTAGTTTATTTATTTTAGTTTAGGCATTTTATTTTAGTTTACTTTTTAGGTTTCGCATTAGGTATATGTTTATTTTTTTTAGTTTAGTTTTATTTTTATTTTATTTTTTAGGTTTTGTTTTTTTTTAGGTTTAGGCTTAGATTTTTCTTTTATTATTTTAGATTTAGGTTTTAGGTTTTTATTTTAGGTTTATTTGTAGGTTTTATGTTTTAGTTTAGGTTTAGGTTTAGGCTTTATTTATTTTATTTTAAGTATAGGTTTATTTTATTTTATTAATTTATTTTTATTTTAAGTTTAGGTTTTTTTTTTAGTTTAGGATTTAGGTTTTATTTTTTTATTTATTTTTAGGTTTTATATTTTAGGTTTAGGTTTTTATTTAGTTTTTATTTTTTTTATTTTTGGTTTTTTTGGTTTTAATATTATGTTTAGTTTTTACTTTATTTATGTTTTTATTCTTAGGTTTATTTTTATTTTAAGTTTAGTTTAGGTTTTTTTATTATTTTACTTTCTTTTTATTAGTTTTTTTTAATTTTTAGGTTTAGGTTTAGGTTTTAGTCTAAATTTTTATTTTATCTTTTTTATTTAGGTTTAGGTTTTTTTCTATTTTTTATTATTAGCTTTTATTTACTTTAGTTTAGGTTTTTAGGTTTTTTGGGTTTAGGGTTTAGGTTTAGGGTTTTAAGGTTTAGGGTTTTAGGGTTTAGGGTTTAGGGTTAGGGATTAGAGTTTAGGGTTTAGGGTTTAGTGTTTAGGATTTAGGATTTAGGGTTTTTGGGTTTAGGGTATAGGGTTAGCTTAGGGTATTGGGGTTTTTTTTAAAAATAGATAAGTAAACCAATTGTTTTAAGTTTATTTAGTTTATTTAGCTTCTTTTTATTTATTTTGGTTTATTTTATTTATTTTATTTTATTTAGTTTATTTATTTTAGTTTAGGATTATTTATTTTAGTTTAGATTTTTTAGGTTTAAGTTTAGGTTATGGTTTATTTTTTAGTTGAGTTTTATTTTTATTTTATTTTTAGGTTTAGGTTTTATTTTATATTTTAGGTTTAGGTTTAGGTTTTTATTTTATTTTTTAGGTTTTAGTTTTATTTTAGGTTTATTTTTATGATTTGATTTTTTAGTTTAGATTTAAGTTTATTTTAGTTTACTTTATTTTATTTAGTTTAGGTTTAAGTTTATGTTTAGGTTTAGGTTTTATTCATTTTAGTTTAGTTTATTTTAGTTTAGGTTTAGGTTTATTTTATTTTGTTATTTCATTTTTATTTTAGATTTAGTTTATTTTTAAGTTTAGGGTTTATATTTTATATTAAATTTATTTTAAATTTTTTTTTATTTTTTTAGGTTTAGATTTTATTTTGTTTTTATTTTATTTTATTTTTGGTTTATTTTAGGTTTATTTTATTTTTATTTTACATTTAGTTTAGCTTTACTTTAGGTTTTATTTATTTTAGTTTAAGTTTAGTTTATTTTATTTTGTTTATTTTAGGTTTAGGTCTTTTTTTTAGTTTAGTGTTTAGGTTTTCTTTATTTTATTTTATTTTTATGTTTTATTTTTAGTTTTATTTTTTAGGTTTAGGTTATTATTTAGTTTTTATTTTAGGTTTATTTTATTTTTATTTTATATTTAAGTTTTATTTTAATTAGGTTTTTTAGGTTTAATTTATTTTTTAGTTTAGTTTAGGATTTTATTTATTTTATTTTAGTTTAGTTTTTATTTTATTTTTAGGTTTAGGTCTAGGTTTTTATTTTATTTTATTTATTTTATTTTATTTATGTTTAAGTTTTTTTTTTATTTTTGGTTTATTTAGTTTAGTTTAGGTTTTAGGTTTTAGGGTTTAGTTTAGTGTTTAGGGTTAAGGGTTTAGGGGTTAGGTTTGGGGTTTAGGATGTATGGTTTTATGTTTAGGGTTGTAGGTTTTAGGGTTTAGGGTTTAGGGTTTAGGGTTTCGGGTTTGGAGTTTTAGGGTTTAGGGTTTAGGGTTTAGGGTTTAGGGTTTAAAGTTTATGGTTTAGGGTTTTAGGGTTTAGGGTTTAGGGTTTAGGGTTTAGGGTAGGGTTTAAGGTTTATGATTTAGGGTATAGGGTTTAAGGGTTTAGTGTTTAGGGTTTAGGGTTGTAGGTTTACGGTTTAGGGTTAGTTTTAGGGTTTTTTATTTTTTATTTTTTTATATATTTATATTTTTTTAAATTAAGTAAACTAGTAGGTTTATGTTTATTTAGTTTATTTTTTATTTATTTTAATTTATTTTATTTTTTTATTTACATTTTTTTATATTTATTTTATTTTGTTTTTTTTATTTTAGGTTTATTTATTTTAGTTTAGGTTGTTTATTTTATTTCATTCTTTAGATTTACGTTTATTTTTTAGTTTAGTTTTATTTTTATTTTATTTTTTCTGTTATGGTTTAATTTTTTATTTTTAGGCTCAAGTTTAAATTTTTATTTTATTTTTTTAGGTTTAGGTTTTAGGTTTTTATTTTAGGTTTATCTTTTTTGTTTAGGTTTAGGTTTATTTTTAGTTTATTTTATTTTATTTATTTAGGTTTATTTTAGGTTTATTTTATTTAGTTTAGTATTTTATTTTATTTTTTTTTTTTTGTTTATTATTTTTTTTTATTTTTTTTTAGGTTTAGGTTTATTTATTTTATTTATTTATTTTATTTATTTTATTTTAGGTTTAGGTTTATTTTATTTTATTTTTTTTATTTTTTATTTTATTTATTTTATTTATTTTAATTTTATTTTATTTATTTTTAATTTTATTTTAATTTTAGGTTTAATTTTTATTTATTTTATTTTATTTTTTGTTGTTTTTAATTTTATTTATTATATTTTAGTTTAGTTTTTATTTTATATTTTTTATTTTGTTTAATTTAGTTTATTTTTATTATTTTTATTATTTTTAATTTAGGGTTTAGGGTTTATTTATAAGTTTAGGGATGCAGGTTTAGGTTTAGCGTTTTGGGTTAGTTTTAGGTTTCAGGGTTTAGAGTTTAGCATTTAGGGTTGTAAGTTTTAAGGTTTAGGGTTTAGGAGTAGGGTTTTTTTTATGTTTTTATTTTTTTATTTTTATTTAATTAAATAAACTTGAAGGTTTAGCTTTATTTAGTTTATTTTTTATTTATTTTAGCTTATTTCATTTTTTTTATTTTGATTTTAGTTTTGTTTTATTTTTATTTAGTTTAGTTTATTTAATTTAGAGTTATTTATTTTAGTTTAGGTTTTTTATTTTAGTTTATTATTTAGGTTTAGGTTTATGTTTATGTTTCTTTTCTTTTTTACTATAGTTTTATTTTAATTTTTTTCTTTTTATTTTTATGTTTAGGTTTAGGTTTTTATTTTATTTTCTTAGGTTTAGCTTTTAGGTAATTATTTTAGGTTTATTTTTAGGTTCTAATTTTTAGTTTAGGTTTAGGTTTATTTTTGGTTTATTTTATTTAATTTTTTTTTTGGGTAAGGTTTAGGTTTAGGTTTTACTTATTATAGTTTAGTTTATTTTAGTTTAGGTTTTGGTTTATTTTATTTCTATTTTAGGTTTAGGTTTTTTTTTTAGTTTAGGGTTTAGGTTTTATTTATTTATAGGTTTTATTTTTTAGGTTTAGTTTTTATTTATTTTTATTTTATTTTATTTTAGGTTTATTTCATTTTTATTTTAGTTTTAGTTTTTATTTTATTTAGGTTTTTATTTTTTTGTTTAGCTTAGGTTTTTATTTATTATATTTTAGTTTAATTTTTATTTTTTTATTATCTTTTCTTTTTGGGTTTAGGTTTAGGTTTAGGTTATAGTTTATGTTTTTATTTTATTTTATTTTTTATTATATTTAGGTTTAGGTTTATATATTTATTTTATTTTTAAGTTTTATTTAGTTTAGGTTTTAGGTTTTTATTTTATGTTTATTTTTAGGTTTTATTTTTTTTGTTTAGGTTTAGGTTTATTTTTAGTTTTTTTCTTTTATTTAGTTTAATGTTTAGGTTTAGTTTATTTTATATTATTTATTTTATTTTTTTATTTTAGGTTTTAGGTTTTTTAGTTTGGGATTAGGTTTATTTTTTTTTTATTTTAGGTTTTATTTTAGGTTTAGGTTTTATTTAGTTTTATTTTATTTTCTTTTAGGTTTAATATAGGTTTATTTTATTTTTATTTTATGTTTAGTTTTTATTTTATTTAAGTTTTTTATTCTTAAGTTTATTTTATTTTTGTTATTTTGTTTAGGTTATTATTTCTTTTATTTTAATTTATTTTTATTAGTTTATTTTATTTTATTTTAGGTTTAGGCTTAGGTTTTCTATTTATTTTTATTTTTAGGTTTTTAGGGTTTAAGGTTTATGGTTTAGGGTTTAGAGTTTACAGTTTTAGGGTTAGGATTTAGTGTTTAAGCTTTAGGGTTTTGGGTTTTTAGTGTTTAGGGTTTAGGGTTTAGGGATAGCTTAGTGTTTAGGGTTAGTTTAAGGTTTAGTTTAGGTTTTGTGTTTTGGGATTTAGTTTAAGGTTTAGGGTTTAGGGTTTTAGGGTTTAGGTTTAGGGTTTAGGTTATAGGGTTTATTAGGGTTTAGGGTTTTAGGGTTTAGGGTTTAGGGTTTAGGTTTAGGGTTTTAGGTTTAGGGTTTAGGGTTTAGGGTTTAGAGTTTTTAGGGTTTAGGGTTTAGGGTTTAGGGTTTATGTTTTACATTTAGGGTTTAAGGCTTTTATTTATTTAATAGAGAATCAGATTCAACATTTCTTTTTTTTGATTTCACCAACCAATGCACTGAATTTTCTAAGACACAAGTGATGACATAGATAAAAAATGAGCACGCATAGAGCAAATCAAAACCCTAGATAACTAGAACTATCTCTACTATAAAGATAAAGTTCCATAAGCATTCAGATTTTTCTTGATTTCTCTAGTTCCCATCAAAACCACCCCTCTCGGTAGCAACATCCACCATCATATCCACGATCTCTCCCCTGCCACCACCCTCCATGTACCGTGCCTCCATACCCACCCTCCTATCCACCAACACCTCAGATCTCCCAGTTGTGATACCTCCTTGCCTTTGCCTCCACCAGAATCACGGATGGAGCCTAGTTCTTAGATAATGTTCTGTAGTCAAGGTTATGCCCATTTTAGGGTTTAGGTTTAGGTTTATTTTTTTAATTTATTTAGTTACTTTAGGTTAGGTTTAGGGTTTAGGGTTTTAGGGTTTAGGGTTTTTTTAAAAATTGAGAAAACTTTTAGGTTTAGGTTTATTTAGTTTATTTTTTATTTATTTTAGTTCATTTTATTTTTAATTTTTATGTAGGTTTATTTTTATTATTTAGTTTAGTTCCTTTATGTTGGGTTTATTTATTTTAGTTTAGGTTTTATTTTAGTTAATATTTTAGATTCATGTTTATTTTTTTAGTTTAGTTTAATTTTTATTTTAGTTTTTAGGTAAAGGTTTATTTTTATTTTTTGGTTTAAGTTTAGGTTTTATTATATTTTTTAGGTATAGGTTTTAGGTTTTTATTTTAGGTTTATTTTTAGGTTTTATTTTTTAGTTTAAGTTTAAGTTTATTTTTAGTTTATTTTAATACATTTAGTTTGGGGGTTTAGCTTTAGTTTATTTTAGGTTTAGGTTTATGTTTTATTTAATTTAGTTTAGTTTATTTTTGTTTAGGTTTGGGTTTATTTTATTTTGCTCATTTTAGGTTTAGGCTTTTTTTTAGTTTGTCGTTGATTTTTAATTTTTAATTTATTGTTAGGTTTTATTTTTAGGGTTTAGGGTTTACGATTTAGGGTTCAAGGTTTAGGGTTTACGGTTTAGTGTTAGGGTTTTTTTTTAAATTAAGTAAATTGTTATGTTTAGGTTTACTAAGTTAATTTTTTATTTACTTTAGTTTTTTTTGTTTTTTATTTTTATTTGGGTTTCTTTTTATTTTTATTTTTGTTTAGGTTTATAAAATTTTATTTTATTTTATTTTAGGTTTATTTTTTATTTTATTTAGGTACTTTATTTTTTCATTTAGTTTAGGTTTCTGTTTATTTTGTTTTAGTTTAGCTTTTTTTTTCTTTTTAGGTTTAGGTTTAGGGTTATGTTTTAGTTTAGGTTTTGATTTCTTTTTTATTTTATTTTGGTTTAAGTTTTTTTATTTATTTTATTTTAGTTTTATTTTTTTTAGGCTTAGGTTTTTAGCTTTTTATGGTTTAGGGTTTAGGGTTTAGGTTTAGGTTTGGGGTTTAGGGATTAAGGTTTAGGGTTTAGGGGTTAGGGTTTAAGGTTTTTTAGGATTCAGGGTTATTGGTTTACAATTTAGAGTTTAGGGTTTCGGGTTTAGGATTTAGGGTTTATGTTTATTTTAATTAAGTAAACCGGTAGGATTAGGTTTATTTATTTATGTAGTTCATTTTTTTATTTATTTTAGTATATTTTTTATTTTATTTAGGTTTATTTTTATTTAGTTTTTATTTATTTTAGGTTTATTTATTTTAGTTTAGGTTTTCATTTAGGTTTATTTTTTAGTTTAGTTTTATTTTTATTTTATTTTAGTTTAGGTATTATTTTTATTTTAGGTTTAGGTTTTAGGTTTTTTTTTTAATTTTTTAGGTTTGGTTTTAGGTTTTTTACTTTAGGTTTTAGGTTATATTTTTTAGTTTAGGTTTAGGTTTATTTTTAGTTTTATATTATTTTGTTTAGTTTAGGTTTAGGTTTAGTTTATTTTAGGTTTGGGTTTAGGTTTTATTATTTTAGTTTAGGTTTAGGGATATGTTATTATTTTTTATTTAGGTTTAGGTTTTATTTTATATTTTATTTTTTAGGTTTAGGTTTTTTTATTTAGTTTTTACATCAATTTATTTTATGTTTATTTTATTTTTATTTTAGGTTTAGTTTTTATTTTATTTAGGTTTTTTATTTTTTTAGACTAGTTTAGGTTTGTATTTATTTTATTTTAGTTTAGTTTTTTTTTCCTTTTAGGTTTAGGCTTTAATTTATGTTTTTATTATATTTTATTTTTTATTTTATTTTGGTTTAAGTTCTTTATTTATTTTATTTTTAAGTTTTATTTAGTTTAGGGTTTAGATTTTTAGCATTTTAGGGTTTAGGGTTTAGGGTTTAGAGCTAGTTTAGGGTTTAGGGTTTAGGGTTCAGGGTTATAGGTTTTAGAGTTTAGGGTTTAGGGTTTAGGGTTTCAGTATTTAGGGTTTAGGGTTTAGCATTTACAGTTTAGGGTTTAAGGTTAGGGTTTTTTTAAATTTTTTTACTTAGTTAGGGTTTAGGGTTAGTTTAGGGTTTAGTGTTTTAGGTTTAGGGTTTAGGCTTTCAGGTTAGTTTTAGGGTTTAGGGTTTAGGGTTTATGGGATTTAGGGTTTAGGGTTTAAGGTTTAATTAAGAAAACTGATTGGTTTAGGTTTATTTAGTTTATTTTTTTTCAATTTCATTTATTTTATTTTTTATTTTTATTTAAATTAAGTTATTATTTTTATTTACTTTAGTTTATTTATTTTTGGTTTACTTATTTTAGTACACATTTTTTATTTCAATTTATTTTTTAGGTTTAGGTTTAAGTTTTTGATTATTTTTTAGTTTAGTTTTTTTTCGGTTCAGGCTTTATTTTTTATGTTTAGGTATACGTTTAGGTTTTTATTTTATTTTTTTACGTGTAGGATTTTGTTTTTATTTTAGGTTTATTTTTAGGTTTTATTTCTTTTATTTAGGTTTAGGTTTATTTTTAGTTTATTTTATTTTAATTAGTTTTGGGTTTAGGTTTAGTTTTATTTAGGTTTAGATTTATGTTTTCTTTAATTTAGTTTAATTTATTTTAGTTTAGGTTTAGGTTTATTTTATTTTATTTATTTTATGTTTAGGTTATTTCTATTTTAGTTTATGGTTTAGGTTTTATTTTTATTTATTTTTTGGTTTTTTATTTCAGTTTTTTTTAGGTTTATGTTTTATTTTGTTTATTTTAGGTTTATTTTATTTTTTTTTATCTTATATTTATTTAATATTTTATTTAGGTTTATTTATTTTTTTGAGTTTATTTTATTTTTTAGTTTAGTTAAAATTTTTATTTAATTATTTTTAGTTTAGTTTTTATTTTTTATTTTATTTTAATTTTAGGTTTAGGTTTTATTTGGGTTTAGGTTTAGGTTGACATTTAGGTTTTTTGTTTAATTTAATTTTTTTATTTTTTATTAGGGTTGTATTTTTTTTTAATGTTTTATTTAGTTTAAGTTTTAGTTTTTAAGGTTTAGGGTTTAGGGTTTAAGGTTTAGGGTTTAGGGATTAAGGTTTAGGGTTTAGGGATTAGGGTTTAGTGTTTTAGGGTTTAGGGTTTAGGGTTAAGGTTTTCTTTATTTATTTATTTTATTTATTTATGGTTTAAGGTTTAGGATTTAGGCTTAGTTTAGGGTTTATGGTTTAGGATTTATTTAGCTTAGGTTATAGCATTAGGGCTAAGTATTTTTAGTTTTAAGTTTAAGATTTAGGGTTATAAGTTTAGGGTTAGTTTTATGGTTTACGGTTTAGTGGTAGGGTTTTTTTTAATAAAAAATTAAGTAAACTCAAAGGTTTAGGTTTAATTAATTAATTTTTTTATTTATTTTAGTTTATTTTATTTTATTTATTTTGATTTTAGTTTATTTTTATTTTTATTTAGTTTAGTTTATTTAATTTAAGTTTATTTATTTTATTTTAGTTTTTTTTATTTTAGTTTATTTTTGAGGTTTAGGTTTATCTTTATTTTTTACATTAGTTTTATTTTTATTTTATTTTTTTTATGTTTAGGTTTTATTTTTTATTTATTTTTAGGTTTTATTTTATTGGTTTAGGTTTTTATATAGTTTTTATTTTATTTGTTGGTTTTCATTTTTTATTTTTTTAGTTTAGTTTTATTTTATTTAGGTTTTTTATTTTTATTTTAGTTTAGGTTTTATTTATTTTATTTTAGTTTAGTTTATATTTTATTTTATTTTTTTTTCTTTTGGGATTAAGTTTAGGTTTAGGTTTAGTTTATTTTTTTTATTTTACTTTGTTTTTTATTTTATTTAAGTTTAGGTTTTTTTTTTTATTTTATTTTATTTTAGTTTTATTTAGTTTACTTTTAGGTTTATTTTAATTTAGGGTTTAGTTTATTTTAGGTTTATGTTTAGGTTTATTTTAGTGTAGTTTAATTTAGTTTAGGTTTAAGTTTATTTTATTTTTTTTTTTCTTTTATTTTAGGTTTAGTTTTTTTTAGTTTAGGATTTATGTTTTATTTTTATATTTATTATTAGGTTTTATTTTTAGGTTTATTTTTTAGGTTTAGGTTTTTATTTAGTTTTTATTTTATTTTATTTTAGGTTTATTTTACGTTTATTTCATTTTTATTTTACATTTAGTTTTTATTTTATAATGGTTTATTATTCTTTAGTTTATTTTATTTTATTTAGTTTAGTTTAGGTTTTTATTTACTTTATTTTAATTTATTTTATTAGTTTATTTTATTTTATGTTTAGGTTCAGGTTTAGGTTTTTTATTTCTTTGATTTTTAGGTTTTATTTAGTTTAGGGTTTAGGGTTTAGGGTTTTTAGGTTTTAGGGTTTAGTTTAGGTTTAGTTTAGGTTTAGGGTTTGGGGGGTTTAGGTTTAGGTTTAGGGTTTTAGGGTTTTTAGTTTAGGGTTTTTAGGTTTAGGGTTTCTAAGGTTTAAGGTTTAGGGTTTAAGGTTAGTTTATGGTTTAAGATTTAGGGTTTTAGGGTTTAGGGTTTAGGGTTAGGGTTAGGATTTAGGGTTTAGGGTTTTGGGTTTAAAGTTTAGAGTTTAGGGTTGTAGGTTTAACGTTTATGGTTTAGGTTTTAGGGTTTAACATTTAGGGTTTAGTTTTTAGGCTTTAGGTTTAGGGTTTAGGGTTTTTGTTTTATTATTTTTAATAGAGAAAAAATTCATATTCAACATTTCTTCTTTTTGATTTCATCAACCAAGTAACACATCAAGTTTTTTAAGACACAAGTGATGACATAGATAAAAAATGAGCACGCATAGAGCAAATCAAAAACCCTAGATAACTAGAATTGTCTCTACTGAAAAGACACAGTTCCATAAGAATCAGATTGGTTGTTCTTTAGTTTCTCCAGTTCCCATCAAAACCACCCCGACCTCTCAAGTAGCGGGATCCACCATCATATCCCCGATCTCTCCCCTCTGCCACCACCATGGCTATAACCTCCACCACTCCTGCCTCCATGACCACCACTACCTAGACCACCACCTCCATATCCACCAACACCTCTAGATCCCCACCAGGTGTGATTTTACCTCACCTTCACCTCCACCCGAATTTGGGTGATCTAGTTAACATGATGGTCTATTCTTAGGGTTTATGTTTAGGTTTAAGTTTATTGGGTTTTAGGCTTTAGGATTAATTTTTTAATTTATTTAGATACTTTAGGTTATGTTTAGAGTTTTTTTTATTAAGGAAATCAGTAGGTTTAGGTTTATTTAGTTTATTTTTTATTTATTTTAGTTTATTTTATTTAGTATTTTTATTTAGTTTAATTGTTTATTTTAGATATATTTTATTTAGTTTAGGTTTCTTATTTTAGTTTATCTTTTTAGGTTTAGGTTTAGGTTTATGTTTATTTTTTAGTTTACTTTTAATTTTATTTTATTTTTTTAGGTTTAGGTTTTATTTTTTATTTTTAGGTTTTAGGGTTTAGGTTTATTTAATTTTTAGGTTTAGCATTTAGGTTTTCATTTAGGTTTATTTTTTGTTTTATTTTTTGTTTAGGTTTAAGATTATTTTTAGTTTATTTTATTTTATTTAGTTTAGGGTTTAGGTTTAGATTATTTTAGATTTAGGTTTAGGTTTTATTTATTTTAGTTTAGTTTATTTTATATTTGGTTTAGGTCTATTTTATTTTGTTTATTTTAGGTTTAGGTTTTTTTTTTAGTTTATGGTTTGGGTTTTATTTTTTTATTTATTTTTAGGTTTTATTTTTAAATTTATCTTTTAGGTTTAGGTTTTGTTTAGTTTTATTTTATTTTATTTTAGGTTTATTTGATTTTTATTTTCCTTTTAGTTTTTATTTTATTTAGGTTTTTTAGTTTTAGGATTTTGTAATTTTTTAATTTATTTTACATTTTGATTTATTTTATTTTAGTTTACTTCTTATTTTTTATATTATATTATTTTTAGGTTTAAGTTTAGGTTTTTTTTAAATTTTATTTAGGTTTATGTTTTTTTATTTATTTTATTTTTAGGATTTATTTAGTTTAGGCTTAGCCTTTTATATTTTAGGGTTTAAGGTTTAGGGTTTAGGATTTTATGGTTTAAGGTTTAGGGTATGAGGTTTAGGGTTTAGTTTAAGGTTTAAGGTTTAGGGTTGTAGGTTTAGGGTTTAGGGTTTAGGGTTTAGGGTTGAGGATTAGGGTTTTGTTAAAAATTTTGTAAACTTGTATGTTCAGGTTTATTCAATTTATTTTTATTTATTTTAGTTTATTTTATTTTATTTTTATTTAGGTTTATTTTTATTTTTATTTTATTTTATTTTAGGTTTATTTTATTTTTATTTTAGGTATAGTTTTTTATTTTTATTTTTAGTTTAGTTTTTATTTATTATATTTTAGTTTAGTTTTATTTTATTTTATTTTCTTTTTTGGTTAAGGTTTAGGTTTAGGTTTTAATTTATGTTTTTGTTTTATTTTGGTTTAGGTTTTTTAATTTATTATATTCTTAGGTTTTATTTTGTTTAGGTTTTGGTTTTTAGCTTTTTTTAGGGTTTCAGGTTTAGGGTTAAGGGTTGGGGTTTAGTGTTTAGGGTTTAGGGTTTAGGGTTTAGGGTTTAGGTTTAGGGTTAGGGTTTATTATTTAGGGTTTTATGGTTTAGGGTTTAAGGTTTAGGGTTTTTAGGGTTTGCGGTTTAGGTTTTAGGTTTAGGGATTTTGGTTTAGGGATTTTGGTTTTCATCAACCAAGTAACACACCAAGTTTTCTAAGACACAAGTGACGATATAGATAAAAAATGAGCATGCATAGAGCAAATCAAAACCATAGATAATTAGAACCATCTATACTATAAACACAGTTATTGGCAGATTGGATGGTCGTTCTTATTCTTTAATTCCCATCAAACCAGCCTCTTGAGTAGTTGGATCCCATCATATTACATTCTCCTCCACCACCACCACCTCATTAGCTCCTCCCTCCATAAGCACCATTACCACCACCTCCATATCCACTAGCACCTCCATATAGCCACCACCACTTTGCTTGCCTCCACCTTCTTCCAGCAGATCTAGACTAACTTGGTTGATGGTGATGTTCCTACTGTCAAGGTTTTGCCCATTCTTAGGGTTTAGGTTTAGGTTTAGGTTTAATAGGTTTTAGGGTTTAGGTTTATTTTTAAATTTATTTAGTTACTCTAGGTTTAGGCTTAGGGTTTGGGGTTTAGGGTTTAGGGTTTAGGCTTAGGGTTTAGGGTATAGGGTTTAGGGTTTAGGGTTTAGGGTTTCGGGTTTAGGGTTTTAGGGTTTATGCTTTTAAGGCTGGGGGGTTAGGTTTAGGTTTAGGGTTTAGGGTTGTATGTTTAGGGTTGTAGGTTTAGGGTTTAGTGTTTAAGATTTAAGGTTTAGGGTTTAGGATTTAGGTTTTAAGGTTTTGTTTTAAATTAAGTAAATTGGTTGGTTTTGGTTTATTTAGTATATTATGTTTATTTCCTATTTTTTTTTATTTTTTATTTTTATTTAGTTTAGTTTATTTAGTTTATGTTTATTTATTTTAGTTTAGGTTTTTTATTTTAGTTTATTTTTAAGGTTTAGGTTTAGGTTTATGTTTATTTTTTAGTTTAGTTTTATTTTTATTTCATTTTTACTAGTTTATTTTTCTTATTTTTAAGTTTAGGTTTTGGTTTTAGTTTAATTTTTTATTTTATTTTATTTTAAATTTTGTTTAAGTTTAGGTTTTCTTAAATATTTTATTTTTTTAGTTTATTTAATTTAGGTTTAAGTTTTTAGGTTTAGGGATAGGGTTTAGGGTTTTAGGGTTTATGGTTTTTAGGTTTAGGGTTAGGGATTAGAGTTTAGGGTTTTGGGTTTAGTGTTTAGGCTTTAGGGTTTAGGGTTTTTAGGGTTTAGGGTTTAGGGTGTTTTTTAAATTTAAGCAGGGTTTAGGTTTATTTATTTTTTTTATTTTAGTTTAGTTTATTTTGTTTTATTTTGATTATTTTAACTTTTATTTAGTTTAGTTTATTTATTTTGTTTAGGTTTTTTATTTTAGTTTATTTTTTATGCTTAGGTTTAGGTTGAGATTTATTTTTAGTTGAGTTTTATTTTTATTTTATTTTTTAAGTTTAGGTTTAATTTTTTTTTTAGGTTACGGTTAAGGTTTTAGGTTTTTATTTTAGGTTTATTTTTAGGTATTATTTTTTAGTTTAGATTTAGGTTTATTTTTATTTTATTTTATTTTATTTAGTCTAGGATTAGGTTTTTTTATTTGTTTAGTTTATTTTAGTTTAGGTTTAGGTTTATTTTATTTTGTTTATTTTGTTTTTATTTTAGATTTAGGTTATTTTAGTCTAAGATTTATGTTTTATTTTTTATGTATTCTTAGGTTTTTTCTAGGTTTTATTTTTTAGGTTTAGGATTTTATTTAGTTTTTATTTTATTTTATTTTAGATTTATTTTTAGTTTATTTTATTTTTATTTTTCATATAGTTATTATTTTATTTAGGTTTTATTCTTAAGTTTATTTTATGTTTTATTTATTTTAGTTTAGTTATTTTTAGGTTAGGTTTATTTTATTTTGTTTATTTTAGGTTTAGTTTTTTTTAGTTTAGGGATTAGGTTTTAATTTTTATTTATTTTAGGTTTTACTTTTAGGTTTATTTTTTAGGTTTAGGTTTTTATTTAGTTTTATTTTATTTTATTTTTGTTTTTTTTATTTTTATTTTATGTTTAGGTTTTATTTTATTTAGGTTTCTTAATTTAAAGTTTATTTTATTTTTTAGTTTAGTTTAGGCTTTTATTTATTTTATTTTAGTTTAGTTTGGGTTTTTTATTTTATTTTATTTTACTTTTAGGTTTAGGTTTAGGTTTAGGTTTATTTTATTTTTTTATTTTATTTAGGTTTTTTATTTATTTTATTTTAGGTTTTTTATTTAGTTTAGGTTTAGGTTTTAGGGTTTAGGGTTTAGGGTTTAGGATTAGTACATGGTTTAAGGTTTGGGGTTTAAAGTTTAAGGATTAAGGTTTTTCTTATTTTTTTTATTTTTTGGGTTTAGGATTTAGGATTTAGGGTTTAGGGTTTAGGTTTAAGGTTTAGGGTTTACAATTTAAGGTTTTTGGGTTTACGGTTTAGGGCTTAGGGTTTAGTGTTTACGTTGTAGGTTTAGGGTTCAAGTTTTAGTTTAGAGTTTTGGGTTTTAGGCTTTTTTTTGATAGAAAACAATTAGATTCGACATTTCTTCTTTTTGATTTAATCAAGCAAGTAACACACCAAGATTTCTAAGACACAAGCGAAGACATAGATAAAAAAAGAACTCATAGCAAAAATCAAAAACCTCAGATAACTAGAATTGTATCTACTATAAAGACACAATTACATAAGCAACAGATTGAATCAACTGGTCTTTAGTTTCTCCTATTCCCAATAGAACATCCCCGGCCTCTTAAGTAGCAATCCATCATTATATCCCCAATCTCTCCCTCTGCCACCACCATGGATGTAACCTTCATCACACCTCCCGCTTCCATAACCACCACTGCTCTGACCACCACCTCCATATCCACTAGAACCTCCAGATCCCCCGCCACCACTGTGATTACGGTCATCCATCTACCACACCTCCCAGATCCCAGGCGGTTGGCGGTGATGTTCTGCCGAGTTACGCCCATTCTTAGGGTTTAGGTTTAGAAATAGGTTTATTAAGTTTTGAGGTTTATGTTTACATTTAAATTTATTTAGTTACTTTCAGTGTAGTTTAGGGTTTGGGGTTTAGGGTTTAGTGTTTAGGGTTAGGGTTTAGGGTTTAGGGTTTAGAGTTTTGGGTTTTGGGTTTTTTGGTTTATGCTTTTAGGGTTTAGCGTTTAGGTTTTTAGGGTTTAGGGTTGTAGGTTTAGTGTTTAGAGTTTAGAGTTTTGGGTTGTAGGGTTTAAGATTAAGGGTTTAGGGTTTATTTTAAATTAAGTAAACTAGTAGGTTTAGGTTTATTTAGTTTATTTAGTTTATTTTTTATTTATTTTAGTTTATTTTACTTTTTATTTATATTTAAGTTTGTTTTTGTTTTATTTAGTTTAGTTTAGGTTTTTTATTTTAGTTTATTTTTTATGTTTAGGTTTAGGTTTAGGTTTATTTTTAGTTTAGTTTTATTTTTATTTTTTAGTTTTATGTTTTATTTTATTATTTTTTTAGGTTTAGATTTAGGTTTTATTTTATTTCTTTAGGTTTAGGTTTTAGGTTTTATTTTAGGTTTTTTTTTTTTTAGGTTTAGGTTTATTTTAGTTTATTTTATTTTATCTAGTTTAGCTTTAGGTTTAGGCTTAGTCTATTTTAGGTTAAGTTTAGGTTTTATTTATTTCAGTTTAGGTTTAGGTTTAGGTTTATTTTATTTTTTTTAGGTTAAGGTATTTTCTTTTCATTTAGGGGTTTAGGTTTTAGTTTTTATTTATTTTTAGGTTTTTTTTAGGTTTTAGTTTATTTAGTTTTATTTTATTATATTTTAGGTTTATTTTATTTTTATTTTATGTTTAGTTTTTATTATATTTAGGTTTTTTATTTTTTAGTTTAGTTTAGGTTTTATTTATTTTATTTTAGTTTAGTTTAATTTAAGTTTATTTTCTTTTTAGGTTTAGGTTTAGGTTTAAGTTTTAGTTTTTATTTTTATTTTAATTTCATTTAGGGTTTTTTATTTATTTTATTTCTAGGTTTTATTTAGTTTAGGTTTAGGTTTTTAGAAACTTAGGGTTTAGGGTTGCAGGTTTTAGGGTTTAGGGTATAGGGTTTAGGGTTTAAGATTAGGGTTTCTTAATTTTATAATTTTTTTTATTTAGGGTTTAGGGTTAGTTAGGGTTTAGGGTTCTACATTTAGGGTTTTAGGTTTAGGGCTAGTTTTAGGGTTTAGGATTTAGGGTTTAGAGCTTTATGATATAGGGTTTAGGGTTTGGGGATTAGGGTTTAGGTTTATTTAAAATTAAGAAAAAGCGATAGGTTTAGGTTTTTTTATTTATTTTATTTTAGTTTATTTTATTATTTATTTTATTAGGTTTATTTTTATTTTATTTAGTTTATTTTATTAGTTTAGGTTTATTTATTTTAGTTTACAATTTTATTTTTATTTTTTTTAGGTTTAGGTTTAGGTTTAGGTTTATGTTTATTTTTTAGTTTAGTTTTTTTTTTTTATGTTTAGGTTTTATTTTTTATTTTAAAGTTTAAGTTTAGGTTTTTATTTTATTTTTTTAGCTTTAGGTTTTAGACTTTTATTTTAGGTTTATTTTAATTTAGGTTTAGGTTTAGGTTTTATTTATTTTAGTTTAGTTTATTTTAGTTTAGGTTTAGGTTTATTTTATTTTGTTTATTGTAGGTTTAGGTTTTTTCTAGTTTATGGTTTATGTTTTATTATTTTTAGGTTGATTTTTTTATATTTAGGTTTTTATTTTGTTTTTATTTTATTTTATTTTAGGTTTATTTTATTTTTTATCTTTAGTTTTATTATTTAGGTTTTTTAGGTTTATTTTATTTTAGTTTAGTTAGGTTTTATTTATTTTATTTTAGTTTAGTTGTAGTTTTTATTTTATTTTATTTTTAGGTTTATGTTTAAGCTTATGTTTAGGTTTAGGTTTAGGTTTTAATTTAAGTTTTTAGTTTATTTTATTTTATTTATTTTAATTTATTTAGGTTTATGTCTTTTATTAATTTTATTTTTATGTTTTATTTAGTTTAGGTTTAATTTTTTAGGGTATTATGTTTTTAGGGTTTAGGGTTTAAGGTTTAGGGTTTAGTGTTTATGGTTAGGTGTTTAGAGTTTAGGGTTTAGGGTTTAGGGTTTAGGGTTTAGAGTTTATGGTTTGGTGTTTAGAGTTCAGGGTTTAGGGTTGTAGGTTTTAGGGTTGAGGGTTTAGGGTTTAGGGTTTAGAGTTTTAGAGTTTAGGGTTGTAGTTAAGGGTTTAGGTTTTATTTTAGGGTTTAGGGTTAATTTAGTGTTTAGGGTTTAGGGTTGTAGGTTTAGGATTTAGGGTTTATGGTTTAGGTTAGTTTTAGGGTTTAGGGTTTATGTTTAGGGTTTTTCTTAATTAAGTAAACTAGTAGGTTAGGTTTATTTAGTTTATTTTATTTTTTATTTTAAATTTGGCATATTTTTATTTTTAATTAGTTTAGTTTATTTAATTTAGGTTTATTTATTTTAACTTAGGTTTTTCATTTTAGTAGGTTTAGGTTTATGTTATTTTTTACTTTAGTTTTATTTTTATTTTAGTTTTTAGGTTTAGGTCATATTTTTTATTTTTATGTTTAGGTATAAGTTTCTTTTATTTTTTAGGTTTAGGTTTTAGGTTTTTATTTAAGGTTTTATTTTAGGTTTAGTTTTATTTTTGGTTTATTTTATTTTATACTGTTTAGGTTTATGTTTGGTTTAGTTTATTTTAGGTTTAGGTTTTGGTTTCATTTATTTTAGTTTAGTTTAGTTTAGGTTTAGGTTTATTTTATTTCTATTTTAGGTTTAGTTTTATTTATTTTAGCTTAGGGTTTAGGTTTGATTTTTTAGGTTTAGGTATTTATTTAGTTTTTATTTTATTTTATTTTAGCTTTATTTTATTTTAATTTTAGGTTTTTTTTATTTTATTTAGGTTTTTTATCTTTTTAGTTTAGTTTATTTTTTATTTATTTTATTTTAGTTTTGTTCTTATTTTTTATTTTATTTTCTTTTTGAGTTTACGTTTAGGTTTAGGTTGTCGTTCATGTTTTATTATTATTATTAATTTTATTTAGGTTTAAGTTTTTCTACTTATTTTATTTTTAGGTTTCATTTAGTTTAGGTTTTAGGTTTTATTTTAGGTTTATTTTTAGGTTTTATTTTTTAGTTTAGGTTTAGGTTAATTTTTTGTTTATTTTATTTTATTTAGTTTGGGGTTTAGGTTTAGTTTGTTTTAGGTTTAGGTTTAGGTTTTATTTATTTTAGTTTAGTTTATTTTTGTTTAAGTTTATTTTTATTTTAGGTTGAGGGTTTAGGTTTTAGTTTTTATTTATTTTAGTTTAGTTTATTTTTTTGTTTAGGTTTTTATTTAGTTTTTATTCTATTTTATTTTAGGTTTATTTTATTTTTATTTTAAGTTTAGTTTTATTTTAATTAAGTTTTTTTATTCTTAGGTTTATTTTATTTTATTTAGTTTAGTTTAGGTGTTTATTTATTTTATTTTAATTTATTTTTAGAATTTACTCTATTTTATTTTTAGGTTTAGGTTTAGGTTTTTCTTATATTTGTTTTATTTTTAGGTTTTATTTAGTTTAAGTTTAGGCTTCTAGGTTTTTAGGATTTAGGATTTAGGGTTTAGGGTTTTGAGTTTAGGGTTTAGGGTTTTAGTGTTTAGGGTTTAGGGTTAGGGTTTAGGGTTTAGTGTTTGAGTTTAGTGTTTAGGCTTTATGGTTTAGGGTTTTTAGGGTTTAGGGTTTAAAGTTTAGGTTTTAGGGTTAACTTAGGGTTTAAAGTTAGTTTAGGGCTTAGCATTTAAGGTTTAAGGTTTTAAGGTTAGTTTAGGTTTGGGTTTAGCATTTTAGGGTTAAGGTTTAGGATTTAGGGTTTAGGTTTAGGGTTAGGGTTAGGGTTTGGGTTTGGGTTTAGGGTTTAGGGTTTATTTGGGTTATATAAACCCTAAACCCTATAAAACTAAACCTAAACCCTAAAACCTAAAACCTAAACCCAAAATCTGACCAAACCACAAACCCCAAACCTAAACCTAAACAAACAAACCCTCAACCCTCAACCTAAACCATGGGAAGAACCTTGATGGAAGAACATCCTTACATCAACTAGCCTGTCTAAATCATGCGGCGGCAAGGGAAGCGGTTATCCGTGGTGTGATGGAGGTGTTTGTGGATATGGAGGTGGTGGTAGTGGTGGTTATGGAGGCGGGAGAATGGAGGTTACAATCTTGGTGGTGGAGGAGGGAGAGATGGAGATGATGGCGGATCACTACTGAGGCTTGAGATGGGAACTAGCGAAGAATGGCCACCGATCTGTACTTATGGGACTATCTTTATAGTAGAGAGATGGTTCAACTTATCTAGGGTTTTGATTTGCTCTATGGGTGCTCATTTTTTATCTATGTTGTGTCTTAGAAAATTTGGGATGCTACTTGGTTGATGAAATTGAAAGAATAAATGTTGAATCTAAATTTGTTCTCTATAAAAAAATCTTAAATCTTAAAAAACCTAAACCTAAACCTAAACTAAACTAAACCCAAAACTAAACCTAAACCAGCTAAAACCCTAAACCCAAATCCTAAACCTAAACCCTACCCTAAACCACAAACCACAAATCTAAAACCTAAACCCTAAACTAAAAAAAACCCTAAAACCAAAAAACCTCCTAAATAAACCTAAACCTAAACCCTAAACCTAACCAAAAACCACAAAACCTTAACTAAACCCTAAACCTAAACCTAAACCATAAACCTTGAATAAAGTTTTCATTAGGAGTAGTTTTAAAGAATGACCTAATCCTAACATAGTTAAGGTAGCTAAAGAAAATGTCTTCAAGAGACTTTCCCTTGATTGTTAGTGATTTGAATACCCTAAATCATATTATATTACCATATATTATAGTAAAATGTAACATCATATATTTGAGCATATATTGATGTGTTTTTCAATGTTATAAGATGTTTTGAAATGTTTTAGTATATTATGGTATTGTTCCTTATAGTCTATATTAATATAAATCATAATAATAATTAATTAATAAAATAGAAGATGAAACTTGTTAAATTTGAAGTGGGAATTAGGTTGTAGTACCAAAGTGTGCTACCACTTGTAGTTTAAAAGTAGTAAGATTTTATCTTCAAAATAAATATTATATGTTGTAGCATAGTATAGCATCATATATCATAATATATTGTTCGCATTTTAAATTCTTTCGTATTTTACAATCATGCGGTCAAACCTACACTAGCATTATTTATAAAAATGTTGATTTAGACTTTAAAATGATGGAATTTGGCCAAATTCATAATAGGTAGAGCATGACATCATAATATATTATTTTAATTAAATATTTGTAAGTGATATGACTAAAATATATATTTTTTATTGTTTAGACTAATTTTATGATTTTTTATTTTAAGCAATCCCTTGTGATGTGATATGCAATATAATATAATATAATATGTTTGTGTATTATGATATAGGATGCCATAACATAGTGTAGCATCATGCATTATAAGCATACTTTTGTGTATTACTACTTGTTGTTTAGCATATTTTAGTATCTTATAGTATGATGTAGTAGAGTTTGTACTAGTATAATTCATAAAATACTGATTTATAGGCTAAGATGATGGGATTTGGCCAAATTTAAGGTAATTTTTAAGGAACATCATTGGGGTGCTATGTTGTCATTTAATCAAAAGAATGGAATTTTGCATCCAAAATAAATGTTCTTTTTTCAACCAAATTTTATAATTTTTTTTTTTTGCTTAAAGTGATTCATTTTAGGTGTAATGTAAGATAATATATTATATGAAAGCATACTAAATATAATGTACATAACAATATAACTTCATATATATATGAATGTGGTGGTGTGTTACTAAATATTATTGTATATTTTGGTATGTTTTACTTTTATTATAATACATTAGGTAAAAACTCATAAAATGTTAATTTGAAGGTTGAGATGGATGAATTTGGCCAAATTCACGCACACACCAAGAAGGAACACCAAAATTATGCTATTTTGTGTCATTTCTAATAGAAAAATAATAATTTTACATCAAAATGAACATTATTCATATATTAAGAAAATTTTGTTATTTGTCCTTTTAAGTGATTCTAATGAGGTGTAATGTTAGATAATATATTATATTATAGCAAAATATTATAATATAATATATATGTTTATTCACACTATAATATGTTTATGATATTGTATAGTTAGTTTGTGCTTGCACCATCATAAATCATAAAATGTTGATTACAATGTTAAGATGATGTAATTTGAAGAAATACATTCTTAGGCTTTTGGTTGAAGTATTAAAGGTGTACATAAGAGAAGAAATAAGATTTGATGAGAATTCCATGTCAAGGACATGGAGGGAGCTCATTAGGATCACTAATGCATTATACATGACATGTGAGGGTTTATGTTGAGGGCATAGAAGAAGAAAATCTTTGGGGATAAGGTTTGAATTTGATTTGATTATATGATTTGAGGAAAGAAGATCGCTAGGGAATCTATAATCCAGGGATTAAGATCAATCAACTTTAATTTATTTTGTTTTAATTGATGTGGAGGCATATCTAGAGATATGGGCTCGTCCCAGGATCGGGTATATGAACCTTCCACTAAGGAAGCGAGTTGGTATCCTGGGGATTAGGATTTGAGTTTGATTTCATAGATTTGTTTGGGGATGTATCCACTGGGATAAGAGTTTGGTTGGATTTCTTTGATTTAGACTCTACTGGGGGAGTTGGTTTAATTTGGTTCCACTAGGGATGTTGGTTTGGAATTTGATTTATTTGCTTGACTTGTTTATATATGATTTGGGGCTCCACTGCGGAGAAGGGTGTGATTTAACTCCACTAGGGAAAATCAAATTGGTTTTAATTTAATCTGAGTTAATGTATGGACCCTGTCGGTGTGTGATAGACCCACTGACAAGGGGCTATATTAGCCTTGACCTACCTTAGGTTTACAAATCCAAATGGATAGTCCTCATGGGGTAGAGCAAGCCAACCTAAGGGGTTGCCTTTCGTGTGCAAGCTATGCTAGAAGAAAGTCTAGCAAACTTACATTTTCCAAAGTGAGGAACAACCGTGACTATTGGATGCACAATTAATGTCGACTCTACGAATTTTGAGTGAATGTGGGACTTATGTCAGTAAAGATTAATTTTATCTTTATTTCATGTGATTTGGTATGATTTGTTTGGTTTAGTTTGATTTTGAATTGAGGGCATATATGTTGGGGATGTGAGCTTGGTCAAATTTGATAGATTTAATTTATAGACCATGTTGATGCGATGGAGAGAGAGTATATCATACTTGTCATATCTCAGATTTACAAATCCAAAGGATAGTCTACTACCATGGGGTAGAGTAGCAAACCTAAAGGGTTGATCTTTCTTTTAGGGTGCTAAGAAGAAGGCATTCTTACATCTTCTAAAAACAACTGCAGGGTGACCTATTGGTAGCAAATCAAACCTTAGGTGACTTGAGTGAATGAAGGGAACAATATCTTATATCTCGACTAATTAGCCAATTCCTATAGGGAGTTTTCTTGACGCCCTAAAGATAGGATATTTGCTTGGGAAAAGGTACCTAGGTGTCCTCTAATCCACAAGTGAATATATATTTTGTTATATTTGTGTGGACCTGTTGGTGAGGGACCCACTGAGAAGGCTATGTCGACCATCTTAGATTTCTTGGACCAAGGGAGAATGCACATCCACGGGATGGATTCTTTAACCAATGGATTACTTAGGAAAGAGGAATAAATTCGATAGTAACTCTAATGTCTAAATAGGGTCAAAGGATGTGATCCAAATATAGTGCCCACAGGGAGATGTTGCTAGGGGCATTATCACGCCACAGAAAGCCTATAGGTGTACAGTGGCCAACTCAAGGAGAAAGCATAGCAGACTTACATCTACCATGTGTGGTGTATCATAAGGTGCGAGAACCAATAAACCTAAGGTGTATCCATCATTAGTGGTGTATCCATCAGCATAGTGAGAACCAACCAACCTAAGGTGTCATTAGTGTGCAACAATTAATCCAGAAAGAAAGCATGTAGGCTTACAACTTTCTAAGCCGAACTAATCATCGGGATAGTCTGTTGTTTGTTGGATAGATGCTATCAACCTAGGCGACTACTAAGAGGAGCCAGAAGGGGACCCAAACTTGAAGCAATCATGAGGAAGGAGCTCTGGGACTTATCCTAAACCTCCTCAACCCAGGTTAGTGTGAAGGCTAATCAAGAAGAAAGCTAGTAGACTCACATCTTCTTAAATGAAGCCAACATGAGGTAACAGATGGTAAGGCCTACCAAACTAACAAGGAACTTATCAGTGTTCAATGGCCAAGTAAGGAAGGAAAGCATAGTAGACTTACATCCTCCAAAGGAAAAATACCACTAGGTGACCACTAGTAACGTCGGCCAGGCTAGACCTGAGTGAGTACAGGGGCGTTATCTCAACTCAGAGTAGCTCGAGGAAAAATAAATGTGTTTTATTTATATGCTTGTGTGTAGTTTATGTTTGTGTTATGTCGATGAATGATAGGATGCTGTTATGGTTCTTTTCAACTACCCTAAACACATTATGGCAGATTCACAAATAAGAATACTTTCAATATCTAAGAGATTGAATTCAAAATAGAATTTTCATTGATGATAATTATTTTCAAAAAAGATTTATAATATTTATTTAAGTAGAGCCCATTGATTGGATGCATTAGGCGCTCTCTTTATGATTAATAAGATGATAAGATCCTCCTTGGTAGGCCTTTTCTATGGCAAAAGGGCCTTCCCAAGTGGGTTCAAACTTTCCTCCCATCTTACAATGAAAAATAATCGATCTTCCTAGAACTAAACTAAGCTCTCTTACTTAAAAAGCTCTAAGATAGACCAACTTATTGTGAGCTTGAATCATTTTACATTTATACAACTTGAGGTTTTGGCTTGCCAGCAGGCGTCACTCCTCCAAACCTACGAGCTCTTCTAACTACAACTTGGCATTCTGCTATATTGTGATCTTGCTACCCATAGCTATCCTTAGTGATGGGAGTTTAACTTCTAATGGTAGAATGGCTTTGGACCCATATACTAAGGAGAAAGAAGTAGGCTGAGTTGGAGTTCTATGTGGTGCGGTAGGCCCTGAGCTTCAACAAATTGCTCAAGCCACTAAAATTGTATTATTGTCGAGTGTCATTTTTAATATTTGGATGAGAGTTTTGTTGAAGGATTCTGCTAAGCCATTTTTCCTTGGGTAGTTGATGGTAGAATATCTACAATCTAAGCTATGTCTCTATGCAAAGTTTTTGATCTCGGTGCTCTTGAATGTAGTACCATTATCAGATATAATTTGTCAAGCTACTCTAAACCTATATACGATATGGTCTCTAAAAAATTGGAGTACATACTAAATTGTGACCTCTCTTAATGGAATCACCTTCGCCTATTTGGAAAAGTAGTCAGTAGAAGCTAAGATGAACAGATGACCCTTGGAAGAAGGGGGAACAATTGGACCCACTATGTCGGTACCCCAACACTCGAATGGCCATGATGCCAATGTAGGATGTAGAATGTTGGGTGGTTGGTAGGATCACACCATGTATTTGACAATGGTGGTGGCATGGATATCCATGCAATCTTTGATCATCATCATATGGAAGTAGTATCTAGTACATTGATCTTGGCATTCATCTTGGAGAATTGGTGGACTCCATAATCCGAGTGTATGTTGGTCATGATCTTATGGGCTTCATGCTTGTCTAAACAATGTAACCACATGATGAAAGTCCACAAGACACCATCCACAAGAGCATAGGAAAGTGCTCTACCTTGTCGATGGGCTTGGGACTTCTCTTGAGGTAGTTTGCCTTTATTTAGGTAATCCATGAATGGTTGCATCCAATCTAACTCCTCATCCTTCTTGGAATGGCAACCTCCCTTCAAGAGTACTTTTGATAAGTTTAGTATCAATAAGGGATAAGACTTATCTATTTTTGATAACATCATCCTTGGCAAGCTTGGCTAAAGCATACACTATGGCGTTGTCTCCTTTAGGAATCTTATAAATGGTAACCTCTAGGATTTGGGCCCACAACTCCATTGTGTACTTGTGGTAGTGATGGAGCTTGGGCTTTATAACCTTATAGGACCCAGCAATTTGGTTGATAACTAACTGAGAATCCTCAAAGATGTTGATGTTCTGGATGTTTAGAGTAATGACTAACTCTAGACTGGCAATCAGGGCATCATATTCTGCTTTGTTCTTGGTGCAAGGATTGGACAGATGATATGAGAATATCATCACATCACAGCTCAGAGTTAAGAGAACTATTCCCTCACCTTTCACGGAATAGTTGATTATGGTTCTTCTCTTTGGGAGGAAATCACACCATCAAGTATATCTCCCGGTGGTGAATGCTAGTATCCCCTAAGTTCATGATTTGTTCATTGGGAGATCATCACTAAGTGGAGAGTCGGAGGAAGTGGGTGTCTTTGCTAGAAATCACTAGTTGTCCTTTAACCTGGATGGGTATGAAGGTAATGTCAAACTGCAAGAGGATCATGGACCACCGTGCCAACAATCTAGATAGCATTGACCGTGTCATGAGATACTATAATGGATTGATTCTAGAGATTAATTCACCTTATGAGGAAGCATGAAGTGCTGTATCTTTTGGGATGAAAAGGTTAAAGCTAGGCAATGCTTCTCAATGGGTGGATAAATAGCCTCAATAAGGATTAGATGACAGGTGAGGTAGTAGAGTCTGTTTTCCTTCCCATCGTCATTGGCTAGGGCAACAAAGCACCAAAGAGTCATCTAACGTAGTAATGTAAAGTATGAGGGGCTTGCCTGGGCTAGGGGCTACTAGAACTGTTAGTGTCTTCAGGTAATGTTTTGTGTCTTTGAAGGCATGCTCAAAATTTTCATCCCACTTGAACTTGGTTCCCTTTTTGATAAGCACTAAGAATGTCTAACATCTTCCCGATAGGTTGGATATAAAGTGTCTTAAATATACCAACCACTTTTGGAATGATGTGAGTTTAGTTAAACTTTTTGGGGGTGGAATTTATAATATCAACTTGATCTTCTCCAGATTGATTTTGATTCCCTGGTGTCGGACAACAAACCCAAAGAATTTCCTTGAAGGTGCTCCAAATGAACCCTTTAGGGGGTTCATTTTGAGATTAAATTGTCTTAACTATTCAAAAACTACTCTCAATTCAAAGAGATGGTCTTCCTTTTCTCTACTTTTGTTCATGAGATCATCAACATAGCACTCGACTTGATGATGAATAACTTCATGAAAATTCAAGTCATCGTATGTAGCTAGTATTTTATGGTGAAAGGCATGAACTTATAGCAATAGATTACATCGGTTCTAAAATAGTATTTCTTTCATCTTTAGGGCCATCTTTATTTGGTTATATCTAGATAAGCCATCCATGAAAAGAAGCGCAGAATGTCCACCATCGACTCGGATTGGTAGTGGAAATTCATCTTTTGGACATGCCTTATTTAAATCCCTAAAATTGATGCATATGTGAATTTGGCCATTCTTTTTCCTAACTGGGATGATGCTGGCTAACTAGGTAGGATATTTTTCTTCCCAGATGAAGCCATCATCAATCAGTTTCTTGACTTCATAAATGACTTATTTTTCTATGTTTAAGCACATGTGTCTAGGAGCTTGCTTGATAGTATTAGAAGTAATCTCTATTGCTAGTTTATGGATTACTACGTTAGGAGCTTATCCAAGCATCTCTTCATAACTCCATGCGAAGAAGTCCTTAAACTCATTCAATAACCTAACTTAGTCATTGGTTTCAATTTCATTCAACAAAGATGTATGTGTGTGGATCATCTTGACTCTTAAGTTGATTTCTTTGAGCTCATCAATGGTTGACTTGATCTCTTTTTTGAACTTTGGCAGTGCATCTTTGACTTCAAAATAATTTGGATCATCAGTTTCTAAGCATAGCTTCTCATATGAGTTAATATGATTTGAAAAGAACTATCGATTCAAATGATTGGTGATAACTAATCATCATGGTATACTCATTGTAGAATCCTAGTCTTGATTAAGAGCTTTTGCATTTGTTCTTCCATATTCTTTTTGAGCTTTGACCAAGTATGTGGGATTAACCCTTTCTTTGCTAAATTATGAACACAAGGCAAGTACCAATCAAAGGTAATTCTATTAAATCTTTATATGAATCATCATCAAGTTCTACATCAACTTCTTGACTTGAGGATGATTCTCCCAGAAAGAACCTCTGAGTCTTCACACCTATGGATGACTTAGGGTCTTCCTTAATTACCAAACCCTCAACTTTTTGAGAGAAAACTAGGGTTAGAGCTAAGGTTCCCAACTGATGCCTAATTGTTTCACATATAGACTTGGATACACTTATGCTTTGCTTTGGAGCCCGATCTTCTTCACTATCTAGATTAAGCGTCACCCTCAAGAGAATCTACTACTAAGAAGAGCTGGCTGGTGTGCTAACCATATAACACTCTACTTTTGAACTAGATTCTAAGTCTATGTGGATAGCAGGTATACTCCTAGTATATGGGATATATATCTT
>CM038214.1:26578219-26731766 GCA_021442155.1 Cymbidium sinense
GTTTTTTATAAATTTTGTAAACCGATAGATTTAGGTTTATTTAGTATATTTTTAAATTATTTTAGTTTATTTTATTTTTTTCTTATTTAGGTCTTTTTTTATTTTTTATTTTTCTTAGTTTATTTTATTTTATGTTTATTTCTTTTAGTTTAAGTTTTTTATTTTAGTTTATTTTGTTGGTTTAGGTTTAGGTTTATGTTTATGTTTATTTTTATTTTATTATTTAGGTTTTTTTATGTTTATTTTTATTTTAGGTTTTGGTTTAGGTTTTATTTTATTATTTTAGGTTATGGTTTAGGTTTTATTTTAGGTTTATTTTAGTTTTATTTTGTTGTTAGTTTAGATTTATTTCTAGTTTATTTTATTTTTATTTAGTTTACTTTAGGTTTAGTTTATTTTATTTAGGTTTAGGTTTATTTATTTTAGTTTAGTTTATTTATAGTTTTGTTTTTTATTTTATTTTAAGTTTAGTTTGTTTTTTTAGTTTAGGGTTTAGGTTTTATATATATTTTTCTTTTATTTTTAGGTTTATTTTAGGTTTAGGTTTTATTTAGTTTTATTTTATTTTCCTTTTTATATTTTATTATACATTTGGTTTATTTATTTATTTTTTTTAGATTTATTTATTTTTACTTTAGTTTTTTTTTTAATATTTTAGATTTTAGGTTAGAGTTTTTAGTTTATGTTTACATTTTATTTTATTTTGTTTAAGTTTATGTTGTTTTATTTTAGGTTTTATTTGGTTTAGTTTAGGTTTTTTGGTTTAAGGTAGAATTTAGGGTTGGTGGGGTTTTAGTTAGGGTTGTGGGTGGGAGTTTAGGTTTAGGGTCAGTGTTTGGGTTTATTAGGTTTAGGTTTAGGATTTAGACTTTAGTTTAGGATTTAGGTTAGGTTTAGTTTGTTGATTTATTATGGTTTATTTTTTATTTTATTTTATTTATTTAGGGTGGGGTTTTTAAATTTTTAGTTTAGGGTTTATATTAAGATTTATGGTTTAGGGTTTAGGTTTAGGACTTAGGATTTAGGGTTTTAGTTTTTTCGTTAATATGTAAACCAAGTATGTTTAGGTTTATTTATTTTAGTCCATTTTTTTATTTGTGTGTTTTTTATTTATTTAATGTTTATTTATTTTAGTTTAGGTTTTTATTTTAGTTTCTTGTTATGTTTAGGTTTAGGTTTTAGAGTTTAGGGCTTTTAGGGTTTAGGGTTTAGTGATTAGGGTTAGTTTGGCCTTTAGGGTTTGGGTGGTTTAGGTAGGGTTTAGGTGTAGGGTTAGGGTTTAGGATTGGGTTTATAATTATGATTATTTTATTCTTTTATATTTTATTTAGAATTTAGGGTTTAGGTTTAGGATTTTAGGTTTAGGGTTAGGTTTAGGATTTAGGATTTAGTTAGGATTATTTAGGTTTAGGGTTTAAGTTAGGATTTTAGTTTAGGATTTGTTTTAAATTAAGTAAACCAGTTTAAGTTTATTTATATTTTATTTATTTTAGTTTATTTTTTTATTTTATTTTTTATTTTTTATTTAGTTTATTTATTTTTTTTATTTTAGTTTAGGTTTTATTTTAGTTTATTTTAGTTTAGAGGTTTTGTGGTTTAGGTAGGGTTATTTATCATGGTTAGGGTAGGTTTAGGGTCAGGGAGTGGGTAAGTAGGGGTGTAGGGAGTTTAATGTTAGTTTAGTTTGGGTTTTAGGTTTAGGGTGGGTACTTTTAGGGTTTAGGATTTAGTCAGTTAGGGTTAGGGTTTAGGGTTTTAGGATTAAGGTTTAGGGTTTAGTGAGTTAAGGTTTAGGATTTAGGGATACAGATTTAGATTTTTTGGTTGGGTTTTAGGTCTATAGTTTTGTTTATTTAGGATTTAGGGTTTAGGGTTTAGGTTTTAAGGTTTAGGGTTTAAAGTTTAAGGTTTTTTTTTTAAAATTAAGTAAACCGATAGGTTTAGGGTTTAGGTTTTAGGGTTTTAAGGTTTAAGTTTAGGCTTTATGCTTTATTATTTTATTTTAAATTTTTATTTGGGTTTACTTTTTATTTTTCTTTAGTTTAATTTATTTATTTTAGGATTATTTATTTTAGTTTAGGTTTCTTTTATTTTAGTTTAATTTTATTTAGGTTTTAGGTTTATGTTTATTTTTTTAGTTTATTATTTTGTTTTAATTTTAGGTTAGTTTTATTTTTATTTTATGTTTAAGTGTAAGTTTATTTTATTTTTTTTTAGGTTTTAGGTTTTATTTTAGGTTTATTTTATGTTTTATTTTTAGTTTGGGTTTATGATTATTTTAATTAATTTTCTTTAAATAGTTTAGGGTTTTGGTTTAGTTTAATTTAGGTTTAGGATTAGGTTTTATTTGTTTTAGTTTAGTTTATTTTAGTTTATGTTTAGGTTTATTTTATTTTGTTTATTTTAGGATTTTTTTTTTAGTTTAGGGTTTAAATTTTATTTTATTTATTTTTTTTATTTTATTTTAGGTTTATTTTAGGTTTAGGTTTTTATTTAGTTTTTATTTTATTTTATTTTTAATTTTATTTTACATTTGGGTTTTATTATATTTATGTTTTTTATTTTTAGGTTTATCTTATTTTTTAGTTTACTTTGGTTTGATTTATTATATTTAGTTTTTAGGTTTAGTTTAAGTTTATTTCTTATCTTTTTTAGGTTTAGGATTTTTTTTTTAAAGTTTAGTGTTTTGGTTTTATTTTTATATATTTTTAAGTTTTATTTTTATGTTTTTTTTTTAGGTTTTTTTATTTATTTTATTTATTTTATTTTTTATTTATTTTATTTTTTACATTTAGTTTTATTTTATTTTTTTATTTTAAATTTGGGTTTATTTATTTATGTTTTATTTTTTAGGTTTATTTTATCTTTTTTTTTATTTAGTTTAGTTTTGATTTATTGCATTTTAGTTTAGTTTTTTTTATTTTTTTACTTTATTTTTTTAAGGTTTAGGTTTAGGTTTAGGTTTAGGGTTTAGTTTATATTTTTATTTTATTTTATTTATTTTATCTTCTTTAAGCATAGGTTTTTTTTTTTTTTTTTTTATTTTTATGTTTTATTTAGTTTAGGTTTTTGGTTTTGGGTTTAGGTTAAGGTTTAGGGTTTTATAGGTTTAAGGTTTTTAGTTTAGTTTTGTTTTGGTTTTTTTAGGGTTTTGGATTTTGGTTTTTTGTTTAGGGTTTTGGTTTTGGGTTTAGGATTAGTTTTAGGGTTGGGGTTATTTTTTTTTATTTATTTGGGTTTAAGGTTTAGATTTAGAATTTTTTTTTAGGGTTAGTAGGGTTTGTGGATTTTAGATTTGGATTTAGTTTTTAGGATTTTTTTTAAAAAATTAAGTAAACTAGTTTAGATTTATTGGTTTATTCTATTTTATTTATTTTTTATTTTATTTAGGTTTATTTTTATTTTATTTAGTTTAATTTATTTATATAGATTATTTATTTTAGTTTATGTTTTTTTTTAATTTCATTTATCTTTAGGTTTTGGTTTATGTTTATTTTAAGTTTATATTTTATTTTATATTTGGTTTAGGTTTATTTTTTATTTTTAGGTTTAGTTTAATTTTATTTTTATTTTTAGGTTTAGGTTTTAATTATTTATTTTAAGAAAATTTTAAGTTTTATTTTTTTTAGGTTTAGATTTGTTTTAGATTATTTTATTTTTATTATAGATTTAGGTTTTTATTTATTTTAGGTTTTAGGTTTTATTTTATTTTAGTTTATTTTATTTTAGTTTAGGTTTAGTTTATTTTATTTTTTTTAGTTTATGATTTTTTTAGTTTAGTGTTTAGTTATTTTTTATTTATTTTTAGTCTTATTTCTAGATTTATTTTTTTTAGGTTTAGGTTTTATTTTATTTTTATTTTATTTTATTTTAGGTTAATTTTATTTTTTTTTTAGGTTTATTTTTATTTTTTATTTTATTTTTAGGTTAATTTTATTTTATTTAGTTAAAGTTTTTTATTTATTTTATTAAGTAAGAGATGAGATGCTCAGTGGATGAGGTTTACTCTTAGAGATAAAATGCAAAATGAGTTAGGGAAAAGTTGAGTAGCTCATGGCAAGAAGAGAGAGAGTCACTTTAGATGGTTTGGCCACATAAAGCGTTTTGTATGATTAGGTTAGGGGGTAGATGTTTTTAGATGTTTAGAAAGGTAGCTAGACCTAAAGACTTGGTTAAGATGTATGACCTTAGATTTGAATTAAATGAGAATTTGACACATAATAGGACATAATGGAGATAAGGATTCATGTATTTAATACTTAGGGATAAAGGGTTGTTGTTGTATTGTTGTTTTAGTGTTTAGGTTTTTTTTTTTTTATTTTAGGTCTTATTTTTAGATTTATTTTTTAGGTTTAGGTTTTATTTAGTTTTTATTTTATTTTATTTTAGTTAATTTAATTTTTTATTTTAGGTTTGGTTTTATTTATTTTATTTAGGTTTTTATATTTAATTTATATTTTTGGTTTAGTTTAAATTTTTTATTTATTTTATTTATTATTTTTGGTTTATTTATTTATTTTTAGTTTTAGTTTAGTTTTCATTATATTTTATCTTTTTTATTTTATTTAGTTTAGTATTTTATTTTGTTTATTTTATTTTTATTTATTTTATGTTTAGTTTTTAGGTTTTAGGTTTTGGTTTTTGGTTTAGTTTATTTATTTTTAGGTTTATGGTTGGTTTATTTAGGTTTAGGTTTTTTAGTTTAGTTTTAGGGTTTTATTTAATATTTTAGGGTTTAGGGCTTAGGTTTTAAGTTAGGTTTAGGTTTAGGTTTGTGATTTAGGTTAGTTGGGTTTAGGTTATTTTATTTTATTTTATTTTTATTTTTGTTTTAGATTTTATTTAGGTTTATCGTAGATTTTTTTTATTTGGGTTATTTTATTTTAGGGTTTTAGGGTTTATTTAGGTTTAAGATTTCTTTTGAATTAGTAAATGAAGTTTAGGTTTATTTAGTTTATTTATTTTATTTTTATTTATTTTAGTTTTTTTTATTTTTATTTTATATTTTAATTTTTTTATTATTTAGTTTAATTATTTATTTTAGATTATTTATTTTAGTTTAGTTTTTTTTATTTTATTATTTTTTGGTTTAGTTTAACATTTTGTTTATTTTAAGTTTAGTTTTATTTTATTTTATTTTTTTTTAGGTTTTATTTTTATTTTTTTGTTTAAGTTTAAGTTTTATTTTATTTTTTTTTTAGTTTAGGTTTTAGTTCTTTATTTTTAGGTTTATTTTAGGTTTTATTTTTAGTTTAGGTTTAATTTTTAGTTTATTTTATTTATTTAGGGTAGTTTAGTTTATTTTAGGTTTTTTTAGGTTTTGTTTATTTTAGTTTAGGTTTAGGTTTATTTTATTTTATTTTTTTTTTTAGTATTTTTTTAGTTTAATGTTTAGTTTTATTTTTTTTTTATTTGGTTTTATTTTAGTTTATTTTTTTAGTTTAGATTTTATTTATTTTATTTTATTTTATTTTAGTTTATATTTTTATTTTATTTAGTTTTTTTTATTTTGTTTTATTTTATATTTAGTTTATTTTTTTTTTTTTTAGTTTATTTTAGTTTTTTTTTTTTATTTTTTATTTATTTTTTTATTTTATTTATTTTATTTTTAGGTTTATTTTTTTATTTTATTTTTATTTTTTTAGTTTTAGGTTATTTTTATTTTATTTTTTTAGGTTTGGTTTAGGTTTAGGTTTTTTATTTTATTTATTAGTTTTTTTATTTTTTAGGTTTATTTAGGTTTGGGTTAGTTTTTTAGTTTTAGTTTTTATTATTTATTTAGGTTTAGGTTTTTATTTTTTTTTATTTATTTTATTTTTTTTATTTAGGTTTAGGTTTATTTATTTTATTTTATTATTTATTTAGTTTATTTATTTTATATTATTTTATTTTATTTTATTAGTTTATTTATTTTATTTTATTTATATTTTATTTTTTTTTTATTATTTTTTAGTTTAGGTTTTATTTATTTTTTATTTTATTTTATTATTTATTTTATTTGGTTTAGTTTAGTTTTATTTTTATTATTTTAGTTTTATTTTTTTTATTTTATTTTTTAGGTTTTTATTTTATAGGTTTAGTTATTTTATTTATTATTTTATTTATTTATTTAGGTTTTATTATTTTATTTTATTTTAGTATTTTTATTAGTTATTTTATTTTTAGTTATTTATTTATTTAGGTTTATTTTATTTTAGGTTTTATTTTAGATTTAGGTTATTTATTTTAGGTTTATTTTTTATTTTATTTTTTAGAGGTTTAAATTTAGGTTTTAGGTTTAGGTTTTACTTAGGTTTTTTATTTTATTTTTTTATTATTGGGTTTTTTTTGGTTTTAGGTTTTATTTTTAGGGTTTGGGTTTAGGTTTAGTTTAGGTTTAGGTTTAGGTTTTAGTTTAGGTTTAAGTTTTGTTTTTTATTATTAACAACAAATTAATATTCAATATTTCTTCATTTTTCATCAACCAAGTAACACTGTTTTCTAATACACAAGAGATGACATAGATAAAAATGAGCACACATAGAGCAAATCAAAACTATAGATAACTAGAACATCTCTAAAAGACAATTCCATAAGTAGTGATCGATCGGTTCTTCTTTCTCAGTTCCTTTCAAACCACCGCCTCTCAAGTGGGATCCACCATCATATCTCTTTCTCTTCACCACCACCATATGTAACCTCATCACTCTTCCACTAACCACCACTGCTCTGACCACCACCTCCATATCCACCAGCTTCCCCACGACCACTACGATAACCACTGCCTCCACCTTCGCTTCCACCACCAGATCTAGACTGAGCCTTGTTGACGGTGATGTTCCTGTCGTCAAGGTTCTTCTCATTCTTAGGGATTAGGTTTAGGTTTAAGTTTATTTGGTTTTAGTGCTTAGGTTTATTTTTTAATTTATTTAGTTACTCAGTTTAGGTTTGGGGTTTATTTAGGTTTTTTAGGTTAATTTTAGGGTTTATGTTTTTAGGGTTTAGGGTTTAGGGTTTATGGTTTTTAGGGTTTATGGGTTTAGGGTTTTGGGTTTGTAGGTTTAGGTTTAAGGTTTTTGGTTTAGGGTTTAGGTTTAGGGTTTAGGTATTTAGGGTTTGCTGCCTTTTTTTTTTTATAAATTGGCAAAATAGTAGTTTAGGTTTATTTACTCATATTTAGTTTATTTTATTTATTTTAGTTTATTTTTTATTTTATTTTTATTTAGGTTTATTTTTTTATTTTTGTTTACTTTAGTTTATTTATTTAGGTTTATTTATTTTAGTTTAGCTTTTATTTGAGTTTATTTTAGGTTTAGTTTACGCTTAGTTTATTCTTAGTTGTTGTATTTTTTATTTTATTTTTTAGGTTTAGGTTTTATTTTTTATTTTAAGTTTAGTTTAGGTTTTTATTTTATTTTTTTTAGGTTTAGGTTTTAAGTTTTTTATTTTAGGTTTATTTTATTTATTTTTATTTATTTTTAGTTTATTTTATTTTATTTTATTTAGTTTAGGTTTAGTTTTAATTTATTTTAGTTTAGTTTTTTTTTTTATGTTTAGGTTTTATTTTTTTTTTTTTTTTTTATTTATTTTATTTTATTTTAGGTTTATTTTATTATTTTTATTTATTTTATTTTATTTTAGTTTTATTTTTAGTTTTTATTTATTTTATTATTTTGTTTTATTACATTTATTTATTTTATTTAGGCATTTTATTTAGGTTTATTTTATTATTTTAGTTTTAATTATTTTATTTAGTTTATTTTATTTTCTTTTTAAGTTTAGTTTAGATTTTATTTTATTTTTTTTTTTTATTATTTGGGTTCAAGTTTATTTATTTATTTTAATTTTAGGTTTTATTTAGTTTAGTTTAGGTTTTCAATTTAGGGTTTAGATTTAGGCCTAGGTCTGGTTATGGTCTTTTAGAGGGCTTTGTGGTTTTAACATTTAGGTTTGATCAGTTTAGGGTTTTGGGTTTGTGGTTTTAACCTCAGTTAAGGTTTTTTTGAGCTGGGGCCTGGGGTTTAGGGCCTAGGGCTCAGGGTTTTGTGTTTAGTGGTTTTTTGTCAGGTTGTGGTTTAGGGTTTAGTAGTTTGGGTCAGTTAGGAGGGGTTTAGATTTGGGGTTTTGTTTTAGGTTTAGGTTTTTAAAAAAAAAAATAAGTAAACTAGTAGGTTTAAGTTTATTTAGTTTATTTTTTTTATTTATTTTTTTATTTTATTTTTTATTTTCATTTAGGTTTATTCTTTATTTTTATTTAGTTTAGTTTATTTATTTTAGGTTTATTTACTTTAGTTTAGGTTTTTATTTTAATTTATTTTTTTGGTTTAGGTTTAGGTTTATGTTTATTTTTTTTAGTTTAGTTTTATTTTATTTTATTTTTAGGTTTAGGTTTTATTTTTTTATTTTGAGGTTTAGGATTAGGTTTTTATTTAATTTTTTTCGGTTTATGTTTAAGGTTTTTTTAACAATCAACAAATTTAGATTGAGCATTTCTTCTTTTTGATTTCATCAACCAAGTAACAAATGAGGGAAGTGAGGTAATCAAATGACCTCCTTGGGGCTAGCTAAAGCCTTGTGTTTTCGGGATGTCCAGACTATATACCCATTACCATTCAATCTTATATAAATCAACACATGAATAGAGGAAAGAGAACTCAACATTCATACACTTAAGCTATAAGCACATGCATTTCTTATTTATTTATAACTAGCATCATAACACATATTATTATTCATTTATAAGCTTTTGAAAAATACATTTAGATTTAATAGTGATAATAGCCATATATATTAAATTAAATCAACACATGCAAGCTTACATAAAGGAAATCAATTTTATTTTACATGATTTTGAAAAGATGGATGCTGAATTCAAATGACATACCCAATTTAACATGATTGGAAAGAGGACAATCAAATATAAGCATGTGATTCATTCAACCAAACTAGTTCTTAAGGATAATCAAATCAAATAAAATTATTTGAAGCAAACCAAAGCATTTTTTCTAATTAAGTTTTTGATTTGATTTGATTTAAAGAGGAAAAGACAAATCATCACTTGTTTAAACCCTTTCCCACATTAGCGATTTGATCTAATTTAAGGAAATGTAATTAAGTTGATTTTATGGGTTAATTAAGTTGAACCCTTAATTAGATGAATTAATTATCCTTACCTATGTCACCTTAAAGTAATTAACTAAATAATTATGAGCCAACATGATATGCATGGAAAATAAACTTGCAATGATCCTAGAAATAAAAGGGGCCTAATGCTTGGCTCATGATTAATAGTTAATTAGATTAAGGGACTTAATTAATTACTCTTATGGTTTTCCCACACATGTGGACTAACCATAATTTCATTAAACTCTTTTAGGTTATTAAACACCCAAAAGATCTACCCCATGATTTAAATAATTAAGGTATGATGTGATTATAATTTCAATTTGATTAAGTGATTTAATTAATTAGTTAAATCTTAATTAATTTCATTTTAAAAAAGGGTTAAATGAACTTAGGAAAGGGTCCCAACCCTATTCTTAGTTCACTTACTATTGAACATTGATTAATAATTTTAATTAACTAATTTATTACTATTCATGGGTTAATAAATCATTAATTAACTTAAAATAGTAGTTAAGGTTTAATTAGTCAATTTTCTTAATTAAGCGAGCAATAAATCCCAAGAAAATCATGGGAGTGAGGTCATCCCATTAAATTAACCCACAAAATTTGGGATTAATTGCTCAAGTAATTAAGCTAATTAATTTAATAATTAAACCTTAATTAAACCTTACTATTCAAAATTAGTTAAGATTTTTAATTATTTCTCTCTAAATACCTTTAAAATGTGAATTTATTTGCATTTTTATTTCTCTATGAATTTTTATGATTTTAGAAGTTTCACCATTAAAATTAATTAAGCCTAATTAAAGCCTAATCCTATTAGCCATGTGGTGCACTACGTGCTTTCCAATGGTGCCGGATTGGATACTTAAACTTATCCCACTCAGTGCCTACTTGGCGGTGGCAGATGCATTTTTTTGTCGATCATCCGATCTAAGATTGGATGGCTACGATTAATCCCACAAGTTAATAGGATTAAATCAGATTGATCTAGTGGATTTAATCACAACCGTCTGTTCTGATCATGCAGAATGGACGGTGTCTGATCTAACGTCACACGAGTGAGGGAGAATGGAGTCCGTCGTCCATTGCTCACTTGATCCGAGCTTACTTAAGCTCGGATCAACTCCCAAAGGATCTCACACCTTCATAGCATCGATCGGAGGGGATCCAATAGTCAAGATCACACGAGATGCAAGTTTTCATCAAAAATCTCCAACCCAATTTTAAAGGATCGCTTTGGAAGCCAACCTCATAAGCTCAAGATCGGCTCAAACATAAAGAAGCTTCATCTAGTAAAGATGAAGCTTGAGCAATAATTGGATCAATTCCTCGATGTTGGAAGGTCATGAACTAATGATTTGGAGCTCGCCTTGATCAAGTCCCACCTCCAATGCTCGAAGCTTGGGAGATGATTCGTCTTGCTCAATGAGGCCTAGAGAAGGTGCGAGCAAAGTTAATTTGAGTTTGATGGAGAAATGAGGAAGTTAGGTTAGAAATGGGAGTGCCATGTTTCGGGACACACGGGAATGGCATTTTTGATCGAGGAATGAGATTGGGAGCTTAAGGATTGGATTTAATGGATCATCTTGGGTAGCTAAGGCTCTGAGGAATGATTTTTTTGCATGTGTTTGAGTGGAAACGAGGGGGTGTATAACCCCCTTCATATTGATTGGACTGGGATCGGTTTGGCTTTGGCCATCCCACCATCTCGTGGAGTCAAGTGGAAGGAGGAAGTGAGTTGGCTTGGCTTGGTTGGTTGAAGGTGTGGAGGTGGCTTCCAAGAAGGAATCATGGGTGTCCTATGGGTTTTAAATGCTATAATGGAGAGGGTGTGGTGATTTCACCTCCCATGGGTCATGGCTGACCCAACCACCCCTTGGGTAAGGTTGGGTAGTGTCCTAAGTGCTTAGGTGGACCATTGGGAGATTACCAAGTGGCCAAGGAATGGGTGATTTGTCCCATGTGATTCCCTTGACCCAAGGGTAGAATGATCATTTAGCATTGGATTTGATTTGATTTGAAATGATCCAAAAGTGGGTTAGCCCAAATTTCAAGTCAATTGGAGTTGATTTGGTTAGTTTGGCTCAATTTGACTCATTTAGGTCAAATTAGGTTGGGTCAAGTTGACCTATTGGTCAAATTGTGTCAAACCAAGGGTTAGGTCAAGTTCATATGATCATTTGGGATGTTTTGATTCAATTGGATTGGTTTAGTTTGGCTTAGATTTGATTTTGACTCATTTGAATTCATTTGGGTCAAATGGATTAAGTTGACCAATTTGACCAAATTAAATGGCTTGGCTTGGGTGTTGGTTTGGGTTTAGTTGACCAATTATATGGTTTTAGGTTTTGGTTTCAATTAATTTGGATTTGGTTTTGATTTAGGCCAACTTGAACCTTTAGGTCAAAGGGCTAAGTAGTCAATTCAATTGGGTCCAATCATGGCCTTGGTCAAGTTCAACAATCAATTTGGAATGAACTTGAACCATTGATTGCAATCAATTTGGTTTATATTTTGATTTGACCCAATTTGGTCTTTTATGTCAATTTGGGTCAACTTGGGTCAAGAGGGCCAATTGGATTTGGTTTGACTCAATTGAAGGTCAAGTCATATTCAAATATTGATTTTGATTTGGTATGAATCATTGGTTTTAAGGGATTTGGCTTAGGTTACAATTTGGCTAGTTTGGGTTCATATGGGTTAAGAGGTTGACTTGGTCAAATGATGAAGTTGACTTGGTTTGACCCAATTTGTGACAATTGATCAACCTAGGGTGATCAACAATCATGATGGGAGGTTTTGATAGGTTTGGCTCAATCCAATTTGGGTAGGATTAGAACTTGGCAAAATAGGTCAAATTGGCCACTTTGGGTCAAGTGAACCAATCGTTTAGTTGGCTTGATTTTGGGTTGAGTTTGATTTAGTTGAGTTTATATATGGATTTGGGATTGATATATGAATTCAATTGCAATTGGGTTCAAATGGGTTTTGGTTCATTTGTATAGTTCAAGTCAAGTTGGGTTTGACTTGGGTCGATTTTGGTTTTGCTTGATGATTGTAGAATTCATTTATATTTGTGAATATGATCGAAGGTATGATTTATTCATGAGAAAATCAATTGAATTTGGGTTTTGGAATGAAGGAATTTGGCTTAGTCCATCGAGTTGTGTCATGTGGCTTAGGTTTGGATTTTGATTTGGTTTGATTTAGTTTTGATGATTTAAATGTATATTTCATTTAAATTTGTGAAAATGATTGAAAATATGATTGGTTTGTGAGAAAATCATTGAGTTTAACTTGATTTGGATTAAGATTTGGCTAAGTCCATGGGATAGGTCATATGGCTTGTGAAGGGTTTTGATTTAATTTGATTTAGTTTGATTTAGTTTTGTTCATTTGAATGTAGATTTGATTTATATTTAGTAAGATGATTGAAGATATAAATTTATTATGAGAAAATCAATTTATTTTGGATTGATTTGGATTATGATTTGGCTAAGTCCATGTGGATAAATAGTCAGAGAAGGGTTTCAAGTTTGGATTTGATCATGGGCTTCAATCATTTGATTTTGGAATTTGGGTTTGGATTTGAATTTGAATTTGATGTTTGAATTGAACTTGAGATTTGGTTTGAGAAGGTGAACTTGGATTGGATTTGGGTTGTAGGGTAAGTGGATTATCCTAATCCTTAAGGCATAACCTAATCCTATGGTTAAACCTTCTAAGTCTTTAAAGGTTAAGTGTTCACCTAATTGTTAGAAGTGTCTTATGACTAGGGAACTCTTAGTGTCTAGAAGACTCTTAAGTCCAAGATGGGAAGATTGAATCTGTACTCCAAAAGTGAGGTCAACAGGCCTTAGGCTCCATAGTGTTGCCCTTGGAGATAGATGATTGGAAGACCGAAGCCAAGTTTCACATTATAGACTCGGATACATCTTTTAACTCTTTGCTTGGGAGAATATGGATGCATGAGAACAACATAGTTCCATCCTCTCTACATCAGTGTATGAAGTTTGTGAGAGGGATGCCTACCATGTCAAAGGAGATCAAGCCATTTATAGTTCAAGGTCGGCATATATGAGGATGCGTTTTACTAACTCCCTCAAAATCAACAAGTCTATTCTCGTGAACTTGGCCAAAGTTTAAAATGAAAAAGAAAAAAAAAAGAAAAAAAAGTAGAAAAAGAAAAAAGAAAAGAAAAGGGAAAATGAAAAAGAAAATAAAATAGAGTGGAAATAGAATTGCAGGAGGAAGTGGTGCCTGACATTAGATTCCACCCATAGTTCGTACTACTCCATTCGAATATATGGGTAGGATGACCTGACCTCCACCAGGCAGAGGAAGAGGCTAGTTCAAAGGCAATCCTAGGGGTGGAAAACCTCATTATTGGCCATCCAATAGAAGATATGTCCCAACTACAAGGAGTACACTTGCTATCCATATAGACATAAAATCTAGTTCATAGGAAGAATCTTGTATGGTTAGCACACTAGCCAACTCTTCTCAGCAGTAGATTCCCTTAGAGGTGACACTTAAGCTAGATAGTGATGAAGACTGGGCTCAAAAGCAAAGCATAAATGTATCCAAGTCTATAGGTGAAATAGTTAGGCATCAGCTGGGAACTTTAGCTCTAACCCCACATTCCTCTCAAAAAAAGCGAGGGTTTGGTAGTTAAGAAGCCCCTATGTCATCCACACATGTGAAGACTGAGGTTCTTGGAAGCATCATCCTCAAGTCAAGAAGTTGATATAGAACTTGAGGATGATTCATATAAAGATTTAATAGAATTACCTTTTGATTGGTACTTGCCTTGTGTTCATAATTTAGCAAAGGAAGGGTTAATCCCACATACTTGGTCAAAGCACAGGTCAGACTACTTTAAAAGAATATGTAAGAACAAATGCAAAAGCTCTCAATCAAGATCGAGACTAGGATTTGGTATAGTGGGTCCAGTCAATGATGATGATTACAGCTTAGTCATAACCAATTATTTTGAATTTGATAGGTTCTTTCAAAATTGCATTAACTCATATGAGGAGCTGTGTTTAGAAAATTCATATGATTCAGATGATTTTCAAGACATAGATGCACCGACAGAGTTCAAAGAAGAGATCAAGTCAACCATCGATGAGCTCAAGGAAATCAACTTAGGAACTGAAGAAGATCCACACTCCCGACATACACTAGTTCCTTATTGAATGAAATTGAAACCAATGACTTAGTTAGACTATTGATGAGTTTAAGGACCGCTTGCATGGAGTTATGAAGAGATGCATGGATTGGCTCACGTAATGATCCATAAACTAGTAATAGAGCTACTTAATCTAAGCAAGCTCTAGATGCATGTGATTAGACATAGAACAATAGGTCATTTATGAAATCAAGAAATTGATCGATGTTGGCTTCATCCGAGAAGAAAAATACCCTACCTGGTTAGCTAGCATCATCCTAGTTAAGAAAAATATTGGCCAAATTCACATATGCGTTGGTTTTAAGGATTTTCAAAAAGGCATGTACAAAAGATGAATTTCTACTACCAATCCTGGAGCTGATGGTGGATATTGCCTCATCTCATGCAATCTTCTCTTTCATAGATGGCTCATCTAGATATAACCAAATAAAGATGGTTACTAAAGATGAAAGAAACACGCTTTTAGAACCCCAATCAAATCTATTGCTATAAGGTCATGCCTTTGCCTTTAGAAATGCCATTGCTACATACCAGCGGGCTATGACTCAAATCTTCAATGAACTCATTCATCATCAAGTTGAGTGCTATGTCGATGATCTCGTGGTGAAAAATAGAGAACATGAAGACCATCTCTTTGACTTGAGAGTAGTTTTCAAACATTTAAGAAAATTTAACCTCAAAATGAACCCCCTCAAGTGTGCACTCGGAGTAGATTCAAGGAAATTCCTTGGGTTTATTGTCCACACTAGAATCAAAATTCATCCAAGAAGATCATGATATTAGAAATGCCACCCTAAAAGTTTAACTCAACTCGATCATTCTAAGGGCGTTGTATCTAAGATGCTATATATCCAACCTATCGGGAAGATGTCACCATTCTCACACTTGTCAAAAGGATGCCAAGTTCAAGTGGGATGATAAGTGTGAGCATGCCTTCAAAGACATCAAGCATTACCTGATGACGCCGCCAGTTCTAGCATCTATCCTGCAAGCCTCTCATACTTTACACTTGCATTAGATGACTCATTGGTGCTTTAAAGCCAATGATAAAGGGATGGAAAATGCACTCTACTACCTCAACCATCATCTAATCCTTCCTGAGGCTAATTATCCTGCCATTAAGAAGCATTACCTAATTTTTATCTTTGCATCCCAAAAGCTATAGTACTACATGCTTCCTCATAAGGTGAACTTAATCTCTAAAATCAATCCAATACAGTATCTCATGACATGGATGACACTATCCAAATGGTTAGCACGATGGTCCATGATCCTCTCGTAGTTTGACATTACCTTCATACCCCTCTGTGTGGTGAAAGGAAAAGTGCTAGTGGATTTTTTAGTAGCACATCCACTTCCTGCTGACTCTTCTCTTAGTGATGATCTCCCTGATGAACAAATCATGAACTTAGGGGACACTAGAATTCACCACTGGGAGAGTTACTTTGATGGTGTTGCTTCCTCTCAAAGAGGAGCAGAATCACAATCTACTATTCCATGAAAAATAGGGGTTGGAATAGTTCTCTTAACTCGACTCAATGTGATGAGATTATCATATCATTTGTCCAATCCTTGCACCAACAATGAAGCTGAATATGAGGCACTAATTTCTAATCTGGAGTTCACCCTTACTCTAAGCATCCAGAACATCAACATATTCAAGGATTCTTAGCTAATTATCAACCAAATTGTTGTGTCCTATAAGGTTATAAAGCCCAAGCTCCATGACTACCATAAGTACACCATGGAGTTGTTGGCCCAAATCCCAAAGGTTACCATTTATAAGATTCCTCGAGGAGAGAACGTCATAGCATATGCTTTAGCCAAGCTTACCAAGGAGTTGGCATGTTTGGAGGATGAGTCCATATCAATAAAGGTCCAAAATAGACAAGTCTCGACCTTTATTGATATTGAAATCATCAAAAAGTACTCTCTTGAAGGGGAGGTTGCCATTGCCAAAAAGGTTGAGGAGTTAGAATGGAGACAACCATTCATGGGTTACCTAAATAAAGGCAAACTACCATAAGAGAAGTCCTAAGCCCATCGATGAAGTAGAGTACTTTCCTACACTCATGGATGGTGTCTTGTACCATGGTATTTCTATCATATGTGGTTACATTTTATACAAGCAAAAAACCATAAGATCGTGACCGAGGGTCATTGATTCATCTTAGCGCTCGACTACTTTTCCAAATGGGGAAGGTGATTCTCGTGAGAGGTCATCATCTCATATGTTAAAGATATTCTACCATTAACTACCCGAGGGTAAATGGCTTAGCAGAAGCCCTCAACAAAACTCTCATCCAAATACTGAAGAAGACACTCGACAACAACAAGAGACAGTGGCATGAGCATTTAGTTGAAGCCTTGTGGGCCTACCGCATGACATATAGAACTCCAACTCAATCTACTAATTTTTCCTTAGTGTATGGGTCCGAAGCCATTCTACCATTAGAAGTCAAACTCCCACCACTAAGAATAGATATGGGTAGCAAGATCACAACATAATAGAATGCCAAGTTGTGGTTAGAATAGCTCGAAGGTTTGGAGGAGAGATGCCTACGGGCATGCCAAAACCTTGAGTTGTACAAAGCTAAAATGATTCAAGCTCACAACAAGTTGGTCTATCCAAGAGCTTTCTGAGTAGGAGAGCTTATTTTAGTTCAAAGGAGATCGATTGTTGCGTAAGATGGGAGGCAAGTTTGAACCCACTTGGGAAGGCCCTTTTGCCATAGAAGGCCTACCAAGGAGGATCTTATCAGTTTATTAATCATAAGGAGAGCACCCAATGCTTCCAATCAATGGCCTCTACTTAAAGAAATATTATAAATTATTTGAAAATAATTATCATCAATGAAAATTCCATTTCAATTCAATCTCTTCCATGTTGAAAGTATTCTTGTTTGTGAATCCATGATGTGTTTAGGGTAGGTGTAAGGAACTTGAATATCATCCTATCCTTCATAAACATAAACACAAACATACACACAAACATATAAAGCAAGCACATATCTTTTGTCTCATATTCGGGTTGAGATATCGCCTCAATGACACTCACTCAATATGCTCTAGGTTGACATGCTACCCTACTAGTGTGTTACCCCAGTGGTCTTCTTGCTTTGGAAGATGTGAGTCTACTATATTTTCCTTCCTTACTTGGCCACAACACTGACAAGCACCTTGTTAATTTGGTAGGCCTTACTATATGGCCAGTAAGCTACCTCATGTTAGCTTTATTTAAAGGGATGTGAGCCTGTTATGCTTTCTTCTTGGATTAGCCTTCATTATCCGGGTGAGTATATTTGAGGTTTAGGATAAGTCTCCCTAATGCTCCTTCCCTCTTGATTGCTTCAAGTTTGGGTCCACCCTTCCTCGGCTCCCACTTAGTAGTCGCTCTAGGTCGACACAACATTTGTCCCGCCAATGATAGACTATCCGATGATCAATTTGCTTGGAAAGTTGTAAGCTACACACTTTCTTTCAGATTGATCATTGCACACCACGTGCACCTTAGATTGGTTGGTTCTCACTATCCGATGGATACACCACTCATGCTACGGATACACCTTAGGTTGGTTGGTTCTCGCACCTTAGATACACCACTCGGGATGTAAGTCGCTATGCTTTCTCTTGAGTTGGCCACCATACACCTATAGGCTTTCTTTTCTAGGGCTCAAAATAATGCCCCTATCAGCACCTCCCCTATGGGCACTATATTTGGATCACATCCTTTGTGACCCTATTTAGACATTATCCGTTACTATCGGATTAGACAGTTCCCTTTCCTAGTAGCCACCCCTATGGTTGGAGAATCTGTCCTGTGGATATGTAGATTCTCCCTTGGTCTAGTAAATATGAGATAGGTCAAGGCTGACATAGACCCTTCTCAGTGTGGTCCCTCGCACACCAACAAGGTCCATGCAAACATATAAATAAAATATATATTCACTTGTGGATTAGGAGGACCCTAGTGGTACCTTTTCCCAAGCAAGCATCCTATCTTTAGGACAGTGTCAACAAAACTCCCTATAGGAATCACCTAACTACTCTTGAGTTGATATAAGTCCCCAGTAGCATTCACTCAATAGTCGCCCCTAAGTCAGGTTATATTTTTTGTGCTACCAATAGGTCACCCCAATTGTTATTCCCTACTATAGAAGATGTAAGTCTGCTACGCCTTTGTTGACCTCATTTTTAGGATGAGCTCTCAACCAAACTATCTTGGACATAAGACTTCTCTTAGACTTTAAGAGTTCATTTGTCTTAAGACACATCTAGTGATTAGGTGGACACTCAACCTAGCCCTAGAAGACCTAGAAGAGTTAGCCATAAGAATAGGTCATGCCTTAGGGGTGTTAGGAAAATTTCCTACCCTTAGCTTAAACCATTCCTCACTTTCCTTCAAGTCAAACTCCAAATCAATTCTATTTGATTTCCTTGAAATCAAAATCAACTCCATATGATTGAAAACCCATGATCAAAATCCATCAAAAATTCAAGTCCAAATTTTGCCTAAGTCCTTAATCCTTCCTTAAGGAATTAACCAAAATCATGATTCAAACCTATTCAAACCTTTGATATTTTCTCATAATTCATTTATATTCTTATTTATATTCACATATATAAATGAAATATAAATTCAAATCAATCAAACTAAACTCAAAACTCCAAATCAAATCATGAAAATTTTCTTAAGTCCCTTTAATTTTCCATTAAAGGACGTAGCCAAAATCAATCCTAAACCTTGATCAAACCTATTCAAATTAATGGGATTTTCTCAATACTTATATATATTCTCATTTATATTCTCATATATAAATAAAATATAACTATAAATCAATAAAATCAAACCCACAAATTAAATTCCAAATTTAAAATCTTTTAAATTCCCTTTAATAGATTTAACCTAAATCATGATCAAACCATTTCAAATTCATGGGATTTCCTCAAAACTTATTTATATCCTCATTTATATTCTCATATATAAGTGAAATATAAATATAAATCAATCAAATCCAATGCAAAAAATTAAATTTCAATTTTAAAATTCCCTTAAATCCATTAAATTCCCTTTAATGGATTTAACCTAAATCATGATTAAACCACTTCAAATCCTTGAAATTTTCTCATGATCAATTTATATTCTCATTTATATTCACATATATAAATGAAATATAAATTGAAACAATCAAAATCAATTACAAAAATCAAACTCAAATCCACTCAAAATCAAATCTAAGCCTTTCAAGCCAAAATCTTGAACTTAGTCAAATCACTTTCAAATCAAGACAAACTCTTGATTTTCTCTCATGGTTCAATCAATCCTATAATCATGAGCTCATATGTAAATCCAAACTTCAATCATTCAATCAAAACCTAATTAAAAATCAAACCCAAGACCCTTTCATATCCTTCCTTTGAATATGAAATTTTCAAATGGATCTAAATCCATTTGACTTCAAACCACTTGTAAATGGATTTATATTTCAATCATAAGTCCATATACAAGATCAATCAACTTCAAATCAAGCTTTGATTAATCCATTTGACCCACTTAGGCTCACTTGACCCAAAGTGACCTAAAGTACCCTTATGAGCCAACTTTTGATCCTAACCAAATTGGATTGAATCAAACTCATATATCTCTCTCATCATGATCATCAATCATCATGGGATGATCAATCAACTAAATTGGGTCAAACCAAGTCAAAATAAGGGTTGACCAAGTCAACAAAACCTAAAATGAAACCTTATAAAAATTCCACCATAGGCCAAATTGATTGAAACCATTGATCTAAGTTCACTCATGACCTATGTTTGAACTTGACCAATCCAACATTTGAGCCTAACCTAGCCTAATTGGCCCACTTGACCCAAGTTGACCCATTTTGACCTAAAGGGTCAAAATGTGTCAAAACTTGATCTAAGCTAAATTGATTGGAACCAATGGGTCAAGTCTATACCAAATCACTTATGGAACTTGACCAAAGCCTCAATTGGCCAACTAGACCCAACCTAGCCCAATTGACCTTAGACCCAACATGACCTAAAGGGGTCATGTTGAGCCAAAATTGAACTTAACCAAAATTGATTGGAAACAAAAATACCAATCCACTCCATATGACTAACCAAACCTAAACCTACCCTTGACCTACCTCAAATAGGTCAAATGGGTCAAATAGGTCAACTTGACCCATTTGACCTAAGTGAAGTCATATGAGCCAAAACCAAATATATACCAAATTTATTTAAACCAAAGCCAGCAAAACATTTCAAATGGTCATATGAACTTTAACAAACCCTTGGTTTGGCCCAATTCGACCTATTGGTCAACTCGACCCAAGTTGACCTAAATGGGTCAACATGAGCCAAACCCTATCAAATGGATTCCAAATATAATGAAACTTGGCCAAACCTAGTTTCTCCACATACCCAACATGTCCAAAGTAAAAAATAGCAAAATTACCATCCTACCCCTAGGCCATAGAACAAATTTTGGCCTAACCCATGGGTAATTTGGTCATACCCTCTTCACAATCACTTGAGGCTTTCCTAAAAGCTCAAGGGGACTTAGTGATGAGTGGTGCACTTGGGTTTATTTGCCATTCCTTAGACCAAACCCAACCCCCTAGCTTAAAATTGAAATTTCAAACTCCCTCTTAAGCTCAAATTCAGCACATGGGAAGTTGGCAACCCATTCCTTGGATCAAATTGACCATGTGCACACTCAAAATAGATCAAACAACCTTCCAATCTCATTGGATCAAAATGGCAAGACCATTGACCATTCGATCCTTCAAGGGGAGATATACTCCTAATTCACTCTATTTTCACACTCAAGGTTGATTGAAGAATAGGATGCCGAGGAGCCAGGGATTGATCCTAAGCCTCCTAGAGCTCTTCCCATTTTCTTCTTCTTTCGGCTTTTGAGCAGGTGAAAAATAGGGAGGTATAGTGAATTGCCAACTTCTTCTGCTTGATTTCCTCCCAATTCCTCTTTCTTCCCAGGACTAAGATCACTCAAGCTTCCATTGGAGTTCCCATAATAAGGAAAGGAGCAATTGGATCAAATCCCCAAGGATCTTTAAGTGGTGTTGGTCCACAGAGCAAACCACACAATCTCAAGGCCTAGGAATTTTAATACGGGTTCATCTCCACTAAACGAAGCTACCTCATTTATCTCGAGCACCAGTGATCACCTCCGACGAGGTATGGAATTTTTCGATCACTAAACTCAATGTGGTGTGGAGCTTTGTGAAAGAAATTTTCACCTCATCATCGAATTTTGATAATTGGATTTGCCACTCTCTATCTCTAGATGGTGTGGGTTGATTTTGGTTTCATTCCATGCTAGATCGAGCTTGGATCTTTTTCTTGATCATGGAAAGTCTCTATTGATCAAGGGGAAAGAACAGCTTCTCTCCATCGCATTTTAGATGGAGAATTTAGATTTTATGTTATATATCCTTTATAAACCGTGGGTGAATCCTTAGTTGTCCGATCTTTGATCAAACGATAGAGAATATAAGTGCATGCACCACCATCGCCATTTGGGATGTGACATTTAAGTTACCCCCTCACGGGACGATGCATGTAAAGCGTTGTGCCATGCATACATCGCGACGTGGGCTAGGCTTAGGGTTAATTAAAATGCTTAATTAATTTCTAATTAATCCAAGGATCTTCTAAAATGCATAACTCATTTTAGAAAATTCAGAAAAATATGAAATAAAAGTCTATGATAGATAATTAAACCTAAAACACTTTAAAATTAATTTTGATGAGTTTTGAGTTATGTTTTTCTCTGAATTTGGGTTCTATTAGAAAGTGTATTTTACTAATTACTTTTTAATTAGGCCTCGATTAATCCCAAATTTCTTGGGTATGTTTTGGGGATGACCTCACCTCTAATTTTCTTGGGATTTATTGAAGGCTTGATTAGAGTAATTGCATGTGGTTTCCTTAATTACCCTTCTCATGTAATTAAGCATATGATAGTGGTTTTACCCATGATTAGGGTTGATTAAGGTTAGATCCTAAGTAGGAGGTTTATGGAATAATTTTGGGGCATTTCCCTAAGCTATTCCCTAAACCCCCTCTTCTCTCCTTAATCTCCTCTTATAATTATCCCTTAATCAATTTTCTAAAATTCTAAAAAGTTCCAAAACTTAATTAATCTACCTTGGGTAGATGCTTGGGTGTTTAATAGCCTAAGTTCAATTAAGGAAATCAAAACAATTCATAAGTATGAAATGGTGTTTTAAAATTACTTCTAACCCCTTAGCTTAATTAACTTTTTTAATTGTGAGCCAAATTGCATTAGGCCTTTTCATTATTAGGTGCATTGCAAATTTAAATTCCTTGTGGATTTTATGTCATCTCATTAGCTCATAATTATTTAGTTAATTCTTCTAAGGTGGTGTAGGTAAGGGTTAATTAAGTTACTTAATTCATACCTTAACCTAATCAATGCATAAAAATGGATCTAATTATTTAAAAATTAAACAAAAATATAAACACATGTGGGAATGGGTTAGGAATAATAAACTCATCTCACCTTTTCAAAATTAAATCAAACTTCAAACTAAACAAAAATCACTTTGAAATTCACTTTGATTTATTCTAAATTTTCTTATTCTATAAGAATGTCTTTAGATTTAAGTGAAGTGAGTTTGTTTACATGCTTTCATTACTTTGAATCTTTCCTCAACATGTTAAGTTGTATGCCATGTGATTTCGCATTCATAATTTCATGTTTCAAATTTTAAAATGAAATTGTTTACTTTATGTCAAATGTGCATGTGTTGGCTAAAATAAAATATGAGTGGCTATTATCACTACTAAATCAAATTATTTTCAAAACTTATAAATGAAATATCAAATCTAAAGTACTACTTATACTTTAATTATAAGCTTGCATGTGAAATATTATAAAGGTATGCTTAGTATAGGTTTCCTTTCTCTCTTATGTTGGTATAGTTTTGAATAGAATTTGGTGAGATATAAGGTTCATTTGAAAAGGACCTAATGCTCACCTAATTTCATCCTATTCATCCTATGCTACCATCTAAGAAGGGTTACCTACACTTACATAAATTGCATAAACAAAACAAATCTATTAAACAACTTTTGCATCTTCCTATTTCATTTCTTTTATATGCATGTTTGTATTTATGGAAAGTGGTATATTAACCTACAACCGAGGTTGTGAGGCTTTAAGTAGCCCTAAGTAGGTCTTGTACCTTACACCTCTGGTTAACAATGGCACTTTACTCACTTATGCCTTTCTTACTTTCATGTATGTATATGAAATTTTGGATAAGGAAAACCTTTTCTACTTAAGAAAAATCATGCATATTCAACTTCTAAATTTTCTTAAATGGATTACTTAGCATGCATCATAAAGTGTGTTAACTCTCATTTGTATGTATAGATATGCTTAGGGTCCATCCATATGCATGTTATATATATATATATATATATATATATATATATATATATATATATATATATATATATATGTTGGGAAAGAGATGAGTAATGTGTGTTATGTGAATTTTGATTCATTTTATTTAATCTTAAAATGCCTTTTCTTTGAATAGGTTTGTTTAGGGTTTATCTAAACTTAGGATTCATTAAAATATGTAATCAAAACATTCACCTAAATAAAACTAAAATGTGAACCTACTTTAGAAAATTACTTAGGTTAGGGAAAGAGAAGTTCTCTTCTCTTTCCCTCTCTTCATAACTTAGTAATTAATTATAGGTTTCACTTAAACCAAATTAAAACATGAAATAAAATCAACCCAAAACAACTTAAACAACTTGAAACCCTCCTCTAAGTTGAACATGTCTTCACACTTAGAAAATTTGAACTAAAGCCATAGCTAAGCATACCACACAAACCTTCAAAGCACACACATTAGCCTAAGTCACCACTTCTAGCCTTAGGTTAGGTCAGTGCATGGTTTGATGCTTTATTTTATTTTGTGATATATGTTTTAGAATGGATGTTAGGGTGTATGCTCATAGAATGAATGGTAGGATTCTTAGTCTAACTATTCTTTTCTGAGGATTGTGCTTAGTATCATAAATAAAAATATAAATGCTTTTGCTTGCGTGCTTTATACCTAAGCATAATCCATAGGCGGTGGACTTAGTCACCCATGTGTAGGGTGATAAGTCCAATATACATGCTTGGGATTTGTGTGGTGTGTTTTAGCTAACCTTTATTTTGTAGGTGTTAGTTAGATTTCCACTTTTCCTTTTCATGTAAAAATTTGTATAATTAGGATTTTGGAATGATTTATTATGGGGATTAGGATGAGCATTGGTCATAAGATCTTATCCTATGCACCATATGAAGCCTTAGATCATCTCCCATCCAACCATCCAAAGAAGGAACCAAAGAAGAAAAGAAAAGAAGAAAGAAGAGAAAAAAAAGAAGAATAAAGCTTGAAGACCCCCATAATAATGAATTCCTTTGCTTAATTGTAATTTAATTCTTTTGTAATCTGGGTTGTATAAGGGTAGAGCTCGCCACATTTTATATTTTAGGTTTGTGCGGTGGTGCCCGACCACAACGACCATTTATTCTTTTAGCGATTAGCTTTATAAATTGATTGATGATTTGTTTAGCTTTTGCATTAAGTGGCATGATTTTCCTAGTTTCTTCCTTGCTTTATGTATGTATGTGGATTAGGCTCTTTAGGAAAAATAAATCTTTTTTACAACAATTCAAATTAAAAAATAACTCATAACCTCACCTAAAGCTTAGGTTTAAAATCAAGATAAAAGAATTAGCAACCCTTTAGATGAGCATTTCTTTATAATATCATGCAAATGCATCTTATTTCACTCTTGATTGGAGGGCTTCCACCTTTTGCTAGAGAACCGGCTTGACCTTTGAGAGCCATGGTGGAAACTCACATCCTCCCTTCTATTAATTTTGGCCAATAATCTTCTTTCTCATTCATTAGTCATAAAATCCTATTAGCAAGTCAAAATATTTATAAAAAATAAAAATAAAAGGAAATTTGAATTGCATTAGATTTAGCTCATTTAAAGCACGTCCCTTTACATGATCTAGTCTTTTCAGGGAGTGAGTTTAAGGACTTAGTCTCTTTCTAAATAATAATGACCTAGCTATCTTGTGTAAGCATAAAGACTTGCCTGCATGAATTTAAAATCATTGGAAGAGTTAGTTGGCAGCCACCCCTAGGTGGTTGTAAGTCCAAGCCATTAGGTGGTTTGTCATCTCTTGTGGAGGCAAACCAACTACCCATTTTTCACCTTAGATTTAGGTTGTGCTTGGCCCCCATGAAGCTCCCTAGATTTAGGTTAGAGGTTGCTTCTCCCCTTTGTGGGCCATAAGCATAATTCCTCACCTCTTAGGCATTTCCTTAATCTTGTGTTAAGAATCTTAAGTCTAAAATTCTAATGAATTCAAATTAAACAAACTAAATCAATTTCAAAATGTAAAGCCCAATTATAGGATAGTTTGAGATGCTCATAGGTTTCCTAGCATCATGGGCATCTCCTACTTATCTTTCATTATGCTTGATAATAAATCCCTCTTTTGATCAATCCCATTTTGATCTTCAAAATAAATCGATTGATAGTCCTTTCCTATTGAATCTTCAAAGACAATGATCATCTTGTCGAGTTTTCTATGGGATCCTCTCTTAGAACTTAATGAACTTAAAATAACCTTTACTTTTCATGTAAAGTAGGGGAAGAATCTGTACATTCATCATCCAGGAGTCATGAGGTGATTAGGTCCATTAAAGGATAGTGCTTTCTATCTTTCGAGATAGTACACTATTTTCTTGATGAGGTACCTGATCACCTGAATAAGTACATCCGCGGATCTACATGATGTCTTACCAAGATGAATATCTATAGGTCTCTTATTTTCTTTCTCCCTACAGATTTGAAGGAAACTCCCTATAAGAATTTATTAACCATGGATTTTTCTAGCGACTCCATTGGGGATGGTTCCTCTCTCCATCTTTGGTAAATGATTGTTATCTTTGAGTATCGATAGTGGGTTTGTACTTTGGTATGAATCCAAGACTATCCTTCTTTTCATTGGCACTTAGCTCATTTCATTCTTGAGTTAAGTTAGCCAACATCTTTAGGTTTTAGGACCGCATTCCTTGTTGGTCTTAAAACCCCGTTGGGTCCTCAATGGGTAAAATGAAGATCTAAATAAAAAAAAACATCTTTAAGACTTCTTATCATTTTCATGATAAGAAAGGTTCATCCTAAAATAATAAATCTTCCATAAAGAACTTTTATCAAAAGCACCTTTCCAAAAATGCACTTAATAAAATATTTTCCACAAAATTTCTTCACCCTCATTTAATAATTCACATAATTGTTTCATGTTCCAAAACCACAAATTATCATCTTTTTTCAATTCACTTTAATGAACAATCATTTTTTTAAAAAAAAAATCATAATCATAATCATAAAGTTTTCAAAAGCACACATGAATCTTTCTCATTCACACTTATTGAATGGAAAGTTCATTTGTAAAATAAAAAAATTTTAAACAAAAGCATACATGAATACCTTCATTTAATATACTCAATTTATTAAATGAAGATTTCATTCAACTAAAATAAAATATCATTTTAAATCCCACATATGTTTTAAGTTGGAATTCTCTTTCAAAAAAAAAAAAGAAAAAGAAAAAACAATCACACAAAATTTCATACTTCAAAAATAAAAATTGATCTCCATTCTACATACCTAAATTTGTTGAATGGAGGCCCTCTTTTCAAAACATTAAAATCAACAATCATATTTCAAAAAAAAAATTCAAACAACATTTGGAACTTCATTTAACATATCCAAATTTGTTAAGTGAAGTCTCCAAATTCTAAATCCAAAAATTTTCTAAACACATTTTGGAACCTCACTTAGAATAATTGGATTTATAAGTAAAGTTTCCAAATCTAAAATCAAAAATCAACAATCATATTTCAAAAAAATTTCAAAACACATTTAGAATTTCATTTAGCATAATCAAATTTAATAAGTAAAGTTTCCAAATCCAAAATTAAAATCAATAATCATAATTCAAAAAATTTTCAAATCACATTTGGAATTTCATTTAGCATAATCAAATTTGCTAAGTAAAGTTTCCAAATCAAAATCAAAATCAATCATTTCAAAAAAATTTCAAAACACATTTGGAATTTCATTTAGCATAATCAAATTTGCTAAGTAAAGTTTCCAAATCAAAATCAAAATAAACAAATATTTCAAAAAAAATTTCAAAACACATTTGGAATTTCATAGCATAATCAAATTTGCTAAGTGAAGTTTCAAATCAAAATCAAAATCAATAATTATATTTTAAAATTTTCAAACATACATTTAACTTCATAGCATAATCAATTTTTAAGTGAAGTTTCCAAATCAAAATCAAAATCAACAATCATATTTCAAAAAAAATTCAAACATACATTTGGAACCTCACTTAGCATAAATTAAATTTTAAGTAAAGTTTCCAAATTGAAAATCAAAATCAATCATATTTCAAAATTTTCTAAACACATTTGGAACCTCCATTAATATACCCAAATTTGGTGAAGTCTCCAAATCCCAAAATTCAAAATTTTCAAAATATTTTTAATTTCACTTAGCATAATCAAATTTGCTAAGTAAAGTTTCCAAATCCAAAATCAAAATCTACATATCTCAAAATTTTCAAAAAAATTTCAAACTTTATTTATACCCAAATTTTTAAGTAAAACAAATCAAAATCAAAATTTTCAAACACCATTTGGAAATTCTCTCTTAGCATACCAAATTTTATAGAAGTTTCCATTTTCAAAATCAAAATCAAAATTTTAATTTGAAATTTCATTTAGCATACTCAAATTTGCTAAGTGAAATTTCCATTACATAAAACCAAGTGGGACTTCATCTTTAGCATACCAAATTTACTAAAGTTGAATCTCCACATTCAAAACACTTCAAAAACAAAACAAAATACTTAGGATTCCCTTAACATAACAAATTTGCTAAGGATCCTACCCTTTTTTAAAAATAAAAATGTTTCCAAAAAATGAAACACTTAGGATTTTCTTAGCATACTTAAATTTGTTAAGAATCCTATTTTCAAAAATAAAACAAAACACACTTAGATTCTTCACTAAGCATACTTAAATTTGCTAAGTAAGAATTCTAAATTTTCCAAAATAATCGAACACAAATAAAATCATTTTGAATTTTTTAAAGGAAAGGGTCCTCAAAATCACAAAATTCAAATTCAAAACATAAATGAACCTATGGAAGCATCCTATCAAAAATTTTGAATCCATATTTCAACATAACTAAATTTGTTGAAGTTTGGATTCATATTCAAATTCCTCTTTCAATCAATCTCTTCAAATCTATTTGAACCCTAGTTAACGCTTCCAAGTTGTTGGATGTGGGTTCAAATTTTCAAAATTCAAAATTCAAAATTTATGGATATAAAAAATTGATACAAGTTCATTTTTTATTGCAGATTCTTTTTAATTAGTGTATTATAGTTCAGTGTCAGTTTACTACAGTTGTGCAAATGGCCAGTTCTTAGAAATTTGTCTTCACCTTCTCTCACGGTATGGATCTAGCTTTAAAGTAGACCAACTTCCCTCATTTGGACTGTACCCACTTAATCCACTTTGGCCAGGGATTTGAGGGGGCCAGGATCACTTGTGAGGGCATTCCCCTCACTACAGTCAACAAGAAGAAGGTGATCGGGTAGAAGCCAATCATTAGAATAGATTTACCATCTAATTTCGATGTCTCCTCACTAAGAGGAAAGCTATGGTAGTACCTAAACTTGTTGATTATAGTTCCAAGATGATCGGTTCCAATTGCGTTCATCCTAGAGTTTCCTATTGCCCAGTGAGCACCATTTGTACCCTGGGTAAGGCTCCCCTTTTAGGGATTGCCTCCCACATTTGAGTATGGGTCTACACTCCTCCTCCCACCCATACAGGAAGCGTATGGTCAAATGGTTCCACACTCGGATAGCCAGAGAGCTAGAGGCAGCCTCGATTAGCCATGGATGAGTCTCCCATGATCACTTCACCACTGGTTAGAAAACCAATTTCATCCTCTCTCGGATGAGAAGATGCCGGAGGATTTCATCACTCTCCCCGGTGCACTTGCGGCATAGTTTCTAGGAGTAGGAGGTCATGCACGGCCTCGTTTTTATGCTAGGTAGGCGAGCATGTCAGTACTAATTCAAACTTTGATCTGTTATCCCCACAGTGTAGAGAGGATGATTCGTTAGGAGAGGGCCCGTGAGGCCCATACATCACACTTAGAGAGAGGTTGGGTTTTAATTAGCTTGGAATTTTCTAGCTGTGCGCTACTGCGTTGACCATGATAGTATTCTCCTCAGGACCACCATAGAGGGTAGTTCTTGTGCAGAGTTGGTGAGTCTCCTCATGCTTTACCCTCGTCTCCATCACCGGTGTAGGTTTTAGCATCTCCCATTCCATCTAAGGCCATGAAGGGCCTCAGGGTGTACCCTTGGTGATCCGGTATGGCCAAGGGATCCTACCCTCCCACCACCCATTGTCATAGGCGAGCTCTCTGCGACCCTCCTAGTGGTGGTGCGGAAGAGTGGCGACCACGGAGCATCATGTTATTCCTTCACCAACTCCTCCCATACGGGATGCAAAATGGTGATTATCACGGATATTCTATGATTCCATTGTAGCATAGTAGATCATCCAAGGATTACCCTTATTACATCTAGTATCGTCGGTCTCATTCTTAGTGAGTACATGGATTGACTCCCGATTCTGGTGAGGTCCGGTGCCTCTCGATGCATAATAATCACATTTAATTGACCCAAACTATTTGTACTCTGAGTTAGATCGATCCTTAGATGAGATAGTTGAACTATCATGGAGAAGAAGGAGATCTTAGAATGCGGGGTTGATGAAGAGAGAGTTAGCTTCGATTCCAATAAAGATGACTTGATTGGGGCATTCAGTTAGGATATGCATGGTTGATACTAGATGATCTCTTCTTAGGGATCAACAAGCCATGGAAGATGATGAGATTGATCAAGGAGACACCTCAGAATAAGCCCATCACCTCTGACAGTAGTTAAGGAAGAAATATGAGTAGATTGATAGGATGGCACAATAATTATAGGACTTATTAGTTGTAGTGTCAGTGCTTCAGAAACAAGCCGCTCTAATGCATCCTAGTACAGTTGATGTCAGTCAGCCTGAGCTAGTGCATGTCTTAGACCCATTTAAGACTCTACCTCTCATTGAGCAAGGTAGCACTAGCCTATATAAGAAGGTAGTGGATAGTACCTCCATATATGAAAATGATCTAAAATCCATGGTTGAGCAAGAGGTGGAAGCTTTGGCTCAAGCAGGAGGATCATCGGTTCAAAGGGTAGACCCTACAAGGAATTTGATGCTATCAGTATCCCAAGGGTTTCATGCCTCCTTCTTCAGCTTGATGGCGGTGGGGCAGAGGCATATAGCTCACTTAGGGCGGTTATTGCAATGGTGGCGTGATGCTTTACTCTTTTCTCTTTAGATAGCCTGGCGGTATCACTTTTGATTGGTATCTTTGAAATGCCAATGGTTCAATAAAGACATTCTTGATAGAGCAACTCTTCATCAAAGATTTCTGGAGCTTAGGAAAGGGTTAATGTAAATGATCTCGATTTATATTATGACACTCAGATGTATCATTGAGATTCTCTTGAAGAATATCCATGGCAGGTCACCTTCATGCTTAAAGGGCTTCACTATCAAGACATTTGAGAAGCTAATCAACAAGGCTCTAAAGAGGCCAAACTACCTTTTGATCGGTTGCCCAGCATAAATCCCAAAGGATTATGAGAAGAAACACGAGCGGTAGTAGTTGATAAGGGAAGTAACTAGAGATCGTTCAGAGACCATGACCTCGGTAGCCTCCACCTCCTTTGCCACCAGCAACCATACCTCCACCTCCACGGCCACACCACCGCCTCAACCATACCACTAACGACATGACATACATCCATGCATGGTAGCTATGGTCCACCTACTCTCTTTAGATAAGTTAAAATAAACCTTAATCTTTTAAGAGGAATGTCAGAAAATCTTTAAGAATCTCTTAAAGAAACATAATTTTCAGCAGAGCTTGGGAGATCGAGGAAGTAGGTAAAAGTCATGATCAAACCCTTACCTCATATGCTAGGCCATTTTGGAGGATTGCTTCACATTCAAGGTGGCTTGAACACACTTCAAGTGTTGTAGTTATCCCAAAGGAATACCTTGTGGAACAACCTTCTATTTCCATTAGGGTAATCATTGGAGATACAAGTTATCTAAAAAAAGAAGGTTGGGACATTTCTTTGTCTAAAATCTCAAGAAAATAATTTAGATCAAGAAGCTTTCCTTGCAGTGAGTGGATCAAACCTTCAACAATAGGAAGGTTTTTGCAAGTTGCTAGTGCCAACTCTAGGAAAGTGGAGAGACATCATGTGTCGGCAGGATAGCCCTTTAGCAGCCCGTCAGTTATCTTCTGCGACTTCCACACCGATGACTTCTAACATTTCAGCTAGCTCTTCTGTTTCTTCTACTAGTAGAACTCTTGTATCAATGGATAAGGGCATCAAATCCATAACTCCACTCACTCTACTTGACTTCTACTTTGTACCCCCAAATAATTCTATGAAATTGAAGAATAAAGTTGATTTGATTTACATCCGTGTCTCTTCTGATGAGTTATCTTCTTCTATTCATAATGATAACTCTCCAAGTCTAATTAGCTATAATAATTTTGATCTTCCTCTTTTTGATTCAGAGTTGCACTTTCTAACTCTGAATACTACGAGTTAACCTCTTAAGATAGACTTAGAATCATCTGATTCTGAGAATCACATAGGAGAAGCTATAGGTGAGCCTGAAGTGTGTAGAACTTGGCTCCACCTTGCCTCAAGAGATTACCAAAGTCAACCTCCATAGTGGCAAGGTTCAACCTCCTAAGGTAGCACCTAGATAAAGGAAAATAAGTCATTGGTACTGAAGATCAAGAAGCCCTTTCACAAGATGCTCCACCCTTGGTTCTGCTTGTGGAAATCCAGTCGAAGGTGGACTACAACATCTTTTCTCATCTAAGAAAGTTTCCATCTAAGCTAAGCATTTACAATGCGCTCATCTTATCCAAAGAGATGAGAGAATCACTAATCAAGGCTCTCCTTGATCCTAAAATATGCTTAGCTCAGTTGATCGCTATAGGTGAGGAATCACATTATGTAAAAAAAGTCCAAGGGATCACCTTCACAGATGAAAACCTTCTACTGGGGGACTTGGAGCATAATCATCCCCTTTACATTATCGACATGGGTGTTCAAACTCCCGGGTTTCTCATGGATTGGTGCATCAAAATATTATGAGTCTAAAGACCTACTTGAAGATGCGACATCTCTACACTCTGAGGAGATAGGATGATGTTAAGAGGATTCAATGATCAAGGTGATCGGGCTTTAGGTTCTATAGTGTTACCGTTAGAGATCGGTGACTGGAAGACTGAAGCAAAATTCTACATAATTGATTTGAATACTTCATTCACTGCTTTGCTTGGTAGGCCTGGGATACATGATAACAAGATCGTTCCATTCTTCCTTCAGCAGTGCATCAAGTTCAGAAATGATGGAATTGAGTACCGTGTCAATATGGATGAAAAGCCATTTTAAATTAGAGAGGTTGAGATCTAAGAGGATGCGACCTACTATCTTCCTCAAAACACCATTTCTCATTAACTTGGATAAAATTCAAATGCAAATGCAAAAGCAGAAGAAAATGAAGCAAAAGAAAGATAAAAAAATGAAAAGAAAAAAGTCTAGCACACAATAAAGGGGAATTGAAGAAGAAGTGGATCCGTATATCACATTCCACCCACAGTTCATTCCATCATATGAACATGTGGGCGAATGGCTCAACCTCCACCAGACAAAGGTAGAGGCAAAAATAAAGGCAGTTCTAGAGGTGGGAGACCCCCTAGTTGGCCTTCAGCCAATAGAGATAGTGTTCCAGTTCATAAGAGTACCCCTACTATTCACATAGACTTGGAATCTAGCTTAGAGGATGAATATAATGTGATTAGTATACTAGCCAACCCTCTTAACAGGTTCCATTGGAGGTAACTTTTGATCCAGCCAGAGGCAAATACCATGCCTCCAAGAAAAGCAAAGTATTCGAATCTAGTTTATGTGAAACTATCAGGCAATAGTTGGGAACCTTAGCTCTAACCTCACTCACATCTCAAAAAGTTGAAGGTTTAGTAGTTAAGGAAGTCCCTAAGTCTTCCAGTGACATGAAGCAGAAGAGGTTCTTTTTGGGTTCATCATCCTCAAGTCCAGAGCTCGATGTAGGACTTGAGGAAGTTACATTTAAAGAATTAATAGAATTACCTTTTGGATTTTACTCACCTTGTGTTCAAAATTTTATACAAAAAGGTTTAGCTCATCACACTTGGTCCAAACATAGGTCAGAATACTTCAAAAAGCTTTGGAACAATACAGGCAGGGAAGCACAATCAAGAGCAGGACTAGAATTCGGTATAATGGGTCCGGTCGATGATGAAGATTATTGTCTAGTTCTTACCAACCATTTGGATTCTAATAGGTTCTTCTCACACATCCCCAACTCTTATGAGAGTGTGTGTTTAGAAACTTTAGATGATCTAGATGATCTCCAAGTCAAAGAGGTACCGCTAGAATTTTAAGAGGAGATTCATTCAACAATCGAGATTCATTCAACAATCGACAAGCTTAATGAAATCAATCTTACAACAAAAGAAAATCCTCACCTGACATACATCAGTTCATTGCTGAATGAAGAAGAAACTAATGACTTAGTTAGGCTATTGAGTGAGTTTAAAGACTACTTTACATGGAGTAATGAGGAAATGCTTGGATTATCTCTTCACTTAGCAGTCCACAAGCTAGCAATCAATCCTAACGTAACCCCTATTAAGCAAGCACCTAGACACATGCGATTAGAAGTTGAACAATAGGTCATTTCTGAAGTTAAGAAATTGGCCGATGCTATTTTCATCAGAGAAGAAAAATATCCTACACAGTTAGCTAGTGTAGTCCTAGTTTAGAAGAAGAATGGTCAAATTCACATTTGCATCAATTTTAGGGACTTAAATAAGACATGTCCTAAGGATGAGTTTCCTCTTCCGAAAATTGCATATTGCATTTAATAATAAAAAGTACAAAAAACTAGAGCTAAACAAAAGCTAGATAGAAACAACATGCTTCTTATCATCCTCAAATAATGAAACAGAAGGTAAAGTGGTAACATCTAAAGAAAGCCAAGTAAAGTCATACGTGGCCAAGCGAACAGGTTGAAGTCCGTGAAATGTGTGAGCAGGACTTGGTGGAAGGCTAGGAGAAAACCAAGTCTGGAGCCTGGAGGAAGAGAAGACCGAGAAAAGCTGCATGGTCTTTTAAGGAAATTGACAACACTAATGTTGTCCCCTCCAATATGATGCCCTTGTACTCATACATCCAAGGGTCTATAAAGCTTGCCAATGGCAAGCATGGCACATCTCTATGAAAGCACGTCCCGATGGAGAGATTGGATAGCGACCTTGATGAAGTCACCGCACCATCCCGAAAACAACTCCAATGCCGTAATCAGGAGAGAGGAGGTACCATCTACATTCACCTTTAGCCATCCAGGAGGGAGTCAGGAAAGGGAGTAGACACCTAAGCGGTGGTGGAGTTCATTGCCCCAAAACGAAGGTAGATGCATTAGTGAGCCTCCAAAATACTAGCAGCAATGACCTTTGGTGTCCCATGTTGGTGTCCATGTGTCTTTGCATTAGTGTCCTCAAACTTGATATATCATCTTTGCAATAAACTCTTCCCCAAGCCATGTCGACTTGGCGGTCCGTTCAAGCGAAATAGATCATGAGCATTAGAAAATAAGGGAGGTTAACTCCCGGGAGGATAAGACATATGATGGAAGAAGTAAGAGAAGCGGTGGTGAGGATATGATCCAGTCTTGATCTCCATGCGGCCAGGCAATGAGTCTCTCAACAAGACCTCGAGAGTGGAGCCGGTGGTAGGTTGGTAAGGCATTCTTCAAGATCGCCACCAAAGAACTTCTCGTGGGTGCGGCGGAACCTCAGAGGGGTGGCTAGCGGGGAAGAGGGCATCAAAGGCAGGCTGTCAGCGTTTTCCCAGGGGAGGTGGATAAGCTCAGTGCATCTTCATCTAAGTCGAATGAAGCTCCACCTTGGTAATGTGCTCCACAAGATCCTTGCCAAACCGCTGCTCAAGTTGTGTAATATCCCATGTCCTGTCCCTATGGATGAGGCTTGCCACTGTCTGATCCTCAAGGCTAGCTGCATCTAAGAAAGTCGGTCTTCGGGCTAAGGAACAATCAGCTAACCATATGTTGTCCAAAATCGAACTTTGCTGCCATCAGCAATCTTCCAGTATGAGGGTTCAAGACTTTGAGCCCCAGCCAAGTTTTGGAGTCCCCTCTTCAAGCTCCCACTCCAAATATCTTCCCCATAGCTCAGAATGTGAAGTAAAGAAGTGCTTACGCAAAATCCCAAGCCAACCTAGCCACGAGAGGGCCCAGTTGGGGTGGGTGAAAACAAGTCCCCATGCTTAATAGGCAAGCAAATAGTACCCCAGTTGACATAGTGTATGCCCCTCTGGGTTGGACTCTTGTCCCACAAGAAGGATCTACATAGCCGCTCGATCTCCTGCAGCACATTCAAGGGAATAGTTGTATGTGTTAGTTGATAAACCGAACCTGGTATAAGAGCTGAGGAGATAAGGGTAGCCCGGCCCGCATAAGAGGTGTCGAGTTCCCAGGGCCATAATCTTCCCTTTGACCTGGATCGAGGCGAAATCATGCTTGTAGAGCTTCCTCATAGCCAATATGATACTCCATCTCTTGGACCTTGTTGAACCCAATAACACGGCAATCCGATTAGTCCTCCATCTCTTGGCGGCTTTGCTAAAGAGAATGGCGGACTTAGCACCGTTGATCCGTTGGCCCGTCCAGTCACAATAATCATCAAGTATGGCTTTAATTTGCTTGGCATGGAGAATAGAAGCCTGAGAGGTAATCAGAATATCATCAGCATATAGGAGATTAGAGATAGAGGTACCTCCCGTTTTCAAAGTCACACCCAGGTGTGGCCCCCTCTGCTTAAAGGCTAAAGAAAGTAGCTCAGAGCATAGAATAAATAGGTAAGGTGAGAGTGGACAGCCCTGTCTGAATCCACATTCATCGATCCAGGGAGACCTTCTGCCATTCAGCAAGATGGAGAATCTAGGGTGAGTGACACACTGCAGAATCCACTTGCTGAATCTATCAGGGAACCCCATCAAGGTGAGCATCTTGCTCAAAGTAAGCCAGCTCATCTTATCATAAGCTTGCTCCATATCAACTTTAATCGCCATGAAACCAACCTGGGAGGAAGAATGCTGGAATTTGTTGATGATCTCTTGGGCAAGGAGAGCATGATGGGAGATGTTCCTCTGGGGACAAAAGCACCTTGTTCATCAAGAAGAGAGGTAGCTTCAACCTGTTGACCAGGATCTTGGCCACCACCTTATAGATCGTCTGGCACAGGCTAATGGGCCGGAATTTGGAAGGAGTGCTAGCCCCAACAACTTTGGGGATAAGAACAATAAGTGTCTCCTTCCATGAGTCCTCCATATGATCAAGTTCAAAGAACTCACGAATGGCGACATCCTTCTTCACACAAGGCCGAAATGCTTGTAAAAGAGGCGGTGATCCCATCAAGTCCCGGTGAGCGGTTACTCCCCATGGAATGTATTGCCTCCCAAATGTCTTGAGTCCGGGGCTTCAAGGAGGGATTTGGCTGACGAAGGAACGCCTCTCAATAGGCGAGAATAGGCCACCGTGAGGGAGACATCCCTCTCAACCCATTTTGCCTAAAGAAGGAAGTGAAAATATATAGAAGGGTTCTCAATCATACCTCCCTCCGCCGATTGCAAGCACTGAATCCTGTTGGTCCGGTGTGGCAGAGGCCACCGTGTGGAAAAAATGAGTGTTCCCATCTCCATCCTTGAGCCATCTGGCTTTAGCCCTTTGTCTCCACCAAGTCGAGCACGGCCAATGTAGAGTTAAGCTCAATAGCCTTGGAGCTCCCCTTCTAGGCGGGGAGTAGTCCATCATCAGAGCATTCAAGAGTCTGAGGTAATGTCCTTCCCAAGTCAATCCGAGAGTGAGGTTCTTCAACATACTCTTACTCCAATGGAAGAGAGATCAGGGTACGACAACTCTTTCTATGGAGAATTGCAGCCTTTGAGCCAAAGTCTTCCTTCTGCCAGTTCTTCCAAACCAGCCTCCAACTCATAGGATAAGAGAGCCAAGTATCTTCAAACCTTAGCCATCACTGGGGGGTTTCAGCTGTAGGACCAGAGAGAGGAAGTAGGAGAGGAGCATGGTCAGAAGCAATCCGAGGTAGGTGACGAACCTTGGTATCCCCCAGTAATTGAGAGGCCATAGAGTTGATCAAGATCCCATGCTTCCACCTGCATCCTACCCCATCTTTGTTGTTGGTCCAGTGAACTTTGGGCCAACAAACTCCAACTCATGCAAGTCCGCCAACGCCATACAGCCCCTCCATCTCCTGTGCAAGTGTGTAATGAAAGGGCTTCCCACCCTTCTTGTCACTCGGGCCAAGATACAATTAAAGTCACCCCAATAGCCAGGGGCTTGAAGATCCACATTTTCCTTGATGGTTTGCCGTGAGGTCCCTCAAGAAGATAACTATTGTTGGCATAGACCACCCAATGGTCCACCTCATCCCGTTGGGCATAGAGCAAGTGCCCAAAACAAGCTGATCAGAAATAACCAAAGGGGAGAAGTCCACAATATCCTTTCTCCAAAGGATGATAATACCTCCAGAGAACCCATTAGAGGGTTTGCAAAAGAACTGCCAGTTGGTCCCTGCCATTTTGTCCACTTCATGTCTTGAGATGCACTCAATTCTGGTTTCAAGTAAGCCTATAATGCTGAGGTCGTTACCACCAATAAGGTGTGGTAGTTCGTAGTCTTTTCGCCCCCCCCTGAAGTAATGGAAGACATTAATCTTCCATGGGGAATCGTCCACTGATTAGAAGTGAGGGTGAGGCTTTCTTTCTCTTCTTAGAACTAGCCTTTTCTTCCTCCTCTCCTCCCCTAGTGTGACCTTTGGGGCCTTCCCTTGTCGTTATTACTCTTCCCACCTCTATCCTTGGGTGGTTTAGTTGCCTTCTGCTGTGTGCTTGGAAGATAGGAGGGATTGAGATATCCACCTCTGGAAGGATCTCAAGTAGAGGAGGAGCCTTGGGAGGGTGACCCCCCAGGCCGAGCATGGCTAGGCAGCTGTGGCTTCACTCCTTCTTTGCTTTTCACAGCAATGGGGCCTAGTCTTCTTCTTCCCGGGTCACCAAAACCCATGGACCATAGATCGGGGAGTAGAAGGCTACTGTGGATGGTGGGATGTTGAACCTCGTGTTCCTTTCCTTGCTACTAGTGACAGGAACATCGGTGAAGGAGCTACTGCTCTCCCCTTTCTCAAATCTCTGTTGGGCGTAAGGCCTGGGTCGCACTAGAAGGGTTAGATGGCATAGAGGAGGGTTGAGTATTCTTACCCAAGGGTGCAGAGGTGGACTCATGGATGGGCGTGAGTCGCCTTGTGGCCAACTTTGCCACAGGAGAAGCATAACTGAGAAATCCCCTCATATTCCACCGGGTTGGAAGAAGCGTGTCTTCCATGGATCCAGAGACCTGTTGGAAGTTTAGCAGAAAGATCTAACCTGATGCAGACTCTGGCATATAAGCTCTATCCCCAGGAGTTGGTTCGGTGGTCCATCCAGAGTGGTTCTCCAAAGAAGGAGGCAATTCTAGCTAGATTGCTACGCCCCGATAGAGTGGCGGTGAGGAAGTCGAACCCAGATAGGGAGGAAAGTCCATGAAGAGACTTTGGGTTGAAGGATGGGGTCCATTTGTCCGACCAATCACATTTCCAGCCACAAACCATGGTCCGCTCATTAGAACAAAGATCCCTAGCCTCAGGTGTCAAACAGCACACAAAATAGCGCCACCACCATAATTACCTTGAAGGTTCCCCATTGTCCCCATTTCCTTTGGAGGTCGGCATTTAGGAAGTAGAAAGATGGCCTTCTTCCTAGAATTTTCCCCACAAGAGCTTTCTCAAGCTTGGCTTGGTTTGCATCAGCAGCATTGTCATCTATCTTAATGGTGACACCATCCTCCATGAGGGAAGAGGATCTATCAATCTTGTCAAACTTTATAAATTCCTTTCTCCTCCAAGGATTAGATTGGGAGGGCATACCTTTGCCAATGCTTGGCTTTGTAGAAGATTGCTCTTGATGGCTGGCCAAGTCCTCCCTCTGCTGTCCTTGGTGCTCAAATAGTGGGTTTGAGGTAGTGGAGTGGTTTCCCCTAGGCAAGGCATGCTGAATTCCCCAAGAAAAAGTTCTAGGTTCTGTTGAGGCATTTCCACAAACACCTTGTGTGCATGAACTGTAGCATTTTGGTCACCATAGGGGCATCCTTCGTGTGTTATTAGCCTCAGGCCGCATGATCTTCATCATCCTCCATATCAATATCCCCATTGGCCACTTGATCGCCAGCTTCTTGTAGCCAAGAGTGAAATCGGCCACAGAGAGTGAATAGTGCTGGCCGGCTTGGCTTGTCCTCCGCTTCCTCCTCCCAGAATGAAGGTCATGGCGCTGCTCAGGCCTCAATCAACGACGCTACGGCCACAGAATTGTCATGATTTCGCGCGTCGAAATTACACGCTTCCAGAATGGCCCCGCTCCCGCAAATGGCGCCCAATCACGCTTCATGCTGACATGCGGCCGCTGCCACGCCGGGCCGCCGGATGTCCGCCGCAGAGACTCTGGTTCAGAGTGAAGAATCGAGGCCATGGAATTTTCAAACTCCATTTTTCCGGCCAAATCCGCACCACCACTTGCCGAACCAAGGATGATATCATCCTCTCCATGCCGCCTAGGGTTCTGAGCTTTTCCCCCCTTCACTTGGATTCCCATGTCCAAATCTTGGTCGGTTTTGCCTTCAAAGCCATTGCCAACCATGTCAAACCCGCTAGCCAACCTTCCTTGAAGCCGTGTAAGGTGAACAGAGCATGCTCCCTATCCTTCTTGGATCCTTCTCCCTCCTTTCTTGAAGCTTTGTCCCTTGGGGAGGTGACCACACCCCCCAACCATGGGAAGAGTGGAAACGTGAAAACCCTTTCCCTTCTATGCCCTTTTGACCTACCTCTTTGGACTTAACCAAATTTGCTCTCCGGATGAGTTTCCTCTTCCTATACCAGAATTAATGGTGGACATCACCTCATCTCATGCAGTCTTCTCTTTAATGGATGGTTCATCTGGCTATAACCAAATCAAGATGTCTCCTGGACATAAAAGAAATACTGTATTTCAAATCCTAATTAGAATCTTCTATTATAGGGTCATTCCTTTTGACCTTAAAAAAGCTAGTGTTATATACCAATGGGACATGACTCAAATTTTCAATGAGCTCATCCATCATCAAGTTGAGTGCTACATTGATGATTTAGTAATCAAGAGTTTAGAAAAAGAAGACCATCTCTTTAACTTGAGAGTAGTTTTCAAACGTTTAAGATAATATAACGTCAAGATGAATCCCTTAAAGTGTGCGTTTGAAGTAGTTTCATGGAAATTCCTTGGGTTTATTGTTCAACATTAGGGAATAGAAATAGATCCTGAAAAGATTAAAGCTATCTTAGAAACGCCACCTTCTAAGAGTTTAATTGAACTCAGATCCTTTTAAGGATGGCTGGCATATCTAAGATGCTTTATCTCAAACTTATCAGGGAGATGCAAGCCATTATCAGCACTTATCAAAATGGATGCTAAGTTTAAGTGGGATGACAAGTGCTAGCATGCCTTCGAAGACATCAAAGAGTACTTGGTGAAGCCGCCTAGCGTTCTCTATCCTGATCCTTTATACTGCTACATTGGATGACTCTCTCGGCACTCTGTTGGCCCAAGCCAATGATGAAGGGAAGGAGAGCGCACTCTACTACCTCAGCCATCATCTGATCTCTGCTAAAGTAAACTATCCACCTATTGAGAAATATTGCCTTGCTTTGATCTTTGTATCTCAAAAGCTATGACACTACATGCTTTCTCAAAAGGTGAACTTAATCTCTCGAACTAATCCACTGCAGTACCTCATGTCATGGCCAACGCATTCCAGACATCTGGCTTGCTGGTCCATGATACTCTCACAGTTTGATATCACATTTGAACCCCTCCGTACGGTAAAAGAATAGGCACTAGCTGATTTCTTAATAGCATACCCACTTCTTGCTGATTCTCCGCTTAGTGATGATCTCCCCAGTGAATAAATCATGAACTTAGGGGAGGCCGAAAACCACCGATGGGAGATATATTTTGATGGTGCTACTTCTTTTCTTAAAGGTGAAGCACCATGATTTATTCTTAGGAAAGGTAGGGGTAGGAATAGTTCTTCTAACTCCAAATCACGATATGATGAGATTCTCATACTATCTTTCCAACCCTGCACCAACAATGAAGCTGAGTATGAGGCTTTGATTGTCAATTTGGAGTTAGCCATCACTATCAATGTCAAGAGCATCAACATCTTTGGGGATTCTCTATTGGTCATTAACCAGATTGTCGGGTCCTACCAGGTTCTCAAACCCAAGCTTCATCATTACTATGAGTATACCATAAAGCTATTGGCCCAAATTCCCAAAGTGACCATCTACAAGGTTCCCTGAGCAGAGAACATAGTAATAGATTCTTTGGAAAAACTTGCCAAAGATCTGGCATGTCCGGAAGATGAGTCCATTTCAATAAGGGTCTAAAATAGTCAGGTCATATCCCTTATTGATGCTGAACTCATTGAGAGACTTTCTCTTAAAGAGGAGGTTACCATTGCCAAAATGGACAAGGAGCTAGATTGGAGGCAACCATTCATAGATTACTTGAACACTGGTAAATTACTTCAAGAGAAATCACAAGCCCATCAAGTAAAACAGAGATCTCTTTCCCATGCTCTTGTTAATGGCACCTTATACTGACGGTCCTTTGACCAAATGTGGTTATGTTGTTTAGACAAACACAAATCCCATGGCATTGTAACCAATGTACATTTAGGTCTATGTGGAGTGCATCAATCTGGTCTGAAGATGAAGATAAAGATTAAAAGACTTGGATACTACTGTCCTTCTATGATTACAGATTGCATGGATGTTGCTAGGAGGTGTATCAGTGTCAGGTATATGGTGTGGTCCTCCACCAACCACCCAACATTCTACTCCCTACATTGGCTTCATGGCCATTTGAGTGCTGGGGTATCGACATTGTAGGTTCAATCTATCCTCCTTCTTATAAGGGTCATCGATTCATCTTATCTTCTATCGACTACTTTTCCAAGTGGGCAGAAGCCATCCCACTCAAAGATGTCACAACTCACCATGTGCTTCATTTTTAATGAACCATATCATATATAGGTTTGGGTTGCCTCGATGAATTATATCCGATAATGGTACTGCATTCAAAAGCACTAAGATCAACAGCTTCGCCAGATGACATTATATAGATTAGAGATACTCCACCATCTACTATCCTAGAGCTAAAGGTTTAATAGAACCATTAAATAAAACTCTCATCCAGATATTGAAGAAAACTCTTGAAGAAAATAAATGACAGTGGAATGAGCAGTTGGTTGAAGCCTTGTGGGCCTACCACACCATATACCAAACTCCAACTTAGTCTACCCCATTTTCCTTAATGTATGGGTCCAAAGCCATTCTTCATTTAGAAGTTCAACTCTCATCACTAAGGAAAGCATTAGGTAAGAAAAACACTATAGAGCAGAATGCAAAGTTGGGTTAATAGAGCTCAAAGGTTTGGAGGAGAGTCACCTATGGCATGCCAAAACCTCGAGTTGTACAAGTTCAAAATGAATCAAGCTCACAATAAGCTGGTCCTCCCTAGGTCTTTATGAGTAGGAGAACTTGTGTTAGTCCTAAGGAGACCAATTGTTTCCTATTGAAAGATGGGAGGCAAGTTTGAACCCACTTGGGAAGGCCCCTATATCATAGAGAAGGCCTACCATGGAGGATCTTATCAGCTTATTGATTATAAAGGGGAACACTCGATGCTTCCAATTAATGGGATCTATCTAAAGAAATATTACCCATGAAATGAATCATGTTTGAAAATAATTATTAATAAAAAGAATAAAAATCTAATTCCATTCATAAAATCTTCTCTTCTTTCGAAGTGTTGTTTGCTTATCTTGCAAATCTGCCATGACGTGTTTAGGGTAGGTGTAAGAGTCCCCCGGTAGCATCCTATCCCTCTTTCACAACAAAAACACAATCTCTCAACATTATTATAATAGGTGTAAGAGAATCTGAGAGGTATCCTATTTCGATTAGCATAACTAAATCAGGGGTGAGAGAACCCAAGTGGCATCCTTTCTTAGTGGAAATTCTTGTTGCCAACTGTGACATAATTTCATAATATCCAAACATGTTTTAAGGTAGGTGTAAGAGTCACCCAGAGGTGTCCTATTCCTTTTAGAACATGCACAACAACAAACATAAATCCTTTATATTGAGCTATTCTGATATGAGAGCAAGCCCCCTATGATACTCACTGATTAGCTGCCCTAGATTAGGTTTACATGCTATTTTGCTAGTATGTCACCCAAGTGGTCATTTGTTGGAAGATGTCAGTCCCAGTGATTTCTTCCTAACTTGATCATTGCAAATCAATGAGTGCCTTATTAATATGGTATGCTTCACTGCCCAACCAATAAGCTACCTCATGGTTGACTTCATTTAAGAAGATGTGAGTCCCCATGCTTTCTTCTTGAAGTAGCCATCATGTTTTAACTAGGTTGAGTATTTTGAGGCTTAAGATAATTCCCCTAGAGGCTCCTTTCCTCTTGACTATTTTTGAGTGATATAAGTCCCCAAGTGGCATTCACTAAGTAGTCGCCCTAGGTTAGATAGCACCTTTCGATCTGACAACAGAGTATCCCAGCAATCAGTTCTGCTATAGAAAGATGAGTCCCTGAGCTTTCTTCATATGCTGATTGTTGCAAACCAACGGGCACCTTAGGTTGGTTGATGTTCACTATACTGATAGCGACTCACCCGGTGTGTACACCACTCTTTTAAGATAGGTGTAAGAGTCTCCCAGAGGTGTCCTATTCCTTTTAGAACATGCACAACAACAAACATAAATCCTTTATATTGAGCTATTCTGATATGAGAGTAAGCCCCCTATGACACTCACTGATTAGCTGCCCTAGATCAGGTTTATATGCTACTTCGCTAGTATGTCACCCAAGTGGTCATTTGTTGGAAGATGTCAGTCCCAGTGATTTCTTCCTAACTTGATCATCGCAAATCAATGAGTGCCTTGTTAATATGGTACGCTTCACTGCCCGGCCAGTAAGCTACCTCATGGTTGACTTCATTTAAGAAGATGTGAGTCCCCATGCTTTCTTCTTGAACTAGCCATCATGTTTTAACTAGGTTGAGTATTTCTGAGGCTTAGGATAATTCCCCTAGAGACTCCTTTCCTCTTGACTATTTTTGAGCTGATATAAGTCCCCTAGTGGCATTCACTAAGTAGTCTCCCTAGGTCAGATAGCACCTTTCGAGTTGACGACAGAGTATCCCAACAGTCAGTTCTGCTATAAAAAGATGTGAGTCCCCGAGCTTTCTTCCTATGCGATTGTTGCAAATCGATGGGCACCTTAGGTTGGTTGATGTTCGCTATGCTGATAGTGACTCACCCGGTGTGTACACCACTCTTGGAAGATATGAGTCCCTGAGATTTCTCCTTGAGTTGGACACCGAATACCTATTGGAAATATGACTAGACATGCCATCTTCTCCAGGGTGTTGGATTAAGCCCTTACCACCCCCATCCCTTATGGGCACTCTATTTGGATCAAGTCCTTTGCAACCCCATTTAGACATTACCGAGGTTACTTCTGGACTGGATAGTTCCCCTTTCCTAGTATCCACCACTATGGTTGGAAAATTTGTTTAGCGGGTGCAAATTTTCCCTTGGTTCAGTAAATCTGAGATAGGTCTAGGCTAATATATGCTCTTTCTTAGTTTGATCCCTTGCAAACTAATAGGGTCCATTATAAACAAACTAACTAAAATAAACAAACAAAAATTAATTCACTTGTGGATTAAGAATTTAAGCCCCCAAGGGGCTCCCTCTTTCTAAGCAGACATCCTTTCTTTAGGCTAGTGTCAACAGAACTCCCTATAGGAATTGGCTGACTACATGAGTTGAGATAAATCCTTGGGTCAATACTCACTCCGTAGTCGCCCTTAGGTCGGGTTCAATCTATTTTTCCACAAGCAGGTTTCCCCTGCCATCATTCTTCTGTGGAAGATATAAGACTATGATGCATTTTTTTTCTAGCATGATTGTCACAAACAGACGGGTAGCCCTAGGTCAAGTTTGATTTATTGCACAAAGCAACCAATCACCCCAGTGGTCTTTTCTAGTGGATGATGTGAGTCCCCGAGCATGCTTCACTTAAATTGATCATTGCTTACCAAAAGGAACTCCTTTGGTCGGATAGTACTCCCATAGGCTGAGAAGCTACTCTCTTTTGGTTCAATAAATCTAAGATAGGTCTAAGCTTCTATATGCTCCTTCTCAGAGTGACCCATCACAAACCAACAGAATCCATAAAATAAATTTAAAAAATGAAATCAATCTTGACTATCTTTGAGTTGATCTAAGTACCCCAGTGGCATTCACTCAATAGTCAGCCCTAGGTTGGGTTCAATATGTTGCCTTGCCAATATATTACCCTAGCAACTGATCCTTACTTGGAGGATGTAAGTCTACTATGCTTTCTTCCTAGTACAACTGCTATACACCAAAAGGCATCCCTTTGGTTGGTTAGTTCTACTATGTGCTTAGTAGACTATCCCTTTGGATTGGTAAATTTGAGTTAGGTCTTAGCCTCCATGGCTCCTATTCAGTACAACCCATTGCAAACCAATGGGGTTCATTCTAAAAATTCAAACCTAACAAAATTAGAATCAAATCAAACCTCTCATCCCTTTGTGGATGACTTGAACCTGCTTCCCTAGTGGAAGGTTCACACTCTATCCCTTAGTGGGGTTCGTCCCTCTCTCTTATGTCTTAGACATAAGTAGAGCCACATTGCACTAAGCTCTGGATTCTTTTTATTCCTTGGGTTATGAATATATTATTTCTATTAGTGCTTGTGATCTCTCGGTGTTGTTGATCATTTGATCAATACCAATATATGAGGTGTTCCTTGTCACTCACACCACACCTATTGGATGCCCTTTGTTGACCTCATTTTTAGGATGAGCTCTCAACCCCTCTATCTTAGACATAGGACTTCTCTTAGACTTTAAGAGTTCCTTAGTCTTATGACACATCTAGTGATTAGGTGGACACTCAACCTAGCCCTAGAAGAGTTAAAAGAGTTAGCCATAGGAATAGTTCATGCTTTAAGGGTGTTAGGAAAACTTCCTACCCTTAGCTTAAACCATTCCTCACTTTCCTTCCTTCAAGTTAAACTCCAAATCAATTCTATTTGATTTCCTTGAAATCCAAATCAACTCCATATGATTGAAATTGATGATCAAAATCTATGATTGAAAACCCATGATCAAAATCCATCAAAAAATTCCTAAGTCCAAATTTTGCCTAAGTCCTTAATTCTTCCCTTAAGGACTTAACCAAAATCATGATTCAAACCTATTCAAACCATTGAGATTTTCTCATAATCCATTTATATTCTCATTTATATTCACATATATAAATGAAATATAAATTCAAATAAGTCAAACTAAACTCAAAACCCCAAATCAATTCATGAAAATTTTCTTAAGTCCCTTTAATTTTCCATTGAAAGACTTAGCCAAAATCAATCTTAAACCTTGATCAAACCTATTCAAATTTATGATATTTTCTCAAAAATTATTTATATTCTCATTTATATTCTCATATATAGATGAAAAATAAATATAAATCAATCAAATCAAATCCACAAATTAAATTCCAAATTTAAAATCCTTGAAATTCCCTTTTAATAGATTTAACATAAATCATGATCAAACCATTTCAATTTCATGGGATTTTCTCAAAACTTTTCTCTATCCTCATTTTTATTCTCATATATAAATGAAATATAAATATAAATCAATCAAATCCAATTCAAAAATTAAATTTCAATTTAAAAATTTCCTAAAATCCTTTAAATTCCCTTTAATGGATTTAACCTAAATCATGATTAAACCACTTCAAATCCTTGAAATTTTCTCATGATCAATTTATATTCACATTTATATTCACATGTATAAATGAAATATAAATTCAAACAATCAAAATCAATTCCAAAAATCAAACTCAAATCCACTCAAAATCAAATCTAAGCCTTTCAAGCCAAAATCTTGAACTTAGTCAAATCACTTTCAAATCAAGCCAAACTCTTGATTTTCTCTATGGTTCAATCAATCCTACAATCATGAGCTCATATGTAAAACCAAATTTCAATCACTCAATCAAAACCTAATTCAAAAATCAAACCCAAGACCCTTTCATATCCTTCCTTTGAATATGAAATTTTGAAATGGATCTAAATCCATTTGACTTCAAAACACTTGTAAATGGATTTATATTTCAATCATAAGTCTATATACAAGATCAATCAACTTTAAATCAAGCTTTGACCAAGCCATTTGACCCACTTAGGCTCACTTGACCCAAAGTGACCTAAAGTACCCTTATGAGCCAACTTTTGATCCTAACCAAATTGGATTGAACTAAACTCATATATCCCACTCATCATGATCAACAATCATCATGGGATGATCAATCAACCAAATTAGGTCAAACCAAGTCAAACCTAAGGGTTGACCAAGTCAACACTTAACCTAAAATGAAATCTTACATAACCAAATTCCACCATAGGCCAAATTGATTGAAACCATTTATCTAAGTTCACTCATAACCTATGTTTGAACTTGACCAAGCCAACATCTGAGCCTAACCTAGCCCAATTGGCCCACTTGACCCAAGTTGACCCATTTTGACCTAAAGGGTCAAAATATGTCAAAACTTGATCTAAGCTAAATTGATTGGAACCAATGGGTCAAGTCCATCCCAAATCAATTGTGGAACTTGACCAAAGCCTCAATTGGCCAACTAGACCCAACCAAGCCCAATTGACCTTAGACCCAACATGACCTAAAGGGGTCATGTTGAGCCAAAATTGAACTTAACCCAAATTGATTCGAAATAAAGATACCAACCCAGTCCATATGACTAACATAACCTAAACCTACCCTTGACCTACCTCAAATAGGTCAAATGGGTCAAATAGGTCAACTTGACCCATTTGACCTAAGTGAAGTCATATGAGCCAAAACCAAATATATACCAAATTGAATTAAACCAAAGCTACCAAAACATTTCAAATGGTCATATGAACTTGACCCAACCCTTAGTTTGACCCAATTTGACCTATTGGTCAACTTGACACCAAAGTTGACCCATTTTGACCTAAATGGGTCAACATGAGCCAAACCCTATCAAATGGATTCTGAATCCAATGAAACTTGGTCAAACCTAGTTTCTCCACATACCCAACATGTCCAAAGTGGAAAATAGCAAAAACACCATCCTACTCCTAGGTCATAGAACAATGTTTTGCCCAACACATAGGTAATTTAGTCATACCCTCTTCATATTCACTTAAGGCTTTCCTAAAAGCTCAAGGGGACTTAATGATGAGTGGTGAACCTAACCCAATGGGTTTGGGTCAGCCCATTTAGTCCCTAGATCAAACCTGACCCCTTAGCTTAAAATTGAAATTTCAAACTCCCTCTTAAGATCAAATTCAGCACATGGGAAGTTGGCAATCCATTCCTTGGATCAAATTGACCATGTGCACACTCAAAATAGATCAAATAAGCCTCCTAATCTCATCAATTGGATCAAAATAGCAAGGCCATTGCTGACTGTCCGATCCTTCAAGGGGGAGATACACTCCTTCTAATTCACCTCTATTTTCATGTACTCAAGGTCGATTGAAGAATAGGATGCCAGAGGATCCATTAGGGATTGATCCTAGGCCTCCTAGAGCTCTTCCCAGTTTCTTCTTCTAGGCTTTTGAATAGTGAAAAATAGGGGAGGTATAGTGAATTGCCAACTTCTTTTACACTTGATTGCCTCCCAATTCTTCCTACACACTTCTTCTAAGGACAAATCTGAGCTCACTCAAGCTTCCATTGGAGTTCCCATAGCAAGGTGAGTAGCAATTGGATTAAAGCTGCAATGATCTTCAAGTGGTGTTGGTCCATAATGCAAGCCACTCAATCCCAAGGCCTAGGAATTTCAACAGGGCTTTATCTCCACTAGACGAAGCTACCTCATCAATCTCGAGCACCGGTGATCACCTTTGGTGAGGTATAAAATTTTTTTATCACTAAACTCAATGTGGTGTGGAGGTTTCTGAAAGAAATTTTCACCTCATCGAATTTTGACCGTTGGATTTGCCGCTCTCTGTCTCTAGATGGTGTGGGTTAATTTTGGTTTGATTCAATACTAGATTGAGCTTGGATCTTCCCTTTGATCATGGATAATCTCTGTTGATCAAGGGAAAGAACTTGGCTCATCTCAACCATCCATTCGCACATTTTAGATGGACAGGTGAGATTATTTAGCACGTTTAGTTAACTGTTTATCCTTTATAAATCGTAGGTGAATCCTTAGCCTCTGATCTTTGATCAAACGACATAGAATATAACCACATTCGCTACCACCACCATTTGGGATGTGACATTTAAGTTACCCCCTCACGGTGTGATGCGTGTAAAGTGCGCTGATCGCCGCCATGCATCACGCCATGAGCTAGGGATTACTTAGGGTTAATTAAAAATTCTTAATTATTTTTTGATTAATCCATGGATCTTCAAAAATGCATAGCTCTTCATAAAAAATTCAGAAAAAATATGAAATAAAATTTTTTTGATAGATAATTAAACCTATAACATTTTAAAATTAATTTTGATGAGTTTTAAGTTATGATTTTCTCTGAATTTGGGTTTTATTATAAAGTGTATTTTACTAATTACTCTTTGATTAGGTCTGATTGATCCGAAATGTCTTGGGTAAGTTTTAGGGGATGACCTCTATCTCCCCTAATTTTGTTGGGATTTATTTAGGGATTGATTAGAGTAACTTCATGTGGTTTTTTTAATTACCCTTTTCATGTAATTAAGCATAATTAGGGTATAATAAGTGGCTTTACCCTCTGATTAGGGTTGATTAAGGTTAGATCAAGTAAGCAGGAGGTTTATGGAATAATTTTTGGGCATTTCCCCTAAGCTATTCCCTAAACCTCCTCTTCTCTTTTTAATCGCCTCTTAATTAAGGGTTAATTCATTAATTATCTCCTTAATCAATTTTCTAAAAATTCTAAAAACTTCTAGAACTTAATTAATCTACCTTGGGTAGATGCTTAGGTTTTTAATAGCCTAAGTTCAATTAAGAAAATCAAAACCCCATTCATAAGTATGAAAGGGTGTTTTGAAATTACTTAAGCTAACCACCTTAGCTTAATTAACTTTTAATTGTGAGCCAAATTGCATTAGGCATTTTCATTATTAGGTGTATTACAAATTTAAATTCTTTGTGGGTTTTATGTCATCTCATTGACTCATAATTATTTAGTTAATTCTTCTAAGGTGGTCTAGGTAAGGGTTAATTAAGTTACTTAATTCATACCTTAACCTAATCAATACATAAAAATGGATGTAATTATTTAAAATTTAAACAAAAATATAAAACACAAGTGGGAAAGTGTGAGGAACAGTAAACTCATCTCACCATTTCAAAATTAAATCAAACTTCAAACTAAAAAAAAAAGTACTTTGAAATTCACTTTGATTTATTCTAAATTTTCTTATTCTATAAGTATGTCTTTAGGAATTAAATGAAGTGAGTTTTTTTTACATGCTTTCATTACGTTGAATATTTCCCCAACATGTTAAGTTGTATGCCATGTGATTTCATGCATTCATAATTTCATGTTTCAAATTTCAAAATGAAATTGTTTACTTTATGTCAAATGTGCATGTGTTGGCTAAAATAAAATATGAGTGGCTATTATCACTACTAAATCCAAATTATTTTCAAAACTTATAAATGAAATATGAAATATGAAAGTATGCTACTAATACTTTAATTATAAGCTTGCATCTAAAATATTATAAAAGTATGCTTAGTATAGGTTTCCTTAATCTCCTATGTTGGTATAGTTTTGAATAGGAATTTGGTGAGATATAAGGTTCATTTGAAAAGGACCTAATTCTCACCTAATTTCATATCATATTCTTCCCTATGCTACCATCTAAGAAGGGTTACCTACACTTACATACATAAATTTTATAAACAAAATAAATCTATTAAACAACTTTTGCAACTTCCTTTTCTATTTCATTTCTTTTGTATGCATGTTTGTATTTAAGGAAAGTGGTATATTTGTCTGGATAACTCCAAGGTTGCAAGACTTTAAGTAGCCCTAAGTAGGTCTTGTACCTTACACCTATGGTTAACAATGGCATTGTACTCACTTATGCCTTTCTTACTTTCATGTAGGTATGTGAAATTTTGGAGAAGGAAAACCTTTTTTACTTAAGAAAAATCATGCATACTCAACTTCTAAATTTTCATAAATGGATTACTTAGCATGCATCATAAAGTGTGTTAACTACTCTCATTTGCATGTATAAATATGCTTAGGGTCCATCCATATGCATGTTATATATATATGTTGGGAAAGAGATGAAGTAATGCATGTTATCTGAATTCTGATTCATTTTATTTAATCTTAAAATGCCTTTCTCTTTGAATAGGTTTGTTTAGGGTTTATCTAAACCTAGGATTGATTAAAAGATGTAATCAAAACATTCACCTAAATGAAACTAAAACATGAATCCACTTTAAAAATTACTTAAGGTTAGGGAAGGAAAGAGAAGTTCTCTCTTTCTCTCTTCATAACCAAGTAATTAATTGTAGGTTTCACTTAAACCAAATTAAAACATGAAATAAAATCAACCCAAAACACCTAAACAACTTAAATGAAACCTTCCTCTAAGTTGAACATGTCCTTCACACTTAGAAAATTTGAACCTAAAGCCATAGCTAAGCATACCACAGAAACATTCAAAGCACACACATTAGCCTAAGTCACCACTTCTAGCCTTAGGTTAAGGCGGTGCATGGTTTGATATTATGTTTCATTTTGTGATATATGTTTTAGATTGAATGTTAGGGTGTATGCTCGTAGAATTAATGGTAGGATGTTCTTGGTCTAACTATTCTTTTCTGCAGGGGATTGTGCTTAAGGGGCGCTATCATAATAAAAATATAAATGCTTTTGCTTGCAGATGCTTTATACCCCTAAGCATAATCCATAGGCCAGGTGGACTTAGTCACCTATGTGCGAGGTGATAAGTCTAATATACATGCTTGGGATTTGTGTGGTGTGTTTTAGCTAATCTTTATTTTGCAGGTGTTAGTTAGATTTCTACTTTCCCTTTTCATGTAAAAAATTATATAATTAGGATTTTAGAATGATCTATTATGGGATTAGATGAGCATTGGTCATAAGATCCTATCTTATGCACCATATGAAGCCTTGGAGCATCTATCATCTAACCAACCAAAGAAGGAACCAAAGAAGAAAATAAAAGAAGAAAGAAGAATAAAGCTTGAAGACCCCCATAATAATGAATTCCTTTGCTTCATTGTAATTTAATTAATTTATAATCTGAGTTTTATAAGGGTAGAGCTCGGCTACCCACATTTGATATTTTTGGGCTTGTGCGGTGGTGCCTGACTACAATGGCAATTTATTCTTTCTGTGATTAGCTTTATAAATTGATTGATGATTTTTTTTAGCTTTTGCATTAAGTGGCATGACTTTCCTAGTTTCTTCCTTACTTTATGTATGGCCTGGATGTGGATTAGGATCTTTGGGGAAAAATAAATATTTTACCCAACTTAATAATTTAAATTCAAATTAAACAACTCATAACCTCACCTAAAGCTTAGGTTTAAAATCAAGATAAAAGAATTATCAACCCCTTAGCTGGATGAGCATTTTTAAATAATATCATGCACAAATGCATCTTATTTCACTCTTGATTGGAGGGCTTCCACCTTTGTCAGAGAACTCAGCTTGATCTTTGAGAACTGTGGGGAAACTCACCTCCTTTATTCTTGCTGATTTTGGCCATTAATCTTCTTTATCATGCATTAGTCATAAAAATCCTATTATCCTGAGTCAAAATACTTTTCCAAAATAGAAATAAAATAAAATTTTAATTACATTAGATTTAGGTCATTTGAAGCATGTCCCTTTACATGATCTAGTCTCTTTAGGGAGTGAGTTTAAGGACTTAATCTCTTTCTAAATAATAATAGCCTAGCTATCTTGCATAAGCATAAAGACTTGCCTACATGTATTTAAAATCATAGTAGGAGTTAGTTGGCAGTAACCCACAGGCGGTTGTATGTCCAAGCTGTCGGAGGGTGTCCTCTCTTGTGGAGACAAACCAAATTACCCATTTTTCACCTTAGATTTAGGTTGTGCTTCCGGCCCTCGCCGAAGCTCTCTAGATTTAGGTTCTGAGGTTACTTCTCCCTTTTGAGGGCCATAAGCAGAATTCCTCATCTCTTAAGCATTTCTTTAATCTTATGTTAAGAAATCTTAAGTCCTAAAATTCTAATGAAAAATTCAACTTAAATAAACTAAATCAATTTCAAAAATGTAAAGCCTAACTATAGGATAGTTTAAGATGCTCGCTAGGTTTGCTAGCATCATGGGCATCTCCTACTTATCTTTTATTATGGATTCGATAATAAATCCCTATTTTGTTCAATCTTATTTTGATCTTCAATGATAAACCAATCAATTGATAGTCCTTTCCTATTGAAATCTTCAAAGACAATGATCATTTACCTTAATCAAGAGTTTTCCTAAGGGAGCCCATCCTTTAAGATGTAATTAATTATGGGGGCTTATCCCTGTAAGGAACTTAATGAACTTGATTTAAAATAAACCATGCTTTACTTTTTCATGTAAAGTAGGGAAAGAATCTCTGGTACATATGTAGACCCATCATCCTTAGGAGTCCTTATTGAGGTAATTTGATCCATTAAAGGGTAGTGTTTTCTATCTTTTGAGATAGTACACTATTTCCTTAATGATGTACACGATCACCAGAATAAGTACATCTGCGAATCTACATGGCATCTTACCAAGATGAATTTTTATAGGTCTCTTCTTTTCTTTCTCACCACAGATTTGAAGGCAACTACCTATAGGAATATATTCACCACAACCTTCTTCCTAGCATAATAATTGCACACCGAAAGGCAACCCCTTAGGTTGGCTAGCTCTACCCCACGGCTAGTAGGCTATCCCTTTGTATTTGTAAATCTGAGATAGGACAAGTCCAATATAGCCCCTTCTCGGTCCATCGACAGCATGGTCCATAAATTAAATCTATCAAATTTGACCTCACATCTCTAATGGTTATGCCCTCAATTCAAAATCAAACTAAACCAAATAAACCATATCAAATGACATGAAATTAAGAAAAATTAATCTTGACTACTTTTCAGGTTGACATAATCCCAGGATTCACTCGAGTTGCCCTGGTCAAGTTCGATTTATTGTGCATCCAATAGGTCACCTCAACAGTTGTTCCTCACTTTGGAAGATTTAAGTTTGCTATGCCTTCTTCCTAGCACAATCATTGCACACTGAAAGGGAACCCCTTAGGTTGGCTAGCTTTACCCCATATCCGATAGACTATCCATTTGGATTTGTAAACTTGAGGTAGGTCAAGGCTGATATAGTCCCTTCTCAGTTGGTCCATCGCACACCGACAGGCTCCATACATTAACTCAGATTATATTAAACCCGATCTAATTTTTCCTAGTGGAGTTAAATCACACCCATTGGAGCCCCAAATCAAATATAAATAAGTCAAGAAAATAAATCAAATTCAAAACCAACCTCCCTAGTGGAGCCAAATTAAACTAACTCCCCCAGTAGAGTCTAAATCATAAAAATCTAACCAAACACTTATTCAGCAGATACATCCCCAAACAAATCTATGAAATCAAACTCAAATCTCAATTCCCAACAGATAGCTTGAACCTTCTTCCCTAGTGGAAGGTTCATATACCTGATCCCTAGTGGAGTCGAGCCCATATCTCTAGCAGATGTGCCTCCACATTAATTAAAATAAAATAAATTAAAGCCAATTTAATCTTAATCCATTATGGATTATAGATTCTTATCCCCAATATATCTTCTTTCCATAAAACATATAATCAAATCAAATTCAAACCTTATCCCCAACAAATTTTCTTCTTCTATGCCCTTGATATAGATCCTCACACTCCCTCCATGTCCTTGACATGGAATTCTCATCAAATCTTATTTCTTCTCTTATGCACACCTTTAATACTTCAACCAAAAGCCTAGTAATGTATTTGTTCAAATTACATCATCTTAACATAGTTATCAACATTTTGTGATTTCTGATGGTGCAAGCTCAAACTAACTATACAATATCATGTTAAACATATTATAGTGGGAATTAACACACTATATTATAATACAATATACGATTTTATATTATAATTTGATATAATATATATATTATCTAACAATACACTGCATTAGAATCACCTAAAAAGAACAAATAATAGAATTTTCTCAAAATATGAATAATGTTCATTTTGGATGTAAAATTGCTATTTTTTTATTAGAAATGGTACAAAACAATATATTTTTTTGTGTTGCTTCTTGGTGTGTGATGTGAATTTGGCGAAATTCTTCCATCTCAACCTTCAAATTAACATTTTTGTGAGTTTTTACCCAATGTATTATAACAAAAGTAAAACATACTAAAATGTAAAATAACATTTAGTAACACACCACCACATTCATACATTTGTAAACTTATATTGTTATGTACATTATATTTAATATGCTTTCATATAATATATTATCTTACATTACACCTATAAATGAATCACTTTAAGTAAAAAATTTATAAAATTTGGTTGAAAAATGAACATTTATTTTGGATGCAAAATTCCTTTCTTTTGATTAAATGACACACCCCCAATGATGTTCCCTAAAGCTTACCTTAAATTTGGCCAAATCCCATCATCTCAACCTATAAATCAATATTTTTATTAATTATAATAGTACAAACTCTACCACATCATACTATAACAAACTAAAATATGCTAAATAACAAGTAGTAATGCACAATAGTATGATACAATGCATGATGTTACACTATGTTATGGCATCCTATATTATAATACACTATAACATACAATATTATATTATATTGCATATCACATCATAAGGGATTGCTTCAAATAAAAAAAATTATAAAATTAGTCAAAAAAATAAAAATTCATATATTTTAGTCATATCACTAATAAATTTTAAATTGAAATAATATATTATGATGCCATGCTCTACCTATTATGAATTTGGTCAAATTCCACCATTTTAAAGTCTAAATCAACATTTTTATAAATAATGCTAGTGTAGGCTCGACTGGATGATTTTAAAATACTAAAAGAATTAAAAATGCACAGAATAATATATTATTATATATGATGTTATACTATGCTACAACATATAATATTTATTTTGAACATAAAATCTTACTTCTTAGACTACAAGTGGCGTAGCACACCTTTGGTACTACAACCTAATTCCCACTTCAAATTTAACAAAATTTATCATCTGATTTATTAAATCAATATTTTTAGGATTTATATTAATGTAAACTATAGGGCACAATACCATAATATACTAAAACATTTCAAAACATCTTATAACATCCAAAAAGAAATAACTACATGCTCAAATATATGATGATAAATTATACTATATCCTATGGTATTATAATATGATTTAGGGTTAGGGTTTAGTATATTCAAACCTCTAATAATTAAGGGAAAGTCTCTTGAAGACATTTTCTTTAGCTACCATAACTATGTTAGGATTAGGTCATTCCTTAGACCTACTCCTAATGACATCTTTATTTAATGTTTAGGGTTTAGAGTTTAGGGTTTGGGGTTTAGGGTTTAGGGTTAAGGGTTGTAGGTTTTAGGGTTTTTTTGGATAAAACCCATAGAGGGGAGAAATTTTATTGCCACAAAGAAGGATTACAAAAGTCCTTAAGAGGGGAAAATCTCAAAACTAATGCTTTAGGAGCTACAATCAACATAGAGAGAAAAATCCCCAAACTATTACAACCAGAAGCAAGAAAAAGAAAAAGAAACCTAAAAAATGGGCAACAAAACAAAAGCAAAAAAGAATCAGCCAAAGGCCACAAAGAGAACAGCATGAGAGGGAGGGCAGTAGAAGCCACAGTAGAAGTCGATACGTGCAAAGAAAAAAAGAAATACCTGCAGAAAGGAAATCAAGAGAAATATCATGAAATAAAAGAAGAAGAAGAAGGAGGGAAAGAGAACAAAAGGCTCAAGCTCAGTATAGAAAAAAGGGGCAACCAAATTTTGTGAGCATCCAAACTCCAAAAGAAGGGTTACAGTCACAGAAAAAAGCTACCAACCAAAAGTAGATAAAAGGAACATCTTAACCATCATTGCCAACAAACCTCAAAAAATGCACCCGACCAAGAAGCAAAGTCATCCATGAACAGGGATAGCAACCACCATCATAGAAGGAGAAAAAGAAATTAAGTAAATCTAACATAAAGGTGTTTCTAACTAATAAAGTCTAAGTTTAGTTTTAGGTTTAGGTTTAGGTTTTAAGGTTTAGGGTTTATATTTTAGGTTTAGGGTTTAGGGTTTAAGGTTTAGGGTTTAGGGTTTATGGTTAGGGTTAGGGTTTAGGGTTTAGGGTTTAGGGTTTAGGGTTTAGGGTTTAGCGTTTAGAATTTAGGGTTTATGGTTTTGGGTTTACGGTTTATAGTTTTTTTTTTAAATTAAAAAAACTGGTAGGTTTAGGTTTATTTAGTTTATTTTATATTTATTTTAGTTTATTTTTTTATTTTTATTTAGGTTTATTTTTTATTTTAATTTATTTTAATTTATTTATTTTAGGTTTATTTATTTTACTTTAGGAATTTTATTTTAATTTATTTTTCAAGTTTAGGTTTATGTTTATACTTATTTTTTAGCTTCATTTTATTTTTATTTTATTTTTTAGGTTTAGGTTTTTTATTTAGGTTTAGGTTTAGGATTTTATTTTATTTTTTTAGGTTTAGATTTTAAGTTTTTATTTTAGTTATTTTTTAGGTTTTATTTTTTAATTTAGGATTAAGTTTATTATTATTATTTTTTAATTTAATTTAGGGTTTAGGTTTAGTTTGTTTTAGGCTTAGGCTTAGGTATTACTTATTTTTACTTTAGGTTTAAGCATATTTTATTTTGTTTATTTTAGGTGTAGTTTTTTTTTTTAGTTTAGGGTTTAATTTTTTTTATTTATTTTTAGGTTTAATTTTAGGTTATTTTTTAGGTTTAGGCTTTTATTTAGTTTTTATTTTATTTTATTTTAAGTTTATTTTTTATTTTACGTTTAATTTTTATATAATTTATGTTTTATTTTTTTTGGTTTATTTTATTTTAGTTTAATTAGGTTTTATTTTTTATGTTATTTTATTTTATTTTATTTTATTTTTTATTTTATTTTACTTTACATTTAGGTTTTTATTTTAGGTTTAAGTTTAATTTAGTTTAATTTATTTTATCTATTATTTTATTTTGGTTTATGTTTATTTTATTTATTTATATTTAGATTTAATTAGCTAGTTTTAGTTTTGTTTTGTTTTAAGATTTTTTAAGGTTTAAGGTTTAGGTTAGTGTTTAGGATTGGGTAGTTTAGGTTTAGGGTTTTAAAGTGGGTTTATGGTTTTCAGTAGGATTAGGTTGATTTATTTAATTTATTTTAGGTTTATGTTTTAGGTTTTATCTTTAGTTTATTTTATTTTAATTTAGTAAGTTTATTTTATTTTGTTTATCTAGGTAGGATTTTTTTTTTTATTTAGGTTTTATTTATTTTTTAAATTATTGGTTTAGTTTTATTTATTTATTTTATTTTTAAGTTTATTTAGGAGTTTTGTGGTAAGGAGAGAGGGTGGTGTAGGTTAATAGTTAAGAGAGGGTTATTTAGGAGGGAGTTTATAGTTTAGGGATAGAGTAGGGTTTTGGGTTTTTTAGATAGTAGTTTATAGAGTTTACAGTTCTAGTAGTTTTAAAATGTTTAGAGGTTTTAGTTATTTCTCAGATTTTTTATGTATAGGTTTTAGGGTCATAGGTTAGTTTATGATTTTTTATGAGGTAGGCATTTTATCAGGGAAAAGGTCAGGAGTTAATGTAGAGCTCAGGGTTTAGGCTCATTAGTTTATTTAGGTTTATTAAGATTGGGGTTTAGGGTTTAGTTTATGGTGTTTAGTATTTTATGGTTTAGGGTTTAGGATTTATGGTTTAGATTTAAGATCTGTTTTAAGGTTTTATATTTTTTTTTTTTATTTTTTTTAAAAAAATTATTTAAGAAGCATGTTTATTATTTAGTTTATTTTTATTTATTTTATATTTATTATTTTATTTAGGTATATTTTAATTTATTTAGTTTAGTTTATTTATTTAGGTTTTATTTATTTATATTTGTAGGTTTAGTTTATTTTATTTAGTTTATTTTATTTTATTTTTAGGTTTTTTTTATTTTTAATTAATGTTTAGGTTTTATTTTTTTAGGTTTATTTTAGGTTTTATTTAAGGTTTTAAAGTTTAGCAGTAGTGGTTTGGTTAGTTTTTAATTTTAAAAAAGTTTTTTTTAAAAAAAAAAATTAAGAAACCCAAGTTTTAGTTTATTTATGATTATTATTTATATTTTATTTATTTTATTTAAGTTTATATATTTTTTTTCATTTATGTTATTTTTATTTATTAATTTTATTTTAGTTTATTTAGGTTTATTTTATTTTTTATTTTATTTTGGTTTTAAGGTAGTAGGTTTTAGTTTAGGGTTTAGGTTAGTATTAGGTTTTAAGATTTAAAATAAAAGGTCAGTTTGGTTTGGGTCAGGAGTTTAGGGTTAGTGTAGATTATGGTAGTGGGTTAGGTTTAGGGTGGAGGTTTGGGGTGGGTTAGGAGGGTTTAGTTTGTAGGAGGGTTTTTGGTAGGGCTCAGTCAGTGTTTAGGTTTAGGTTTAGGGTTTATCATTTTAGATTTAAGGTTTTGGGTTTAGGTTTAGGCTTAGTTAAGGTTTAGGGATTTTTTTTTAATTTAGGACATGTTTTTGGTTGATTTGGTTTATTTTTTATTTATTTTAGTTTATTTTATTTTTTATTTTTATTTTTTATTTTTATTTAATTTAGTTTATTTATTTTAGTTTATTTTTTTATTTTAGTTTATTTTTTAGGTTTAGGTTTAGATTTATGTTTGTTCTTTAGTTTAGTTTTATTTTAATTTTACTTTTTAGGTTTAGGTTTTATTTTTTTATGTTTTTATTTATTTTAGCTTATTTTTTAATTTTATTTAGTTTAGTTTATTTATTTTAGGTTTATCATTTTAGTTTACATTTTCTAATTTAGTTTATTTGTTAGGTTTAGGTTTAGGTTTATATTTATTTTTAGTTTAGTTTTTTTTTAGTTTATTTTTTAGGCTTAGGTTTTATTTTATTTTTTTAATTTCTGTTTATTTTATTTTCTATTTTTATTTAGGTTTATTTTTTATTTAGTTTGGTTTATTTATTTAAGATTTATTTATTTTAATTTAAGTTCTTTATTTTAATTTATTATTAGGCTTAGGTTTAGTTTAGTTAATTTTCTATTTAGTTTTATTTTTATTTATTTTAGGTTTATTTTATTTTTTTATTTTAGGTTAGTTAAGGTTTTTATTTTACTTTTTTAGGTTTAAGTTTTAGGTTTTTATTTTAGGTTTATTTTTAGGTTTTATTTTTTAGTTTAGGTTTATTTTCAATTTTTATTTTATTTTATTTTATTTAGTTTATGTTTAGGTCTATCCTTAGTTTATTTTAGGTTTAGGTTTAGGTTTTATTTATTTTAGTTTAGGTTTTTTTTAGTTTAGGGTTTTGGTTTTATTTTTATTTATTTTTAGGTTTATTTTTTAGGTTTAAGTTTTTATTTTATTTTATTTTTGGTTAATTTTATTTTTATTTTAGGTTTAGTTTTTATTTTATTTAAGTTTTTGTTTAGTTTTGTTTAGGCTTTTATTTATTTTATAATAGTTTAGTTTTTATTTTTTTATTTTATTTTCTTTTTAGGTTTCAATTTTCATTAAGGTTATAGATAATGTTCTTTTTTTGTTAAGGTTTTGTTGCTTATTTTATTTTTAAGTTTTATTTAGTTTATGTTTAGCTTTTTGGCATTTTTGGGTTAAGCGACTAAAGTTTAGGATTATGGTTTAGGGTTTAGGGTTTAGGGTCTTTTATGATTCTGGGTTTAGGGTTTAGGATTTAAGGTTTAAAGTTTTTTTTTAAATTAAGTAAACCAATAGGTTTAGGTTTATTTAGCATATTTAGTTTATTTTTTATTTATTTTAATTTACCTTTTCTTATTTTTATTTAGGTTTATTTTTTTATTTTTGTTTAGTTTAGTGTATTTATTTTAGTTTATTTATTTTAGCTTAGGTTTTTTATTTTAGTTTATTTATTTAGGTTTATGTTTACCTTTTAGTTGAGTTTTATTTTTATTTTATTTTCTAGGTTTAAGTTTTCTTTTTTATTTTTAGGTTTAGGTTTTTTTTTTAGGGTTAGGTTCTTGGTTTTTTAGGTTTATTTTTAGGTTTTAGTTTTTAGTTTAGTTTTAGGTTCATTTTTAGTTTATTATATTTTATTTAGTTTAACTTTAGGTTTAGGTTTAGTTTATTTTAAGTTTTATTAAATTTTAAGTTTATTTTATTCTGTATTTTATTTTTTTACTTTAGGTTTAGGTTTTATTTTTTTTATTTATTTTAGGTTTATTTTATTTTGTTTATTTTATTTTATTTTAGTTTAATGTTTTAGTTTAAGTGTTATTTTATTTATTTTAGGTTTATTTTGAGGTTTATTTTTTTTATTTTATTTTAGTTTTATTTTATTATTATAGGTTTATTTTATTTATTTTTTTTTTGTTTTTATTCTTAAGTTTATTTTATTTTATTTTTTTACTTTATTTTATTTTATTTTTTTAGTTTAGTAGGTTTAGTTTCATGTTAGGATTTAGGTTTAGGTTTAGGGTTTAGTGGCCTAAGGTCAGGTGGCTCAGGTCAGGTTCAGGTCAGTTGGGGTTTAGTGTTTGGCTTTGGATTTACAACTAGGTGGGATTAGGGTTTAGGGTTCTGAGGTTTGCATAGTGAGTAGGGTGAGTTTAGCTTTAGGTCTTGATTTTTTTAAAGTTTAGTTGGTAGTTTAGGCTTGTGGTTTAGGATTTAGGAGTGGCTCAGGGTGGGTTTAGGTTTATGTTTTTAGTTTAGGGTTGTAGGGTTTATGTTTTTAGGATTTAGGGTCAGGAAGTTTATGGTGGGTTTAGGGTCAGGGTTTTAGAGTTTTAGTATTTTAAATTAAGCAAACCCAGAGATTTAGGTTTATTTAGTATAGTTATATAGATTTTATTTATTTGTTTATTTATTTTTATTTTATTTATTATAATTTAGGTTATTTATTTTAGTTTGTTTTTTAGGTTTAGGTTTAGCTTTAGGTTTTTTTTTTAGTTGAGTTTTATTTTTATTTTATATTTTATGTTTAGGTTTTATTTTTTATTCTTAAATTTAGGTTTAGGTTTTTATTTTATTTTGTCTAGATTTAGGTTTTAGGTTTTATTTTTTAGTTAAGGTTTAGGTTTATTTTTAGTTTATTTTATTTATTTAATTTAGGTTTAGGTTAAGGTTGTATTTTTAGGTTTTATTTATTTTAGCTTTATTTAGTTTAGGTTAAAGTTTATTTTATTTTGTTCATTTATTTTATTTTTTTTTAGTTTAGTTTTTTTTTTATTTATTTTATTAGGTTTTATTTTATTTATTTTAGTAGTTTTTTTATTTAGGTTTTATTTTATTTAATTTTAGGTTTTTTTATTTTTATTTTATTTTTAGGTTTTTTATTTTTAGCCCTAATTTTTTTAGTTTAGTTTAGGTTTCTATTTATTTTATTTTAGTTTAGTTTTTATTTTATTTTTTTTCTAGGTTTAGGTTTAGGTTTATGTTTAGGTTTAGGTTTAGGTTTAGGTTTTAGTTTAGATTTTATTTAATTTAATTTAATTTATTTTAGGTTTAGTTTATATTTATTTTTTTAGGTTTTATTTAGTTTAGGTTTAGGTTTATAGCTTTTGGGTTTAGGTTTAGGATTTGGGGGTGGCTTAGTCAGTTTTTAGATCTGGGTTTAGTTTTTTAGGTTTAGGGTTTATGGTAAGGTTGGTAGGGTTGAAAGTTTAGGATTTAGTGTTGGTTGGTTTAGGTAGGTCAAGTAGGTTTTTAGGTTACCTGGTTATTTTTTTTATTTTTTATTTAGGGTTTATGGTTTAGAGTCACATTAGTTTAGAGTTTGTTGTAGGGTTTAACATTAGATTTTGGGTTTAGAGTTTAGGGTTTATTTATAATTTTAAAAAGAAACAAATAAGTAGTTCATTTATTTCATTTTATTTTATTTATTTTATTTCTTTAGGTTTACAATTTTTATTTAGTTTAGTTTATTTATTTTAGTTAAGGTTTATTTTTGTTTATTTTAGGTCTTAGGTTAATGTTAATTTTAGTTTATTTTATTTTTTATTTTATTTTTAAGGTTTAGGTTTTATTTTTTATTTTAGGTTTAGGTTGAGGTTTTATTTTATTTTTTAGGTTTAGGATTTATTTTATTTTAAGTTTATTTTATGTTTTATTTTTTTTAGTAGTTTAGGTTTATTTTAGTTTATTTTATTATATTAAGATTATGGTTTGGTTTTATTTAGGTATAGCTTAAGTTTTATTTATTTCACTTTAGTTTATTTTAGTTCTTTAGGTTTATTTTATTTTGTTTATTTTATGTTTAAGGTTTTTTTTTAGTTTATGGTTTAGGTTTTATTTTTTATTTATTTTTAAGTTTATTTGTAATTTTAAATTTATTTAGCTTTTTTATATTTAGGTTTATTTTATTTTTCAGTTTAGTTTAAGTTTTTATTTATTTTAATTTATTTTAGTTTTTATTTTTTATATCATTTTATATTTAAGTCTAGGTTTAGGTTTAGTTTTATTTTAGGTTTTTATTTTATTTTATTTTTTTAATTTATTTAGGTTTAGTTTTTTTATTTTGTTTGTAGGTTTTATTTAGTTTGGGGCTTTAGGGTTTAGGGTCAGGCTTAGGGTTTTGGGTTTGGGTTTAAGGTTTAGGGTTTAGGGTTGTAGATTTAGGGTCTAGGATTTAGGGTTAGTTTTATGGTTTAGGATTTAGGGTTAGAGTTTTATTTTATTTTATTTTTTTTATTTTTTTTAAATTAAGTAAATTTGTAGGTTTAGGTTTATTTAGTTTATTTTTTATTTATTTTAGTTTATTTTATTTTTATTAATATTTAGGTTTATTTTTATTTTTATTTAGTTTAGTTTATTTATTCTATGTTTATTTATTTTAGTTTATTTTTTAGGTTTAGGTTTAGATTTATGTATTTTTTTAGTTTAGTTTTATTTTTATGTTATTATTTAGGGTGATGTTTTATTTTTAATTTTTAGCTTTAGGTTTAGATTTTTATTTTATTTTTTTAGGTTTAAGTTTTAGGTTTTTATTTTAGGTTTTGTTTTTTTGTTTAGGTTTATGTTTATTTTCAATTTATTTTATTTTATTTAGTTTAGGTTTAGGTTTAGGTTTTATTTATTTTAGTTTAGTTTATTTTAGTTTAGCTTTAAATTTATTTTACTTTTATTTTAGGTTTAGTTTTTTTTCATGGGTTTATGTTTTATTTTTATTTATTTTTAGGTTTTATTTTTAGGTATATTTTTTAGGTTTAGGTTTTTTATTTTATTTTATTTTAGGTTTATTTTATTTTTATTTTATGTTTAGTTTTTATTTTATTTCAATTTTTTATTTTTTATTTTAGTTTATGTTTTCTTTATTTTATTATAGTTTAGTTTTTATTTTTTTATTTTTTATTTTTAGGTTTAGGTTTAGGTTTTAGTTTTAATTTAATTAATTATTTATTTTATTTTATTTTTATGTTTTATTTAGTTTAAGTTTAGGTTTTTATGGTTTAGGGTTTTTTTAGGGAAATTAGGGGAATTTTATTGCCACAAAGAAAAAGTACAAAGTCCTTAGAGGGGGTAAATCTCTAAACTAATGCTCAAAGAGCAATAAGTCCTAAAGAGATAAATCCTCTAACTATTACAATAATATAAGAAAAAAAAAATAAAAGCAAAACAAAACAAATCAATGATAAGCGATCCATATGCTAACAACAACATCCACTAGGTCCTTTCGATACCTGCAAGAGTCTTCCAACCTATAAAAGAAATCTACAACGTACTAATGGAAGGATGAGTATAATTAAGCAAGCATAAAGAGTATGAGCAAAGAAAAGGAGCAAAATAAAGAAAAGGCTCAGGCTCAGTTACAATCATCTCAAGGAGCAACATTATATGTAAGCATCAAAACTTCCGAAGAAGGGTTACAATTACATATAGTGCTACCAGCCAAAAGAAGATAGAGAGTGAAACATCAAGGCCATTATTGCCAGCATACCTCTTGTAGCCCATCATCCCAAGTCCATCATCTTGGAAGGCTACAAACTCTTCCAAGTAGCGGACATAATAGCCAACCATAAAGCCAACCATAAAGCCACCAAAATAAATAAGCCCAATAAGTCAGAAAGTCAACCAACCATCAAGGACAGCAGTAGTATAGTAGGAACACCACCAAAGCCACCACCAAAGAGGAATAATAACATAAAAGGGAGCAAGCATCATGACCTTGACAACAAAAACCAGAAAAAACCAAGACCAAAAAGAAAAAAAACACAAGAGCTCATGTCCTCCACAAGCAAACAGGAAAGGCAGCAAGACTGTCACCCAAACCACAAAAAGGGAAGCTATAGCAGCCAAGTGAGGAGAACCATAGTAAGAGTAGGCCAACCAGCATGTCACCAATAGAACAAGAAAGAAAGGACAAAACAACCACCATCCAACCAACCCAGCCAGTCAAAATAGCCAACAAACCCAGTCAGCAAACATAGCCTACTAGCTAACCATCCAGTAGTAGAAAATCCAAATCAGTGAAAAGACCAACAACATCCATCATGCCAAAACCACCCAGGAAAAGTGTAGAAGCAAAACAAACAAACCCAAACTAGTAAAACTAACAACCAAAACCTAATTCACAAAAAAGAAGAAATAATAGTCAACAAATAACCTCCACCTTTCCAAATCCAATCCAAAATTAGACCACCAACAACCTCGATCGCCATTAATAGGCGTATAAACTAATAACCAACCCAACCGACCAACATAGCCAACCCACCCATACCACCTGTGAGAAAATCAAACTTAGTTAAGGAAGCAACCAGCCCAGAGACATGGCAAACCCCATATAGAAAATAACAGGCAAAGCCACCACCCAAATGAAAGTCAGCAAAAATAACCAAGCAATAATAATCATCCAGCCAGGCAAACAGCAGCCACCAGGCTGAAAAAATCAAAATAACCAAGGTAGACAAAATAAGAACCACCAGATAGCAACCCTTAGGCTAACCCAAAAGCAATAGCTCAAAAAAAAAAAAACCAGCACAGGCCCAAGAGTGAGAATAAGCAAATGGCCACAATCCAAAAAGGGTTTCATAAAGGGAAACCAAAAGCAAATGTATCATTAAAAACCAACAGAAATATCCAAACCAAGAAAATTATAATCTGAGATAGGGTAATCGGTGTTATCAGTTATTAAAACCTAAAAGTTTAGGAAATTTTGATTGTAAAATATAGTGAAATCAGTTAAGTTGGCACCTAAAGTAGCCAAGAAATCAAGAAAAGCATTACCTTCATGAAGGATATGGGAAAGTTTATAACAAACTTGAGAAAGAAGATTTTTAGAAAGATTGAGAAGATCAAATAAAATAGCATATCATATTCTATTAGAGTTTAGCATGTCAAAAAGAAAGAGAACATCAACTTCAATCCAGATGTTGAGGAAACTTTTATTCAAACAAATTTCAATAGCTTTATTGGGAGATAGAACCATCAGTATTCACTTTAATCAGTATTCACTTTACCTCTAGAATTCCTAAGAATACCACCACAGTCATATTTATTGGGAGATAGAACCATCAGTATTCACTTTAATCAAATTTTCTTTTGGGTTTGATCCAATTGATAATCCTAGCTCTTTTATAAGAGTCAACATCATGCAGAATAATACCCAATTTTTTAGCCACTAAAATGAATGTTACTAATAAGATTGGCATTAAATAGAGCTTGAATTTTTTTCTTTGGTTCTAGCCGGATCCTTTTATGGCTTATAGGAATACCATGATATTAGTATTTTTTTGTCCATCTAGATGAATCGGATAAGGGTAATAGTAACTAGAACTTTGATATGAACTTTCACAATTTTTTGGAAATAGACTTCAAGAAGTTCATATATGGAAAGATTGCCATGAAAGTTGTTGGTATTAAATAAATCATCTTACCATAACCATAATTTAGAAGCAATAACACCATTGACAAACACATGATTAACATTTTCAATATGAAAGCAACAATAGCACATTGAAGGCAAATAAAACCCTTTATTCCATAGCGAAAATTCCACAAGGATAAAGTTATTCAAAATCCTCCAAGCTAAAACCAAATGAGAAATGGGAATGATATTGTCCCAAAGTTTAAAGAAAATATTAGAGGAGTTTTCCTTATCTCTAATAAAATTTTGAACCTCTTTAAGAACAAAATCACCATTGTAAGAATGGTTTAAGAGAATTTGGTTAAGTTTGTTAGAGAAAATAATGATATTTCTAAAGTTATCTAAAAGAGAAGTACATATATAATTCTCAAGTTTGTTTTCATTCCAAGTGTTATTATGCTAAAAAGAGTTAACTTTGATAGCTGCAGTAGAGTGGGTAGATAAAAGAGATTCAATAGAGCCATTTACAATACAATTATCTTGCCAAAAGAAAGAAGAGTCAGAATGAATACCCCAAGATATTAAGGGTTCAACAACTCATTTAATGAAGCAAAGCCTTTTCCAAACTAGAGAGTCAACAAATTTAGAAGCATAGATAAGTGGGTGTTTACCTTGGCAATATTTTTTCATCATAAAATTAGCCCAAAGGCTATCATTCTTTCTAAAATTCCACCAGAGCTTATGAGAGAAGCCAGTAATAGCTTCACGAATCAGTTTGCAACCGAGACCACTTTCAGCCAGGGGACCACAACATTTATGCCAGGAAGTCCAATGCATTCTTTTAGTAGAATTATTGGATCCCCAAAAATAATTATTAAGTATGCAATCAATTCTGATAAGAGTAGCATTAGTGGGGATAATAGTTTGAATCAAATAAAGAGGCATTGAATTGAGAGTGGTTTAAGAATAGTGACCCTGCCACCAAAGGAAAGTAAATGAAATTCCTAGACATATATTTTATTTAAAATTTTTTGAATTAACACATCAAAAAGATGGGATCATTTTGGACATTTAAAAGAGGACCCAAGTACTTAAGAAGAAGGTGTTGATGTTTAAAGTTAGTGATATGCAGGATTTGATTAATTTTATTATTGGAGATGCTTGAAGAAGTATTAAAATAGCTTTTGTTATTATTGATAGATAGACCACTTTCTCTGCCAAATTTATTTAAAAAAATCTTGAGATTCTTGATATGATGAATAGAAGCATGGAAAAAAATAATGAAATCATCTACAAAGCTTAAATGAGAAACAAGAAGACCACCAAGAGTTTTATAATACATACTAGGATTGTTTATGAATAGATCATTGATGCTTCTAGATAAGTACTTAGCAACAATAATAAATAAGGTAGAAGATAGAGGATTCCCTTATCTTAGGCCATGAGAAGAAGGAAAGAAGCTAAAGGCTTCCACATTAAGCAAAATAGAAAACCAAGCATTATTAATACAATTTTTATTAAGAAAGATAAATTTATTAGAAAACCCAAATAAATTCAGAATATGGATAAGGAAATCCCAAGAGATATTTTCAAAAGCTTTGGTAATATCTAATTTGAACAGAATGTTGCCACCTCTAGTCTTAGCATCTAAATCATGAATTAATTCTTAAGAAAGTAGAATATTATTAGAAATAGATCTATCTCGAACAAAACTAGTTTAGTTTAGAGAGATAATCCTATGAAGTAAAGGACTGGGCTTATTGGTTAGAATTTTGAAAATTAGCTTATTGAAGAAGGTGCAAAGACTAATAGGTCTAAAATCACTCCAATAGTCAGATTATGTTTCTTAAGTATGAGAGAAATAGAAGTGCTAGAAAAATATCTAAGAAATAGATTACCATTAAAGAAATTTCTTTGAATTAACTAGAGGAGATGACTAAAAATTTAGAACCGCTTTACCATTCTCTTGGTGAGGCAAGGTTCATCTCATACTTAAGAAAATAAACTCTTTGTAAAAAAAAAATATACTTTCAAAAAGCACATCTCAAATTAAAATTCACATGACAAAAGATCTACATTTAAAGATAACCAAATCTCATGAACCAATATCCATGATTGTTGCATGGAGGCACTTTTCAAAATTTAAAATCAAATAATTTTAAAATCCATTTTTGAAAAGCACATATTTCAAAATAATAATCTCCATTTAACACACTCAAGCTTGTTGAATGAAGATTTTCAAATAAGATTGTGACATAAAATTGCAATTTCATTTAGCACATACATATGCTAAGTTAGAATTTCTCTTTTCAAAAGCAACATCACACACAAATATCCCATCTTTGAAAATCAGAAAGAAAAATATAATTGATTTCCATTTAACATACCTAAATTTGTTAAATGGAGTCCCTCAAAATCACTAAAAATTAAACATATTTGAATTCCATTTGACATACCCAAATTTGTCAAATGAGAATTCACATTTTCAAAATCAAAAGCAAATTGGATTCTACTTAACATACCCACATTTGCTAAGTAGAGTTTCCTTTTTAAAATCATAAATAAATCAAACACACTTGAACTCCATTTGACATACCCAAATTTATCAAATGAGAGTCCTACATTTTCAAAATTGAAAACAAATTGAACTATATTTAACATACCACATTTGTTAAATAGAAGTTCTCCTCTTTCAAAATAAAATAAAACAAACTCATCAAACACTTGATCCCTACTTAACATGCCAAATTTATTAAAGCTTTCATTTTTCATAATCATATCAAAATACATCGAACACATTGGGCTTCACTTAGCATACCTAAATTTGCTAAGGGTCTCATTTTTCAAAATTAAATCAAAATACATCGAACACATTGGGGTTCACTTACATACCTAATTTTTCTAAGTAAGGATCCCATTTTCAAATCAAATTCAACAAATCAAATGCATGACACACATCATCATAAATAACAAAAATTATTTCAAAAATTCTTTTCAAACATGCACTTGAATCTCATTTAGCATTCATAAATTTGCTAAGATTCCAAAATCAAATCCAAAATAAAGTTAATTGACCCTCCATTTAACATACCCGAATTTGTTAAATGAGGGTCCCAAACATAAAATCAAATTCAAATATGAGCACATGGAAGCATCAATTAAGTGCCTCTCCAAAACATTTGAACCTCATTCAACATACCCATATTTGTTGAATGTGGGTACTAAATTTAAATCAAATTCAAAGTCTCTTCTCCAAAAAAAAAAAACAAAATTCAAAATCTCTCTAAAATTTCAACCCCATTTAGCATACCTAAATTTGTTAAATGAGGGTTCCAATTCAACAATGAAATCAAGCTAACAATTCAAGTCAACAACATTCAAGCGAAGGTCTGATATGGTTCTCTTTCCAGTAATGCAAAGATTGTAGCCCTCATGACCATCAGTGGAGAGGATGTGGCAAACAAGAAGCCACATCTTTAGTTTGACCTATAGTATGATTCTGAGTTTCCCTAACCAAAGGAGAAAGACCATAAAAGTTCCGTCAAGAGCTAAGAATAAGATCAACAAGGATTTTTTAGTATGCCTTATCCATTCTAGATAAGTATGCCTCAAATGATTTGAATCATAATTTCTAAAAGAAGATAACTCTTAAAATGACAATCACAATAATAATCATAATCCATAAAATAGCAGTACCGATGTACTTGATATCTTTAAGGATTCCAACTTGGGTAGAGATGCCCCCATTCTAAACTTTTGTGGTGTCACTATTGATAAAGAGTTTGAATCATCAGATCTAATAGAAGAAATTTTGGGCACCATAAAAGAGTAGGTAGACATCAATTCTACCTTTCTTTCAGAAGATATCACAGTAGCCAATTATTGAAGTGGCAGGTTGCTACCACTTTGATCAACACCATAGGAAGAAGCAAACCAGTCATTGGAAATAATCAAATTCTATATCATTGTTAAGATACACCACAATCCAAAATAAGGGCATCAAACTATTCTGAAGGTTAATCTTAAGGTCCTAAACTATCTTGGAAACTTACCCACTAAGCTAAAATAATGAGTGCACCCTCACCTTCTCTAAGAAGATAGAGAAGTTTTTGATTGGAACTTAACCTGATTCTTCCTTTCTCAGTTAGTGACCACCTCCTGAGGTCATACTCAATATAGAATATCCTATGGAAAGGAAAGACGAAAATCCCCTCAGAGAACACAATATAAATAAAGTCTAAAAAAAAGTAGTGAAAGAAAAAAATGAAACAAAAAAAGAAAAGAAAGAAAAGGAAAAATGGAAAAAAATAAATGTAAAAAAAAGAGAAGAAGAAAAAGAAAAGAAGAAAAAGGGAAAAAAGTAAAGAACCAATAATACCAATTGATTTGGAATCCAAAGGATAAATCATGTGTATGAGGTGTAAATTTGATGAAAAGGAGAGAAATATATATATATATATATATATATATATGTGAAATAAATTTTGAGTCTACTTTTGACAAGTCTTTGGAGTAGATAACGTAAAACAAAAGTTCTAAAGGACAATTCATGAATGATATGACTAGAAACTTAGTAGGTATCGAGCACATTGACTCCAATTTTACTATCTCATGATACTATTATAGGATTGGAAGTTAAGGTTGCTCCTATATATATATATATATATATATATATATATATATATATATATATATATATATATATATATATATATATATATATATATATATATATATATATATATATATAATGAGAAATCAAATTTCCACTTCATCTCTTTCTTCAAGCTCGAAAGAGGATTCAACATTTGTAGAAAAACTTCAAATGAAGTAATTAAATCATCTTTTCCCAAGTCTACCAACTTTGCTTAAAGAATTTAGAAGACTTTCAAGTAGATGATACACTCCCTGATGTTGAGGAGAAAATTAGATCATCAACCAATGAGTTTTAAGGGATTAACCTCAGAACATAAAGGTAGTCCACCCACCCTCCCAACATCCATATATGATAAGTTAGAACAAAAATTCCAATGACTTGGTAAGGTTACTTTTGTAATTTAAAGGCTGGTTTACCTAAGACCATAATGAAGTGCCCAATACATCTCTAAAGGTAGCAGTCTACAAACTCAAAATTGAACCTATTGTTATTCTTACTTTGCAAACTTTTGATGCAAACATTTGTGCGAAGAAGAAGATCTTTGAAGTCAACCTTATTGAAGAAGAAAGATACTACCATGATTATCCAACATTATGCCTAGTCAAAAGGAAGGACATTCAAATCCGCACATACGTCGATTCTGAAGATTTCAATTATGCATGTCTTGAAGATGAATCCACATTACCTATTTCAAATTTGATAGCATACATAGCCTCTTTATATGTAGTCTTCTCATTTAAGGATGAGTCGAATGATGCTAGAGGATGAGAGGTTGTTTACACTTACAATTTCCATTGAAATTTATCACTATAAGGTCATGCCTTTCTTTGGTCACTAAGATTAAAGAAAAAGGAAGACCATCTTTATGATCTAAGTAGTTCTCTTTGATTGGTTATGATACTACAGCTTGAAGTTGAATCCCCTAAAGTATACAAATAGGATGACTTTAGAAGAGTTTCTAAGGCTTGTAGTAAAGCATCATGGGATAACAAGGATTGATCTAAAAGAGATTAAAGTGACATTAGAGATGCATCCTCCAAGATTCTACTTAATAGGAGAGAGATTTCAATTAACATTGAAAATAGATGGTTTAAACTCTTTCAAAGTTAGTCTATCTCAAAACTTTTCAAATCAAGATTCCACTTTTGATTGTTGAAAGGCCTACCTTGGTGCTTTGAAGGATGGAAAGTAGTTTAAACCACTATGGTAGGGGAGTGCCCGATGCTTCCAATCAATGGGCTGTATTTAAAGAAATATTATCCTTAAAATAATGTTTAAAAATAATTATTGTCAATAAAAATCCTATCTTTCCATTCATCAAATCCCTTCTTCATTGGAAGCATTATTTGCTTATTTGCGAATCCACCATGACTTGTTTAGGATAGGTGTAAGATAACCCAAGTGTCATCCTATCCTTCATCAACACAAACACAAACTACATATGATTCTCTGTTGTTATTAGGATAGGTGTAAGAGAACCCAAGAGGCATCATTTTTTGACTAGTACAACTAAGTTAGGTGTAAGAGAACTTGAGTGACATCCTTTCTTAGTGGAGTCATATTGCCTCTGTGGCATCATTTCATCCACTCTTTAATGTGTTTAAGGTAGGTGTAAGTAACACAAGAGGCATCCTATCCTACATTAACACAACAAAAACACATGAACAAATACACATCTTTTATCTTGGGCAACTTTGATGTGGGATAAAGCCCCCCGCGGCCTTCACTCATTAGTTCCTCTATGTCGGTCTGATGTGTTACCCTGCTAGTGTGTCACCCCAGTGGTCCCTTGTTCAGGAGGATGTAAATCCACTACGCTTTCCTTCTTAACTTGATTGTTGCACACCGATGAGTGCCTTGTTCTCATGGTAGGTCTTACTGTGTGATCAGTGCCTTCTTCTTAAACTAGCCATCATGAACTGAGTTGGTTGAGTATATCTGACAAACCCACATACACATATTTTATCTCAAGCTACTTTGATGTGGGATAACACCCCATATGACACTCACTCATTAGCTGCTCTATGTCGGGATGATGTGCTACCCTGCTAGTGCATCATCATATTGGTCCCTTATTTAGGAGGATATCAGTCTACTATGCTTTCCTTCCTGACTTGACCAATAAACACTGACAAACACTGTGTTAGCATGGTAAGCCTTATGACATGGTCGGTAAGCTACCTTTATGTTGGCTTCATTTAAGAGGATATAAATCTACTATATGCTTTCTTCTTGGACTAGCCATCATGAACTTGGTTGAGTAGAGGATTAGGGTAAGGCCCCCAGCAGCACCTTTCTTCTTGACTACTTCAAGTCTGAGTCCAGTCCTTCTTTGTGATTCCCTACTTAGTAGTCACTTTTAGGTTGGGTTTAACTAGTTATGCCAATAATGGGTCATCCCAGTGGTTGTTCCTCGCTTCAAAAGATATAAGTCTGCTACGCTTTCTTCCTAAGTACAGCCATTGCACACTGACGGGCAGCCCTAGGTCAAATGGCACATGTCAAGCTGATGATAGACTATCATGACAATCAGTTCAATTTTATGGAGATATAAGTCTACATGCCTTCTTCCTAGACTAATTGTTGCACACCACGAGAACCTTAGGTTGGTTGGTGTTCTCTATACTGACAATGACCCACCCAGTAGATACACCGCTCATAGTAAATGTAAGTCTACTACGCTTTCTCCTTGAGTTCGTTATGTTCGCTTAATTAGCCTCATGTTCAATTCATTTAATTTTGATGATAACAAACAAATGCTTGGATGTTCTAATGAATATTTTTATGTATTTCAGATATATCAATTGCTAATTACATATCCAATACATCTCATAATATGTTTGAGGAAATTGCAAGAGTAGAAGAATGAAAAGGATAATGTGAAGCTCAAGATACAATATTTTGGGTTATATGACTATTCATATGAGTTCATTGGCATGAATCAATTTGCTCAAACTTAACATATTATTTTAATGAGGTTAATTTATATAAATCTCTATGTAATTAACAATCAATTATATGTTTCATACATAGCATTAAAATTGTCAAAGTAATAAATGACAAAAACTATTAAGTATAATTATTTTATTTATTTAATATAAATAAGTATTTTAATTTAATTTGCTGGTTATAAGATAACTAACATACTTATTATTATATATAAATTATATCATAATTTTTAAATGTCACATGTCAAAATTAACAAAAATATATAAAATTTTGTATTTTAGCCAAAGTCATTTTCTAATCAAAGAATTCATATATGATTTTATCTCCAATGGATTCCTTGGATTTTTTTCCTTTAATTTAATAGGTTACATGGCCCACTTTTGATTAAAATTGAATTTATTATGATTTTCTAAACATTAATTGATTTTTATAATGAATGCATGCTACATGCTTTGAATATATTAAGAGCCATAATTGATTACTTTTGACTTACCCATGTGAATAGCCAACTTTTGGCTGCTAAATTTAATATTTATTTAATATAAATTATATTTTTATTGAATATTAAATTATTAGATGATAACATGAGGTTTGCATGATATATTTTTAAAATATGATCTTCTTGCCTATAAATAGCCCTCATTCTCTTCATGAAAGTATTCCTCATTCAAAATTCAAAATTCCTCTAGCAAAATCTAAGAGAAAATTTCTTAGATTTTCCTTCCAAGTGTTCTCCAAATATTGCAAGATCAAATCCTTGGTTTGGAAGCTTCAACATCTTCAACTAAGCAAGCCTTCATAAATTACTTGAGTTTGTTTTCTTGATTTTAATCTTCTTTAGTTGTTCATGTTATTTTCACCATATATTTATTCTTTCCAATTTATACCTTTTGGTGGATTAGTCTTTGGACATTATTTTACACATCAAAGTTTCTCAATCATTTTTTTATGATAAACTCTTGTGATAGTTTGTAGGAACTATTTCAACTTGCTGAAAATTTTAACTTCCTACAAATTTATTTTGGTTTCTTGAAATATTTCTTCATTAGTCTTATTTTGAAAGATCATTTATTCTTAGATCTATTTTATAAGTATATTTTTAAGCATTTCAAAATAAATTATTGTGCTAGAATTATTTTTATATTTACTAGATCTCTCTTTTTAATTAAAAGCTTACTAGCATACTTAGATCTATCATATACTCATTTTATTTAAGTACTTTGTGATCATTAGCATTAATTGAAATAATCTTTTTGGAAAAATAAAATAAATTATTCCTTGCTGAAATTTATTTTATTGTGTAAAAGAATATTGTGAAATTATTTTGAAATCATTTTTAAACATCTTAGTAAGATCACTTTAAGATATTTATTTTAATATTAAGTGAGCATATTATCTTGCCAAAATTTTTAAGTTGTAAGTAATCATTTATAAGTTGTGAGATCATTGGATAGCTTGTTATATTTGTGATAGATTTATTTTATCAAAATTTATTATTTTGTATTTTTCTTTTTGTGCTGTAAAATTTATTTTGGGGTAGTACTCGCTCCTTTCTAGGAGAGTACATATTATTGTAGGGGTTGTACTCACCTCGTTATAGGAGAGTACTATTTATAAGCTATTTTTGCATTTAGTGGATTCTTAGCCAGGGGTGGCTAGGCGTGGACGTAGGCCAGTTTTGGGGTTTGGCCGAACCACGTAAAAATTGTGTGCCTATTGTCTCTCTTTACTTTACTGCCCTTTTATTTTTGCTGCATTAAGAATTGTATCCTATCATTATAAAATCAAAAATTAATTTTCTACAAAAAATTAAAATTTAAGATTTAAGTTTTAAAATTTTCAATATCACCCAATTCCTCTTGGGTGCTATAGTGACTCACAATTGGTATCAGAGCCTAGGCTCTTTTATTGGCTTAACTTCCAAGAGTAGATCTTTTCACTATGGCATAGGGTTTCCCAAAGGGTTCACTACCAGAGGGACAATCCACTCGTAGACCTCCACTTTTAGATAGACCATTATATTAAAAAATAGAATTAGTACATTTTTAAGAGGTCAAGATGCACGCTTGTGGTATATGTTGACACATCAATATCATACACCCACAGTAGAAGTAAATGGAATTAAAGTGGAAAAACCTTTTGAAGAATGGTTTGTAGCTGAAAGAGAACTTGATGAATTAAATGCTAGGGCTTGTAATACTTTACATTGTTTTACACCGATGATTACATGAAAATTTCTATGTTAAGTACAACAAAAGAAATATTGGATAAACTCATTATAACTTATGAAGGAACTAGAAGTTAAAGATGCTCACATAAATAGACTTGTTAATGAATATGAGTTATTTTATGTCTCCTTCTGAATCTATTTCTGATATGTATACTAGATTCATGAAAATAATTAATACATTGCATTCTCTTGGAAAACCATATAGGAATCAAGACTTAGTCTATAAGATTCTTAGATGTCTTAAAGAATGGGAAGCAAAGTAACATTAGTGAAGCTAAGGATTTATCTTCTTTTCCACTTGATCAACTTTTGGGTTCTTTGATAGCACATGAGTGTTATTGCTCAAAGAGATAAGATGGATAACTCAACAAAAAGGGAGAAGGACAAAGGAAAAGCCATTGCATTACAAGTTGATGACAGTGCTGAGCATAACACCTCAAGCTCATATGGTGATAGTGATGAGGTGGTCATGCTATCCAAAAGGCTTAGGAACTTGCTAAGGAAGAAGAATCAAAGGTATACAAATTCTAAAAACTATAAATTTCAAACTAAAAAAATTCCTACAGGTGAGGGGATCATTTTCTACCATTGTAAAAAGCATGGACACATAAGAGGTGATTGTCCAGAACTTGCTGAATCAAAGAAGAAAGAGATTGATGTGAAAAGAAGAAAAAATATGAAGGAGAAAAGTACCATAAGAAGAAGAAGACTATTTATGGGCCAATCCAAATTCAAATGAATCAAGTACTTGCTCATCCGATGAAGAGGTCGACATATGTCTTATGGCAAATGGAGAATCTGACTTAGATTCTCAAGAGGAATGCCTTCAAAGCAAAATCAAAGAAGGCTTGTGGTACTTGGACAGTGGATGTTCAAGACATATGACCGGAGATAAAGATAAATTCACAACTTTAGAATCAAGTGATGGAGGATTTGTTACATATGGAGATAATGCAAAGGGAAAGATGATTGGCATTGGTTCTATTTGTAAGAATTCTATCACTTTAGATAAAGTTTTTCTAGTAGAAAGATTAAAACATAATTTAATTTCTATTAGTCAATTATGTGATAAAGGTTTGAATGTAGTATTCCATGCATCATATTGCATTATAAAAAGTAATGAAAATGTTTTGTTAGTAGGAAAAAGATATAAAATTATTTATGTCATTGATTTAGATAGCTTTCATGATGTGAATTTGAATTTACTTTGTTTTAAAGGCACTCATGATGATATATGGTTATGGCATAGGAGACTATGTCATATTAACATGCACACACTTAATAAAATTGCCAAACTTGATTTAGTAGTTGGATTGCCTAAATTAAATTTTCATTCAAACTATGTTTGTGATGCATGTATTCATGGTAAGAATTCTAGAAGCTCATTTAAAAGTAAAAATATTGTTTCTACTTCTAGACCTCTAGAATTATTGCACATGGATTTATTCGGTCCTATTAGCACCACTAGCTTAGGTGGAAAAATTATGGTTTTGTGATTGTTGATGATTTCTCTAGATATACTTGGGTTTTATTTGTAACTTACAAGGATGATATTTTTGGTGAGTTTAGAAAGTTTTCTAAATATATTCAAAGAGAACAAGGCCTTTTGATTAATATGGTTCAAACTGATCATGGTGGCAAATTTGAAAATAAATTATTTGAGGATTACTGTGATGAACATGGGATTAGACATAATTTTTTTGCACTTAGAACTCCCCAACAAAATGGAGTAGTAGAGAGAAAAAATAGAATATTAATTGAATTAAGTAGATCTATGCTTGATGAGTATAAATTGCCAAAATATTTTGGTAAGCGAAAATACTACATGTTATGTGATGAATTGGATCTATTTTAGATCAATTTTAAAGAAGACACCCTATGAATTATTTTTTGGAAAGAAGCCTAAGATTGAACACTTTCATGTATTTGGATGTAAATGCTTTATTTTGAATAATGGAAAAGATCATTTAGGTAAGTTTGATTGCAAATTAGATGATGGTATTTTCTTAGGATACTCTCTTTCTAGTAGAGCTTATAGAGTTTACAATAAAATAAAATGATTGTAGAAGAATCAATACATGTTATTTTTTGATGAAAATTTGATTGATCCTATTAGAAATGAAGTGATTGATGAAGAGAATGATAACTTTAAGAAAATATCTTTAGAAGATAATATGGATGATTCATTGCCTAAAGAATGGAAATATAATAAAAATCATCCAAAGGTACTAATTATAGGAGATCCTTCAAAAGGAGTTATGACTAGAAGACATATTAGAGAAGTTGTAGATCATTCAACATTTTTATCTGAGGTTGAACCTAAAAATTTAGAAGAAGCATTAAATGATAATTTTTGGATTATTGCTATGGAAGAGGAGTTGAATCAATTTGTAAGAAATGATGTTTGGGAATTAGTCCCAAGACCCCAAGATCAAAATGTCATTGGAACAAAATGGATCTTTAGGAATAAGCTAGATGATTCAGGTTGTATTGTTAGAAATAAAGCTAGGTTAGTTGCACAAGGGTACACACAAGTTGAAGGTATAGATTTTGAAGAATCTTTTGCACAGTAAAAGACTAGAAGCTATCAGGTTACTCATTGCTTATGCTTGTTTAGAAATTTTAAACTTTTTCAAATGGATGTTAAAAGTGCATTTTTGAATGGATTTATTGACCAAAATGTATTTGTAGAGCAACCACCTGGATTTGATAGCCTTGATTTTCCAAATCATGTGTATAAATTAAAGAAAGCCTTATATGGTTTAAAATAGGCTCGCTTGGTATGATAGGTTAAGTAACTTTTGATAGATCATGGATTTAGAAAGGGTAGAGTAGATACCACCTTATTCCTTAAGAGCATAGATGATGATTTGATTGTGGTACAAGTGTATGTAGATGATATATTATTTGGAAGTACAAATGAATCTTTATGCCATGAGTTCTCATCTTTGATGTATAAAGAGTTTGAAATGAGTATGATGGGAGAACTTAATTTTTTCTTAGGTCTTCAAGTGAAGCAACAAGAAAATGGCACATTCATATGTCAAACTAAGTATACAAATGAATTGCTTGAGAGGTTTGACATGAAAAGAATTAAATCTAGTAAAACTCCTATAAGCCCATCTATAAAATTGGATTTAGATGAATTAGGAAAATCTATTGATCAAAAACTTAATAGGAGTATGATAGGTTCACTTTTATACCTTGCTACTAGTAAACCTGATATTATGTTTGTTGTTTGTTTGTGTGCTCATTTTCAACCAAAGAATCTCATTTAATAGCCAAGCATATCTTTCGATATTTTATAGGCACACTAGGTTAGGTTTATGGTATCCTAAAAGTCTTTATCATGTGATTTGGTTGCTTGCTGATTTTGCAGGATGCAAAGTAGATAGAAAAGCACATCGGCACATTTGATTTTAGGATCATCACTTGTGTCTTGGTCATCTAGGAAACAAAATTATGTAGCTTTATCCACTGCTACACTGAGGCTGAGTACATAGCTGATAGTTGTGTTGCTCGTCCTTTGGTTAAAGCAACAATTAGAAGATTTTGGTATTAAGCAAGATCACATTCTAGTTCAGTGTGACAATAGTAGTGCAATTAGTTTGACTAAAAATCCTATCTAGCACTCTCGAACCAAGCATATAGAAATTAGGCATCATTTTATTAGGGATCATGTTTTTGAAAGGTGATGTTAATATTAATTTTATTAGCACCGATTTACAGATTGCAGATATTTTTACAAAACCCTTACCAGAAGAACGTTTTTGTACTTTAAGACACATGCTTGGAATGTTAGATCCTAATATTTAAAATTGTATGTCGTTTGTTCTAACATTTTGATATTGTCAAAAGGGGGAGAAGAGTAAAATGTTGGTTGGTATTAAGTAAAATGTTGGTTAGTATTAAGTCGATTTCATGCATACATTTAGGGGGAGCAACATTATTCATCTCTTATGCATAAATTTTGTTTAAGAGAATTCTTTTCAAAAACTATGATGAAAGGTCAATTTGCACCTCCATCAAAATCAATACTCAACATTAGTTTGTCATCATCAAAAAGGGGCAGATTATTGGCTTAATTAGCTTCATGTTCAATTCGATTAATTTTGATGATAAAAAACAAATGGTTGGATGTTCTAATGAATATTTTTATGTATTTCAGATATATCAATTGCTAATTACATATCCAATACATCTCATAATATGTTTGAGAAAATTGCAAGAGTAGAAGAATGAAAAGGATAATGTGAAGCTCAAGATACAATATTTTGGGTTATATGACTATTCATATGAGTTCATTGGCATGAATCAATTTGCTCAAACTTTACATATTATTTTAATGAGGTTAATTTATATAAATCTTTATTTAATTAACATTCAATTATATGTTTCATACATAGCATTAAAATTGTCAAAGTAATAAATGATAAAAATTATTAAGTATAATTATTTTATTTACTTAATATAAATAAGTATTTTAATTTAATTTGCTTGGTTATAAGATAACTAACATACTTATGATTATAAATAAATTATATCACAATTTTTAAAGGTCACATGTCAAAATTAACAAAAATATATAAAATTTTGTATTTTAGCCAAAGTCATTTTCTAATCAAAGAATTCATATCTGATTTTATCTCCAACGGATTCCTTGGATTTTTTCCTTTAATTTAAGAGGTTACATGGCCCACTTTTGATTAAAATTGAATTTATTATGATTTTCTAAACATTAGCTGATTTTTATAATGAATGCATGCTACTTGCTTTGAATATATTAAGAGCCATAATTGATTACTTTTGACTTACCCATGTGAATAGCCAAATTTTGGCTGCTAAATTTAATATTTATTTAATATAAATTATATTTTTATTGAATATTAAATTATTAGATGATAACATGAGGTTTGCATGATATATTTTTAAAATATGATCTTCTTGCCTATAAATAGCCCTCATTCTCTTCATGAAAGTATTCCTCATTCAAAATTCAAAATCCCTCTAGCAAATCTAAGAGAAAATTTCTTAAATTTTCCTTCCAAGTGTTCTCCAAATATTGCAATATCAAATCCTTGGTTTGGAAGCTTCAACTTCTTCAACTAAGCAAGCCTTCTTAAATTACTTGAGTTTGTTTTCTTGATTTTAATCTTCTTTAGTTGTTCATGTTATTATCACCATCTATTTATTCTTTTCAATTTATACTTTTTGGTGGATTAGTCTTTGGATATTATTTTTCACATCAAAGTTTCTCAATCATTTTTTTATGATAAACTCTTGTGATAGTTTGTAGGAACTATTTCAACTTGCTGAAAATTTTAACTTCCTACAAATTTATTTTGGTTTCTTGAAATATTTCTTCATTAGTCTTATTTTGAAAGATCATTTATTTAGATCTATTTTAGAAGTATAATTTTAAGCATTTAAAAATAAATTATTGTGCTGGAATTATTTTTATATTTACTAGATCTCTCTTTTTAATTAAAAGCTTACTAGCATACTTAGATCTATCATATACTCATTTTATTTAAGTACTTTGTGATCATTAGCATTAATTGAAATAATCTTTTTGAAAAAATAAAATAAATTATTCCTTGCTGAAATTTATTTTATTATAAAAGAATATTGTGAAATTATTTTGAAATCATTTTAAACATCTTAGTAAGATCACTTTAAGATATTTATTTCAATATTAAGAGCATATTATCTTGCAAAATTTTAAGTTGTAAGTGATCATTTAGTTCAGTTACATTATTGCTAATAGCTTGGTATATTTGTGATAGATTTATTTTATCAAAATTTATTATTTTGTATTTTTCTTTTGTCTTTGTAAAATTTATTTTGGGGTTGTACTAAGCCCCTTTTAGGAGAGTACATATTATTGTAGGGGTTGTACTCATCCCGTTATAGGATACTACTATTTGTAATTTGTTTTTTGCATTTAGTGGATTCCTAGCCGGCTAGGTGTGAAAGTGGTTTTGGGGTTTGGTGAACCATTAAAAATGTGTGCCTATTGTCTCTCTTTACTTTACTGCCCTTTTATTTTTCTTTGCATTAAGAATTGTATCCTATCATTATAAAATCAAAATTAATTTTCTACAAAAAATTAAAATTTAAGATTTAATTTTTAAAATTTTCAATATCACCCAATTCACCCTCCCTCTTAGGTGCTATAGTGACTCACAGGCTACCGTACACCTACAGGCTTTCTTATTTATAGGGTCTAAGATAACGCCCCTAATGGTACCTCCCTTGTGGGCACTCTATTTGGCTCACATCTTTTGCAACCTCATTTAGATACAACCCATGTTACTACTAGATTGGACAATCCCCATTTCCTATTAACCACCCCTATGGTTAGAGATTATATTCTGTGGATGCATAGATTCTCCCTTGATCAAGTAAATCTAAGATAAGTCTAGGCCAACAAATTATATATATATATATATATATTCTTGTGGATTAGGAATTAATTCCCCCTATGACCCCTTTTCCAAGTAGGCATCCTATCTTTAGGGCAGTGTTAGTAAAACTCCCTCTAGGAATCGCTTGACTACTCATGAGTTGAGATAAGTCCCCTACGACAATCTCTCAAGAGTCACCCTTAGGTCAAGTTCAATCTATTCTACCACCAATAGGTTACCTCGGTGGTCATCTGGGCTTTGGCAGATGTAAGTCTGCTATGCATTATTTCTAGAACAACGTTGCTGCTTGATGGCGTCCCAGTCTGTTCAATTTTTTTGCATCCAATGGGTCATCTACAAACTTTCTAAAAGCTGCACAAAGGCATCCCTTAAGTTGGATTGTCCTACCCTTCGGCCGGTAGACTATCCCTTTGGATCGGTAAATCTAAGATAGGCCAAGGCCGACATAGCCCCTTTTAAGCGTGGTCCATCACATGATGGGATCCATCAAATGAAATTAAAATAAATGAAAGCAAACCAATTCAAATTAAAAAAAATCATTGAAATTAATGAAATTAAACTTAACTACTTTTGAGTTGACATAAGTCCCCTAGTGGCATTCACTCAGTAGTCATCACTAGGTCGGGTTTAGTTTATTGCAGATCCAACAGATCACCCAAGCGGTTGAACCTTACTTTAAATGATGTAAGTCTACTATGCTTTCTTCCTAAGTACAGCCATTGCAATCCAATAGGAAACCACTTAGGTCAAATAGTCCAACCTTATGGCTAGTATACTATCCTTTTGGATTTGTAAATCTGAGAAAGGTCAAGGCCGACATAGCCCCTTCTAAGTGGGTCCATCGCACACCAACAAGGTCTATAATAAACTAAATTTGAAACCAACCTTCCCAGTGTAGTCAAATTAAAATATATTGAACAAACCAAACTTCTCCTTAGCAAGGCGTAAATCAAATTAATCTCCCAGTGGAGCCATAAGAAATACCATCAAACTCTTATCCTAATGGATAGCCCGAACCTGCTTCCCTGGTGGAATGTTCACATTCCCAATCCATAGCAAATTATAAATTTTATTCCCAGTGGATACACACCTAAACAAATCATATTCACAATCAAACTCAAATCCATATCCTCAGTGGATAGCTTGAACCTGCTTCCCTAGTGGAAGGTTCACATACTCAATCCCCCATAGATTCCATGTGGCTCTCTTATGCCCTTGGCATAAAGAGAGCTACTTTGCACTCAGATCATGATTCTATCTACCTTTTGGATTTATGTATAAATCATTTTCATTAGTGTTTGCAATCTTTTTGATGTTGTTGATCACCTTGGTCAATGTCAATACATGCGTTGTGCCTTGTCAGTTACACCACACCTATTGACGTGGTCCTTTTATTGACCTTACTTTTGGAGTGAGTTTTCATCCTCCTCTTCTTAGATTGAGGAACCTTCTAAACACTAAGGTTTCTTTAATCATAAGATACTTCTAGTGAGTGGGTGAACACTTTACCTAAGCCTGGAGACTTAGAAGGGTTAATCATAGGATTAGGCCATGCCTTAGGGACTTAGAAAAATCACCTACCATATAGCCTAAACCCAATCCATGTACACCTTTTTAAATTCAATTTAAATCCAAATTTTCAGCCAAACCACAAACTCAATTTCAAATTCAAATCCAAGTCCAAACTCAATTCCAATTGATTGAAACCCAAGATCAAATACCTTCAAATCCTTCCCAAGCTCTTTAATCAAGCTTCATAAACTTAACAAAATTTCCATCCATTTCAATCCAAACACAATTGATTTTCTTATAAATCAATTGTTCCTTCAATTATCTTCTCAAATATAAATGAGATATAAAATCAAATAGCCAATATCAAATCCAAAATCAAATCAAAACCAAATTTAAACCCTTTAAGCCATTTCCTTGAACTTGGCCAAAACCCATCTAAATTAAGCCAAAATCAATGGATTTTCTCTTCAATCAATCATTCCTTCAATCATCTATCCAAATATAAATGAAACATACAATCATCCAGTCAAACCAAAATCAACCCAAGTCAAACCCAACCTAGCCCATTTGACTTGAAATATTTAAACGAACCAAAACTCATTTGAATCCAAACCAGTTGTAGTTGAATTTATATATCAATCTTAAATCTATATATAAACTAAACTAAATCAAGCCAACTAAATCCAATTGGTTCACATGACCCAAAGTGGCCAATTTTACCTACATGAACTAAAATCTAATTCAATCCAAATCAAAGTGAATTAACCCAATCCAAACTTCATGTCATGATTGTTGATCACCCTAGGATGATCAATTGATATAAATTGGGTCAAACCAAGTCAACCCTTTGGCCTATATAAACCCAAACTAGCCAAATTGTAACCTAAGACAAATTCATTGAAACCAATGATTTAAATCAACCCATAATCAATATTTAAACATGACTTGACCTTCAATTGAGCCAAACCTAGCCCAATTGGCCCTCTTGACCCAAGTTAACCTAAATTAACATAAAGGGTCAAATTAGAATAAACCCAAATTAAATCAAACTAAAGTATACAATCCTCTCCAAATAGTAATATGAACTTGACATAATCCTTAGTTTAACCCAATTTGACTAATTGGTCAACCTAACTCATTTTGACCCAATATGACCCAAATGGGTCAAATTGAGCCAAAGCTAACCAAATGAACTCCAAATGAAATGAAATTTAGTCCAAATCACTTTTGACTCATCTCAAATCTGCCTAAATCAAATTCAATATCAAATGAGCACTCTACCTTTGGGCTAAGGGCATCACATAAGACAAAACACCTATGTAAATGGTCATTTCTCTTCCTTGGCCACTTGGCACTCATCGATTGGTCCACCTAGGCTCCAAGGACATTGTCCAACCTAACCCAAGAGCTGGTTGGGTCAGCCATGACTTATGAGGAGGTGAAATCACCTCCCCTCCATCATTATAACACTTGGAATGAAGGACCTCCACTTCTATTTTCTAGTACACCCACTTGTCCTTCATAACAGTCACCTCCTATTCCTTGGGCAACCAAATTAAGCCACCTAAGGAGAATCCCAACCACCCTAAGCAAAAGACACCCACTTGGAGCCAAAAATCACCATGAATGAGGTGATTTTCGGCCATTAGAAGGAAACAAAAAATACAGAGGCAAAAACTCTTCCTCACACACTCATTTCACTCTCCTAGAGCTCCCAAACCGACTAGCAATCATTCCCACTTAGTTTTTTAGTAAAAGCCATCAAAATCAACTGGATTCTGGTGAGGAAGTTGCGACCATTGGTGGATGCTTTATTCTGAAGTGAAGTAAGAGCCCAAACTCATTCTAAAGCTTCTTCATCCACTCAAGAGCATGCTTGGATCATCACCACCACTAAAAATCAATCTTGGTGAGATAATTTTTTAAAACTGTAGCCGACCTTAGGTTTTTTTGTTTGTAATGGTATTTGCTCAATTTTAGGAATTATCTTTATATTACCCTTGCATTTTCTTTTATTTTACATCATCCCATGCATTTAGAGTGATTTTTGGAGTAGATCGCTAGAAAATCAAGCTTAAAATGAAGTTTTTCATTCAATTTCTTTACAAGAATCACAAAATCTCGCCTAGAATAGTGTTCCATCCATTTCTTTATGCGTCCGCTAATATATCAGTCTTCATCTCCCAATAGATTGCGGAATCAAATCGATCTATGCCTTCCTATCACATTCCCCTTTCCATGCATCATCCCATGCTTACTTGCCTCAAAAGCCAGCATCCGCTTTTACCCTTGCACTGTTAAGTAATTAGATTTTATGCTTTTAAAATTAATTAAAACACCAAAACAAAATTCACAAAAAATAAAATACTTAATTAAAAATTAAAAATAAAGGCTCGTTGGATTTATCTTTTTGAGACAAATCCAATGAATCCAAAAGCCCCAAATTTTACAGAATATTGTGAGCTTAATTTAAGCTTTAGGGAAAATTAAATTTCATTAATTAAACCATAAATACACATCAAATTAACTTGAAATTCTCTGAGATAAAAATTGAATGTAAAATCTACCTTCTAATAAAAATTTCAAGTCAAAAGGATTTATGAATTGGGAGATATTGCATTCTGAAGTTTAAATAGTTAAAATAAATTAATAGACTTTATAAAAATCATGGAAGATCATTTAAATCACCTGAAACTTTGGAAAATTTTAAAAAATCATAGAAAATGCATAAAAATGCAAGTAAATATTTTTTTGAAGGTATTTAAGAGGAGATTCAATTAAAATTGATCACAATTAATTTTGAATAATAATTAAGGCTTAATTTAAGTTTAATTAAAATATTTAATAGCTTAATTATTCTCTAATTACCTATGTAATTAATACCAAACTTTTTGAGGTTGATTAATGGGATGACCTCTGTGTCCCATTATTTTCTTGGTATTTATTGCTTGGTTAATTAGAGAAATTAGTTATCTTAACTTTAATTACTTTCCTAATTAATTAATATTCTAAATAGTAAGAAAATCATTAGTTAAGCTTGCTAATCATTGTGAAATAGTGAATGGGAATGGGGAATGAGATTGAGACCTCTTTCCCAATCTTTTCTTGAAGTCCATTTCACTTGAATGGAAATTATTTAATTTGGGATTAATTGATGGTTTAATTCATTAATTAAATTGCTTAATTAATCAATTTAAAACTATAATCACATGGAATCTTAATTATTCAATTCATTGGTAGATCTTTAGGTGTTCAATATCCTAAAGACATTTAAGGAAATTATGGTTAACCCATATGTGTGGGAAAACCATGAAAGTACTTAATTATGTTTCTTAACTTAATTAATCACTAATTATGAGTCAATTACATTAAGCCTCTTCCATTTCTTAGGTTCATTGTTGATTTAATTTCTAATGTATGTACATATCATGTTGGATCATAATTACTTGGTTAATTAAATTAAGGCAACATAGGTAAGGGTTAATTAATGTATTTAATGCATAGTAAAACCTAATTAACCCATAAAATCAACTAAATTACTTTTCATTAAACCAAATTAAATCACAAACATGGGAATGGGTTAGGATCTGCAACTTTTCCCTTATTTCTTCAAACCAAATAAAATATGAAATTGAAAGTAATAATTAAAAAGTGTTAGTTTTCTTTAAATGCTTTTATTTGATTTGATTATCCTTATGAATTAATTTAATTGAATGAAATCACATGTTTATGCTCATTCATTCCTTTTCAATCATGTGAAATATTATATGTCATTTGAAATCACACATTCATCTTTTCAAAATTAATTAAGTCAAATGGGTTTCCTTTATGTCATGCTTGCATGTGTTGATTTAATTTATAATATGTGTGGCTATCACTATTAAATCCAAAGCTTATAAATGAATGGTTACATATGCTATGAATGAAGTTATAAATACATAGGAGATGCATGTGATTATAGCTTAAATGTATGAAGTGAAGCTCCTTTCAGTTTATTCATGTATTGATTTATGTAAGTGAGAATGTTAATGAGTATATAGTCTGGACATCCCAAAAATATGAGGCTTTAGTTAGCCCCAAGGAGGTTATGTGATTAGCTCACTTCCCTGGTTTAACAATGGTGCATACTCCATTTGATTTCATTCTTCTGTATTTCAATACTAGAATTTGGATGAGGCTTTAATTCATATACATAAATGAATCAATCAAATTAAATATCAATTTTTTTGCATGATTTTCATTCTCCAAATTATGAATGCATGTGTATGTATCTAAGAAAAGTGGTATATAGTCTAAAAATTCTAGGAATATGAGGCTTTAGCTAGTCCTAAGGAGGTCATTTGATTAACTCACTTTCTAGGTTAACAAAGGCACGTACTTTTTATGTCTTTTATATATACATGTGTGTATTTAATTAGAGAATCCTTCCTTTTTATTAAAAATACATGCATTTACAATTTTTCAAGTGATTGAATTAATTAATCATGTGATTTGGAGCTCTCTTTTTTATGTTCATGCATGTAAATTTACACATGGTTTAAATGTAATGGTATATAGTCTGGATATCCCGAGAATATGAGGCTTTAGCTAGACCCCAGAAGGTCATTTGATTACCACACTTTCTTGGTTAACAATGAGATGTACTTGTTTAATTTCATCCATATGTATTTTTTGCATAAGAATTTAGATAGAGCCTTAAATTAATATGAAAAAATAATTCAATAATAGGAGAAATATAAAGCTTCAAATGTACATACTCTTATCCATCATTCAAGCATGCTAAAATATATTGTATGTGTAGGTATACTTAAGACTTAATCATATGCATGTTACATGTGATGGAGATGAATGATTTAGCATGTCATGTGATAGTATTTCAATTAAATTAATCTTAAGAAGCATTTCACATTGAATAGAATTATTTAAAGAGAACCTAAACATAGGATTAATCTAAAATGTGTAATAAGCCATGAGTGGAGAAAGAGTTTGTTGGTTCCTATATTTAAGAATAAAGGTGATGCACAAGAGTGTGCAAATTATAGAAGAATTAAGTTAATGTGCCATACATTAAAATTATGGGAGAGAGTAATTGAGCATAGGTTACGATGTGATCAGTTTCTCACAATTAGTTTGGTTTCATGCCGTAGATCTACTATGGATGTTATACATTTGTTAAGGGGTTTGATGAAGAAGCATAGAAAGTAAGGAGGATCTACATATGATATTTATTGATTTAGAGAAATCTTATGATAAAGTTTCGAGATGTTCTTTGGAGTTCTAGAACATAAAGGAGTTAATATTGGTTATATTCAAGTCATTAAGGATATGTATACTAGAGTTGTTACTTGTGTCCAAACATAAGGAGGATTGACAAAATATTTTCCTATTTCAGTTGGATTACATCAAGGATCAGCTTTATGCCCTTATCTTTTTACTTTAGTTATGGACGTTCTTACTAGGAATTTGCAAGAAGATGTACCTTGGTGCATGATTTTTTTTATGACATTCTTCTTGTTGATAAGACCAGAGAGGGAGTCCAACAAAATCTTGAATTATGGAGGTTAACTCTAGAGTCTAAAGGTTTTCGTTAAAGTAGATCTAAAACTGAATATATGGAGTGTAATTTTAGTTGTAGAAGTTCTAGTGGTAGTGTTGTGACATTAGGTGATCAAGTCATTAATAAGAGTGAGAGTTTCAGATATTTAGGCTCTATTATTCAAAATGATGGTGAAATATATGGAGATGTTAGTAAATTCAAGTTGGATGGTTGAAGTGGAGGAATGCATCCTATTATGTATTAGAAAAGTTCCACTTAAACTTAAGGGAAAATTTTATAAGATGGTGGTAAGACACAGAATGACTTATGGTGCAGAATGTTGGCCAATAAAGAGAAGCATAAGACTAAGTTAAGTGTTAGAGATGAGGATGCTTAGGTGGATGAGTGGCTTTACTCTTAGAGATAGAATGCAAAATGAGTATATTCAAGAAAAAAAGTAGCTCCATTGGTAGATAAGATTAAGGAGAGACTCCTTAGATGGTTTAATACATAAAATGGTCCGATGACCCGATTAGGAGAGTAGATGCATTAGATTTTCCTTATGTTAAGAAAGGTGGAGGTAGACCTAAAATGACTTGGTTAAGATGTATAAAAAATGATCTTAATATACTTGAATTAAATGAGAATTTGACACATAAGGACAATGGAGATGAAGGATTCATGTACCTAGTGGGATTATGGCTTCTTGTTGTTGTTGTTGTTGTGTAATAAGCCATTCACTAAAGAGAACTAAATCAAATTAATAGGCTTTAGAAAGTGGTTTAAGGTAGGGATGAAAAAGGCCAACCGCTTTTCTTCTCTTTACAACACTTTTTTGCTAAGTGTAGGTTATATGAAACAAAAGAAAACACAAATTAAAACTTGTAAATTAATTAAAGAACTTGAAGTGAAACCACCCTTTAAGTTGAATCTTTCTACACTTAGAAAATCTTACCTCTAAAGCCTAGTTAGGACATACCACACAAGCCTTAATACACACACATTAAATTAAGTCACCACTTCTAGCGTTATGTTAAGATGGTGCATGGTGTGATGTATGTTTTATTTTGTGATGTATTAGTTTAGACTAGATGTTTGGGTGTATATTTTATAGACTAGATGATAGGCCATGATTAGCCTAATCATATTATCTGTAAGGGATTATGTTTAAGGGGTCCTTAAAAATAAATATAAATGCTCTCTTTACAGGTTGCTTAATCCCCTAAGCATAATCTAAGTTAGGACAGATGGGCATGGTTACCCATATGTAAGGTGTTAAGTCCAAATTATAAATATAACTGCATGAGTTGTATGTGTCTTTAGCTAACACTTATCTTATAAGTGTAGTTAGATTTATTTTTCCTATTTTTAATGTAATTTTACATTAGGATTTAGGATTAGTGTTAAGGGGGGATAAGGATGAGCATTGGCTAGAAGGCTTTATCATGGGAGTCCATGTGAAGCCTTTGAAGTGGAGAAAACTAAGTCAAAGAAGAAGGAAGATACATGAAGACATAAAGACCCCCCATAGCGTTTATCTTTTGTAAATTATAAATTATCCTTTTATGTACCAGTTGTATAAGGTAGAGCTTGGCTACCCATTTTTCTTTTCGGGTTGTATGGCGGCACCCAATCGCATTGGCCTATTATTCCTTTACATTAGCTATAAAATTTATTTGATGTTGTGTTTAAAGTGCACAATTAGGATGACATGCTTTTCTTAGTTTCTTTATATGCTTGATGTTTGAATGTGTGGCCTTGAATGCGATTAGACTCTTAGAAAAAAAGTAACCTTTTTGTCCAACTACAACTCATAACTAAAGTTTTAAACAATTCATAACCTCACATAAAGCCTATGACATGAATCAAGATAATTAAAAGATTTAGTAACCTTTGAATGTTGGTAACAACATCCACATCATATTATTTCACTCTTAAAGATAAGGTATTTCCATCCTTGCAAGCTAGGGGAATGGTTGACCTGTGAGGGCATCCTTTGTCTTGGAAAACACCCATTTCTTGCTGATTTAGCCAACAAACTTATTTCCTCATGCATGTAGGTATCATAAATTAAAAGCCTTTATCAAAATAAGGTGTCAAAATAAATAAAATATGAAAATATTTTACATTAGACTAAGCCATATGCTCATACCACCTATGCTCTAGTCTCTCAGGGAGTGGGGTTAAGGAATTTAGTTTCTTTCTAATTAAACAATAGCCTAACTAATCTTGCAAATCATCTGACCGAACTTCTTAGATTTAAGCATAGGGGGTGTTTGTTGGCTGTCACTCTAAATGGTTGTAAGTCTAGCAGTCGGGTGGTTTATCCTCTCTTATGGAGTTAAACCATATGTCTATTTTCACTTAGATTTAGGTTGCGCTTTGGCTTATGCTAAAGCTCCCTATATTTAGGATCCAAGGTAGTTGTTCTTTCAGGCTACAAGCATAAATCCTCACCTCTTAGGCATCTCCACAATCTTATGTTGTTGGATAACAAGTCCTAGATTTCTAATGAAATGTCATCTTTAACAAAATTGATCTTCTCTTCAATTTTAAAATTCTAAAGCCCAATTATAAGATAGGTTGAAATGTTCACTAGGTTTCCTAGTATTAAAAGCATTGCATACTCATTTCCTTTGGCTTCGATAATAAGTCTTCTTCTTGAGTTTTCCCACTTAATTTTCCAATACAAATAATCCTTTGATAGTCTAGCCTTGAAATATTTTGAGACTTTAATTACTACTTTTATGAAGAGTTTTCTTAAGATTCACATCCCTTAGGATGTAATTAACTATGGAGGCTTGCCTCCATAAGGAACTTAACGAACCTGGGTTAATATAACTGTTACTTTACTTTTCCATGTAAAGTAGGAGAAAGATCTCTAGTACATTCAAAGACCCATCATGCCTTAAGAGTCCTTATTAGGTGATTAGGTCCATTATAGGGTAATGATTTCTATCTTTTGAGATAGTACATATTTCCTTAATGTCTTAGCCGATCATTTCAATAAGTACCCCCTAAGATCTGCATGGTGTCCCACATCTCAAAAATAAACACCGCACACACCATGTTTTTTGAGACACAAGTGATGACATAGATAAAAAATGAGCATGCATAGAGCAAATCAAAAATCCTAGATAACTAGAACCATCTCTACTATAAAGACACAGTTCTATAACTAGCAAATCAAATCAACCATTCTTTAATTTCTCCAGTTCAAATTAGAACCACCTCAGCCTCTCAAGTAGCGGGATCGACCATTATATCCTTGATCTCTCCCTCCGCCACCACCACAGCTATAACCTTCATCGCTCCTCCTGCTTCCATAACCATCACTACTCTGACCACCACCTCCATATCCACTAGCACCTTTAGATTCCCCACCATCATTGTGATAACCACCACCTCCTCCTTTGCCTCCACCGCCAGATCTAGACTGAGTCTTGTTGACGGTGATGTTCCTGTCGTGAAGGTTCAACCCATTCTTAAGGTTTAGGTTTGGGTTTAGGTTTATTAGGTTTTAAGGTTTGGGTCAATTTCTTAATTTATTTTGTTACTTTAGGTTTAGGTTTAGGGTTTGGGGTTTAGGGTTTAGGGTTAGGGTTTAGGGTTTTAGGTTTTATTCTTTTAGGGTTTAAGGTTTAGGGTAAGGTTTTAAGGTTTAGGGTTTAGAGTTTAGTGTTTAGACTTTAGGGGTTTAAGATTAGTTTAGGGTTTAGAGTTTTAAGGTTTATTATTTAGGGTTTAGGGTTTAGGGTTTAGGTTTTGCAATTTTATTTAGGGTTTTGGGTTTAGGGATTAGTCTTTTAGGGTTTAGAGTTGTTTATGGTTGTTTAGGGTTTAGGTTTTAGAGTTTTTTGTGGGGGAAAGTTAGAATTTTATTACCATAAAAGGAAAAGATATAATGTCCTTAAAAGGGGTAAAGCTGTAAGATTCAACTACTCTCAGAGATACAGAAACCTAAAGAGCAAAACACCCATCTAAGTACATTAGAAAAAGAAAAGAAAATAAAAGAGCAAATACAATAGCTAAAAATCATAAGAGAAGAATACATAGAGTAAGACTAAAATAAATGCTGAAAATAGTAAAAGGATGAGTCAGCAACAGTTCATGATTCCTTTGAGAAAGTAAGATAAGCAAGATCCACAACAATGGCACTTAGGTTGACTAAGTAATGGCCATTCCCTCTACAAAGTTCAACCTCGCAAATCAAAAACTACAAGGCAAAGTCATAGCTAAAAAGCATAAGGATGGAGAGGGTAAAGGATAGGCTCAGCTCAATTAGGATCATCCCAAGCAACATATGAGAATCCAAACTTCATAAAGGGTTACAATCATAAGTAATGCTACCAACTTGAGAGAAGAGGTGAGTAACATCAAAGCCATCATAGCCATACAAGTACAAGTAAACATCCAAGGTAGGGTAGAGTTCCACATCTGCATCATTAAACAAGAGCAAGACAATTAGCTAGCAAAATAAAAAAATAAAACTGTTAATCATAACTTAGAGAGAGGATAAAATAAAGTCAGAACACCAACAATAGCCATTATCTAAATACCCATCTAAGCTCCAAACCAGGGAAAACCAAAACCAGCCATCAACAAGCATGAGACCCATGCCAATTAATAGAGAAATAGGCAATAAAACCAAGATAGGAGCCCTTAAGGCATAGTACCAACTAATAGTAATCACCAAGCCAAACTAGGGTGAGCAACCATAAATGACTAAACATGTCATAAATGAAACCATCAACTGAAGGAAACATAAGATGAAATCACGGAAGACAAAACAACCACAAAGAAGGCCAAAGGCGACCAACCATACCAAAAGTCCAATCAAAAGGATCAATAAAGGTTCAATTAGTATAGAAGGCTCCAAAATTGTCCAAGAAAAGGAAAAGACCGGTAAGAAAAAATCAACCAACCAAGATTCTGGACAACTAAAGTCCTCCAACCAAAGCGGCTAAATAAAATAGCCAGGCAACCACCAGAGACTAGCCCATCATAAGTAACCAACAAAGGAAGCATCCCCAACAAGGAAAAGTAGAAAACCAAGCACCACAATAGAGGTCCAAAAAGCACAACCACCATAGAAAGGCAATAGAGTGTAGCCGACCAAAAACTTGACAAAAAAAATACTAACCTGATAGAAAGCATAATAACAATATAAACCTGCTGTAAATAATGCATCCGACAGAGGTTAATACTAGGAGAATAACCAAACATAAAACCAAGGCAAAAGAATGATCCCTAAATAATAAGGAGGCGGGTCACCAAAAAATTAGCCAAGAAAATCTCCGAAATAAGGCCCAGGAAGGCAATGACCAATAGTAGTTCCCACTAGAAAGGCCATCCATCCAGCCATGAAAAACTAGCAAAAATTAATTCAAGTTCAAGAGGAGAGGCAACAAAACAAATCGTGCAAAAAATAAAATAAATCCAGAGCTGAAAACATGTCATCCACTAGCTACTAGAGTAATAAGGTAGAGAATATAGTAGCCACCAGACTTAAAAAACCAAGCCAACCCAAGCTGGAAAGATAAGAATCACCAGGCCAACCTAGAAGTAAGAAGTCAAAACATAAACCCAAAATGTAAAAATAAGTTTTTTTTTAGGGTTTTAGAGTTTAGGAGTTTGTTTAGTTGGTTTAGGGTTTAGTTAGGGTTTAGGGGTTTGGTTTAGGTTTAGTAGGTTTAGGTTTAATTTAATTTAGGTTTTAGGATTTAGATTTATAGGGTTTAGTTTTAGTTTAAATTTTAGAGTTTTTTTTTATTTTATTTATTTATTTAGCTTTTTATTTTATTAGGTTTTTTATTTAGATTATTTTATTTATTTAGGTTTTAGTTTAGTTTATTTTTAGTTTAGGTTTTATTTTATTTTGTTTTTTTTAGGTTTAGGTTTTATTTTTTATATTTAAGTTTAGGTTTAGGTTTTTATTTTATTTTTTTTTATTTAGGTTTTTTTATTTATTTAGGTTATTTTTTATTTAGGTTTAGTTTATTTTAGTTTATTTTATTTTATTTAATTTTTAGGTTTAGATTTTATTTATTTTAGTTTAGTTTATTTTAGTTTATTTAGTTTATTTTATTTTTTTTTAAGTTTAGTTTTATTTTTATTTATTTTTTTTATTTTTTAGTTTAGTTTAGGTTTTATTAATTTTTATTTTAGTTTATTTTTTAATTTTTTAGGTTTAGTTTAGGTTTTAGTTTAATTTATTTTATTTTTATTTTATTTTAGTTTAGGTTTTATTTTTTTATTATTTTATTGTTTAGTTTAGATTTTTATTTTTTTTTAGTTTAGTGTTTAGGTTTATAGGTTTGGGGTTTAGTTTAGGGTTTTATTTAGTTTTAGGTTTAGGTTTAGGTTTAGTTTAGGGTTTAGGTTTATGGTTTATGGTTTTTTGGGTTTAGGGTTTAATGGTTTAGGTTTAGGGTTTAGGTTTTAGTTTAGGTTTAGGTTTTAGGTTTATGGTTTAGGATTTTAGTTTAGGGTTTGGGTTTTGATTTTTTTAACAGAGAACAAATTCAGATTCAACATTTTTTTCTTCGATTTCATGAACCAAGTAACACACTGTGTTTTATAAGACCCAAGCGATGACATAGATAAAAAATGAACAAGCATAGAACAAATCAAAAACCCTAGATAATTAGAACCATTTCTTTTGTAAAGACATAGTTTCATAAGCAGCAGATCAGATCGATTGTTCTTTAGTTTATCTAATTCCCATCAGAACCACCTCGGCCTCTCGAGTAGACAGATCCACCATCATATCTTTGATCTATCCCTCCACCACCACCACGGCTATAACCTCTGTCGCTCCTCCCGCTTCCATAACTGCCACTGCTCTAACCACCACCTTCATATCCACCAACACCTCTAGATCCCCCCACCTATGATAATCTTGCTCACCTCCATGTTGGGTCTAGACTAAGCTTGGTTGATGGTGATGTTCCTCATGTCTAGGCTCTACCCATTCTTAGGGTTTAGATTTTTTTTAATTTATTTAGTTACTTTATGTTTAAGTTTAGGGTTTGGGGCTTAAGGTTTAGGGTTTGGGGTTATGTTTAGGTTTTAGGGTTTAGAGTTTAGGGTTTAGGGTTTAAGTTTATTTTTTTAATTTATTTAGTTACTTTATGTTTGAGTTTAGGGTTTGGGGCTTAGGGTTTAGGGTTTAAGGTTATTTAGGTGTCAGGGTTTAGAGTTTAGGGTTTAGGGTTTAGGGTTTTAGGTTTTATGTTTTTCGGTTTAAGATGTAGGGGTTTACAATTTTTTGGGTTTAGGGTTTAGGGTTTAAGTTTAGGGTTATAGGTTTAGGGTTTAGGGTTTAGGGTTTAGGGTTTAGAATTTATGGTTTAAGGTTTTTTTAATTAAGTAAATCGGTAGGTTTAAGTTTATTTTTTATATATTTTAGATTACTTTATTTTTAATTTTTATTTAGGATTATTTTTTATTTTTATTTAGTTTATTTTAGTTTATTTTGATTTAGATTTTTAATTTTACTTTATTTTTTGTGTTTAAGTTTAGATTTAGGTTTATTTTTTAGTTGAGTTTTATTTTTATTTTATATTTTAGATTTAGATTTTATTTTTTATTTTAGTTTTAGGTTTAGGTTTTTAATTTATTTTTTTAGGTTTAGGTTTTATTTTAGGTTTATTTGTAGGTTTTATTTTTTAGTTTATGTTTTGGTTTATTTTTATTTTATTTTATTTTATTTAGTTTATGTTTAGGTTTAGGTTTAGGTTTTATTTATTTTGGTTTAGTTTATTTTAGTTCATGTTTAGGTTTATTTTATATTGTTTATTTTATTTTTAATTTAGGTTTAGGTTTTTCTAAGATTAGCATTTCAGTTTTATTTTTTATTTATTTTTAAGTTAATTTTTTAGGTTTAGATTTTTATTTAGTTTTTATTTTATTTTATTTTATTTTAGGTTTATTTTTCTTTATTTTACATTTAGTTTTAATTTTATTTAAGTTTTTTATTCTTAAGTTTATATTATTTTTTAGTTTAGTTTAAGTTTTTATTTATTTTATTTTAATTTATTTTAATTTTTTATTTAATTTAATTTTTTGGTTTAGGTTAGGTTTATTTAGTATAGAATTTATTTTTTATTTTAATTAGGTTTAAGTTTATTTATTTTGGTGCTTTCTTTACTTTAGATTTAGCTTTTTAGGTTTTGGTTTAGAGTTTAGGGCTTAGGGTTTATGGTTTAGGGTTTAGGATTTTAGTGTTTAGGATTTTAGTGTTTAAGGTTTAGGGTTAGGGTTTATGGTTTAGGGATTAGGGTTTAGTTTTTAGGCTTTAGGGTTTAATTTAGGGTTTTATGGCAGGGTTTGGGTTTTAGGTTTAGTTTAGGGTTTTTTTTTGGGGTTTAGTTTAGGGTTTAGGTTTAGGGTTAGTATTTAGGGTTTAGGTTTTAGGGTTTAGGGTTTAGAGTTAATTTTAGGATTTAGGGTTTAGGGTTTAGGATTTTATGTTTAGGGTTTAGGGTTTAGGATTTTATGTTTAAGGTTTAGGGTTTCTTTTTAAATTAAGTAAACTAGAAGGTTTTAGTTTATTTTATATTTTTATTGAGGTTTATTTTTTATTTTTATTTAGTTTAGTTTATTTATTTTAGTTTAGGTTTCTATTTTAGTATATTTTTTAGGCTTATGTTTATGTTTATGTTTATTTTTTAGTTTAGTTTTATTTTACTTTATTTTTTAAGTTTATGTTTTTTTAGGTTTAGGTTTAGTTTTTATTTATTATTTTTTTGTTTAGGTATTAGGTTATTATTTTAGGTTCAATTTTAGGTTTTATTTTTTAGTTTAGGTTTAGGTTTATTTTTAGTTTATTTTATTTTATTTAGTTTAGGGTTTAGGTTTAGTTTATTTTAAGTTTAGGTTTAGATTTTATTTATATTAGTTTAGTTTATTTTATTCTAGGTTTAGGTTTAGGTTTATTTTTCATTTATTTATTTTAGGTTTAGGTTTTTTTTTTAGTGTAAGGTTTAGGCTTTATTTTATATTTATTTTTAGGTTTTATATTTAGATTTATTTCTTAGGTTTAGATTTTTATTTAGTTTTTATTTTATTTTATTTTAGGTTCTTTTTATTTTTATTTTAAGTTTAGGTTTTATTATATTTAGGTTTTTTATTTTTGGGTTTATTTTTTTTTTTTAGTTTAGGTTTTTATTTGTTTTATTTTAGCTTAGTTTATATTTTTTATTTTATTTTATTTTTAAGTTTAGGTTTAGGCTTAGGTTTAGGTTTAGGTTTAGGTTTATGTTTTAGTTTAGGGTTTCATTTTATTTTATTTAGCTTTAGGTTTTTTATTTATTTTATTTTTTGGTCTTATTTAGTTTAGGTTTAGGTTTTTACGATTTAGGGTTTAGGGTTTAAGGTTTAGGGTTCTAGGTTTTAGGGTTTAGGGCTTAGGGTTTTGGGTTTAGGGTTTAGGTTTTAGGGTTTAGGGTTTAGGGTTTAGGGTTTAGGGTTTAAGGTTTTAAGGTTTAGGGTTTTGGGTTTAGTGTTTATGGTTTTGACAGTTTAGGGTTTAGGGTTATTCATTTTGGTTTTAGGTTTAGGGTTTAGGTTTTTGTTTAGGGTTTAGGGTTTTTGGTTTTTTTTAACAGAGAGCAAATTCATATTCAATATTTCTTCTGTTCGATTTCATCAACCAAGTAACACACCTAATTTTCTAAGACACAAGCGACAACATAGATCAAAAATGAGCACGCATAGAGCAAATCAAAAACCCTAGATAACTAGAATCATCCTTAATGTAAAGGCATAGTTCCATAAGCAGCAGATCAAATCGATTGTTCTTCAATTTCTCTAGTTCCCATCAGAACCACCCCGACCTCTCGAGTGGCAAGATCCATCACATTCTCTCTCACTTATTTGTAACCTCATTCCTCCCGCCTCCATAACCATCACTGCTCCAACCACCACCTGCATATCCACCAGCACCTCTAGATCCTCCACCATCACTGTGATAACCACTGCCTCAGCGTTCGCCTCCACTGCCAGATCTATAATAAGCCTGGTTGATGGTGATGTTCCTATTATCAAGGTTCTACCCATTCTTAGGGTTTAAGTTTAGGTTTAGGTTTATTAAGTTTTAGTGTTTAGGTTTAGGTTTGTTTTTTAATTTATTTAGTTAGTTTAGGTTTTGGTTTAGGGTTTAGGGTTTACGATTTAAGGGTTTATGCTTTTAGGGTTTGGGGTTTAGTGTTAAGGTTTAAGTTTTAAGGTTTAAGGATTTTCATGTTTTATGGTTTTAACACTACCATTGCCGGTCCCAAGTCCAGATGCAAAAAGTGGAGGGTTGCGTTAGGTAGTCGACAGCCAGCGTAAAATTTGTCGAAATAATCATGACATGAATCCTTTAAATCATTGTGTTAATGCTAGGGCATCCCCTGAGAACGCACGCGTTGTATGGCTTGAATACAGTGAAAAATGTGCTAGAGCCGCTGCATCGACGCTCGGGTGCAGTGTTAAATAAGCAAGGGTTCCCACATTATGGACAGATGCGGACAAAGAAGTTAGTCCATGAAACTAGAATTAGGTTAGGATCTTGGAATATAGGTACTCTTACAGGTAAATTAATGGAATTAATAGATATTATGGTTCATAGAAAGATAAATATTTTATGTGTTCAAGAAACTAAATGGGTTGGTGAGAAGGCCAAGGAGATTGATAGTTTAGGTTTTAAACTTTGGTATTCAGGTAAAAGTTGAACTAGAAATGCTGTAGGTGTGATTATAGATAAAAGTTTGAAGGATAATGTTATAAGTATTAATAGATGTGGAGATAGAATTATAGCTCTAAAGATTATTATTGATACTAAGATTATCATTGTTATAAGTGTTTATGCTCCTCAAGTAGGTTTGGAGGTAAGCTCAAAAGAAAAATTTTGGAATGAATTAGAGGGATTAATACAAAAGATACCTCTTGAAGAACAAATATTTATTGGGGGAGATTTAAATGGACATGTTGGTAGAGTGGTAGAAGATTTTAAAAGAATTCATGGTGGTTATGGATTTGGAGTGACTAATGAAGAAGGTAGGACTATATTAGATTTTGCCTTAGCTTATGATTTTGTAGTTGCTAATACTTTATTTAAGAAAAGAGATGAACATATTATTACTTATAAAAATGGATCTAGTAAAACACAGATTGATTATTTTCTGATAAGAAAAATAGATTGTTTAGATTGTAAAGATTGTAAGGTCATTCCAAGTGAAATTTTAAGTACCCAACATCGACTATTAGTTTTAGATTTTAAGATGAAAGGTTGTAAGATAAAAATAAACTAAATTATTATCCTAGGATTAGATGGGGACACTTAAAGAACAAAAATAAAAATATTTTTAAGAGCAAGCTACAAGAAATTAGAATTTGAGATGTTCATAAGGAAGCTAACGTTTTGTGGGAAAAAATATCAAGTGAAATTAAGCAAGTTGCTAAAGATGTGCTTGAAGAATCAAAAGGAAAAGCTTCTTTTAATAAGAATAGTTGGTGGTGGAGTCAAAGTGTGCAAGAAAAGATAAGAAATAAGAAGCATTATTATAAAACTTGGTTTAGATGTAAAAATTCAGAGAATTGGGAAAGATATAAAATGGCCTTCTGTAGGGATAATAAGAAAGCAATATATGATGCAAAAAATTTAGCTTTTAGTGATTTATACAATATATTAGATACCAAAGAAGGTGAAAGATGTATATATAAGTTAGCCAAGTAAAGAGATAGGAGAAGTAAAGACATAGTTCAAGTGAGGGGTATTAAGGATGAAAATATTATAGTGCTTTTCTTAGAAAAATATATTGAAAATAGGTGGATGCGGTATTTTGATAAACTTTTCAATGAAGGATCTGAAAGTACGATTGATTTTAACAACCTTAATACCCTAAACAAAAATAGAGAATTTCATTTCTATTGTCGTATTAGTAAATCTGAAGTTAGTGAAGCTTTAAAGAAAATGAAATGTGGAAAAGTAGTAGGACCAGATAATATTCCAAAAGATGTGTGGAAATGTTTAGGAGATCAAGGAATTTCTTGGCTTACAAATCTTTTTAATGTTATTTTAAAGACTAAAAAGATGCCAGATGAGTGGAGAAAGAGTTTGTTGGTTCCTATATTTAAGAATAAAGGTGATGCACAAGAGTGTGCGAATTATAGAGGAATTACAGATGACTCCCTTGGTGCATTGTTGGCCAAAGCTAATTACAAAGGGAAGAAAAATATACTTTACTACCTCAGCCATCATCTAATCCCTTATGTGGCTAATTATCCACCCATTGAGAAGCATTGCCTAGCTTTAATCTTTGCATCCCAAAAGCGACAACACTACATGCTTCCTCATATGGTGAACTTAATTTTTAGGACCAATTCAATACAGTATCTCATGACACAACCGACACTATCAAGATGGTTGGCATGATGGTCCATGATCCTCTTATAGTTTGACATTACCTTCCTACTCTTCTATGTAGTAAAAGAACAAGTGCTAGCATTCACCATTGAGATGTACTTTGATGGTGTGGCTTCCTCTCAAAGAGGAGAAGAACCACAATCTACTATTCCAAGAAAGGCAGGGGTAGGAATAGTTCTCTTAACTTTGACCGGAATGTGATGAGATTCTCATATCATCTCCCAATCCATGCACCAACAATGGTTATGAGGCTCTGATTGTGGGTCTGGAGTTAGCCATTACTCTAAGCATCCAGAACATCAACATCTTCATGGATTCTCAGCTAGTTATCAACCAAATCACTGGTTCCTCTAAAGTTATAAAGCCCAAGCTCCATCACTTCCATAGGTACACCATAGAATTGTTGGCCCAAATCTTAGAGGTTACCATTTATAAGATTTCTTGAGGAGAGAATGCTATAGCATATATTTTAGAGAAGCTTATCAAGGAGTTGGCATATCCGGAGGATGAGTCCATATCAATAAAGGTCCAAAATAAATAAGTCTTATCTCTTATTGATGTTGAACTCAAAAGTACTCTCTTAAAGGGAAGATTTCCATTACCAAAATAGATGAGGAGTTAGATTGGAGGAAACCATTCATGGATTACCAAAATAAAGGAAAACTACCTCAAGAGAAGTCCCAAGCCCATCAGATGAAGCAAAGAGCACTTTCCTATGCTATTGTGGATGGTGCCTTATACCAGTGGTCTTTCGATCATATATCATTACGTTATTTAGATAAGCACGAAGCCCATAAGATCATGATCAAGGTACACTTAGGATTATGTGGAGCTAACCAATCCAATTCAAAGATGAAAGCCAAGATCAAGATATTAGGATACTATTGGCCATCGATGATCAAATGTTGCATGGATATGACTAGGCGATGTCACAAATGTCAAATACATGGTGTGGTCGTACACCAACCACTCAACATTCTACATCCAACATTGGCCTCTTGGCCATTTGAGTGTTGGGGTACCAACATAGTGGGCCCGATAGATCTTTATTCTTCCAAGGGTCATCAATTCATCTTAGCTGTGACTGACTATTTTTTCAAATGGACGAAGTCAATTATGCTCAGAGAGGTCACAACTCAGTATGTACTCTAGTATTTTAGGAACCATATCATATATAGGTTCAGAGTGCCTCGATGAATTATATTTGATAATATTACTGCATTCAAGAGCACCGAGATCAAAAACATTTCTTGAAGATACAACATTGATTGAAGATATTCTGCCATCAACTACTTGAGGGAAAACAGCTTAGCAGAAGCCTACAACAAAGCTCTCATCCAAATACTGAAGAAGACATTCGATAATAACAAATGACAGTGGCATGAGCAGTTAGTTGAAGCCTTGTTTGCCTACTAGACCACATATAGAACTCCAACTCAGTCTACTCCTTTCTCCTTAGTGTATGGGCCCGAAGCTTTCTACCATTAAAAGTTTAACTCTCATCACTAAGGATAGCTGTGAGTAGCAAGATCATAGTACAATAGAATGTCAAGTTGTAGTTAGAAGAGCTTGAAGTTTTGGAGGAGAGATGCCTATGGGCATGCCAAAATCTTGAGTTGTACAAAGCTAAAATGATCCAAGGTCACAACAAGTTGGTCTGTCCTATAGCTTTTCAAGTAAAAGAGCTTTTTTTATTTTAAGGAGATTGATTGTTGCTCATCATAAGATGGGAGGCAAGTTTGAACCCAATTAGGAAGGCCCTTTTGCCATAGAGAAGGCCTACCTAGGAGGATCTTAGCTGCTTATTAATGATAAGGGAGAGTGCCCCATGCTTCCAATCAGTGGACTCTACTTAGAGGAATATTATAAATCATGTTTAAAAATAATTATCATCAATGAAAATTCTATTTTGAATTCAATATCTTCCATGTTGAAATTATTCTTATTTGCGAATTAGCAATGATGTGTTTAGGGTAGGTGTAAGGAACCCGAGCAGCTTCCTATCCTTCATCGATAAACACAAACACAAACTACACACAAACATATAAAATAAATAAATATCTTTTATCTTAGGCTACTCTGAGTTGAGATAACGCCCCCAGTGACACTCACTCAGTAGCTGCTCTAGGTCAGGCTGACGTGTTACCCTGCTAGTGTGTCACCCCAGTGGTCTTCTTTGCTTTGGAGGATGTAAGTCTGCTACGCTCTCCTTCTTTACTTGGCCATTGCACATCGATGAGCAACTCATTAATTTGGTAGGCCTTATTGCGTGGTAAACTACCTCATGTTGGATTCATTTAAGAGGATGTGAGTCTGCTATGCTTTTTTCTTGGATTAGCCTTCATGAACTGATTGGGTCAAGTATATTTAAGGTTTAGGATAAGTCCCCTAGTAGCTCCTTCCCTCTTGACTGCTTCAAGTCTGGGCCCAATCCTTCCTCCTCCAATAGTCTCTAGGTCGACAAGCATCTCCCCATGATGATAGAGTATTCTGATGATCAATTCCACTTGAAAAGTTATAATCCTACATGCTTTCTTTCTAGATTGATCATTGCACACTGACGGGCACCTTAGGTTGGTTGGTTCTCACAATGCTGATGGATACACTAGTCATGTTGATGGATACACCATAGGTTGGTTGGTTCTCGCACCTTAGAATACACCACTCATGTATGATGCTACACTTTCTCCTTGAGTTGGCCACCATACACCTATAAGCTTTCTTTTCCAAGGCTCAAGATAACGCTTCTAGCAGCACCTCCTCTATGGGCACTATATTTGAATCACATCCTTTGCAACCCCATTTAGACACTACCTAGGTTACTATCGGATTGGATAGTTTCTCTTTCCTAGTAACCACCCCTGTGGTTGGAGAATTCATCCTGTGGACTTAAAGATTCTCCCTTGGTCCAGTAAATTTGAGTAGGTTAAGGACAAAATAGCCCCTTCTCAGTGTGGTCCCTTGCACACCAACATGGTCCACATAAACATATAAACAAAATATATGTTCACTTGTGGATTAGGAGGACACCCTTAGTAGTACTTTTTCCCAAGCAGGCAACCTATCTTTAGGGAAGTGTTAGCAAAACTCCCTATAAAAATTGCTTAACTACTCTTAAGTTGATATGGGTCCCCAACAGCATTCACTCAGTAGTCACTCCTAAGTGGTTTCTATTTATTGTTCTACCAACAGGTCACCCCAGTGGTTGTTCCCTACTTTAGAAGATGTAAGTTTGCTACACCTTCTTCCTAGCATAGTTGTTGCACATCGAAAGGCAACCCCATAGGTTGGCTAGCTCTACCCCATGACCAGTAGACTATCCCTTTGGATTAGTAAATTTGAGATAGGACAAGTTTGATATAGCCTCTTCTCTGTGGGTCCATCACACACTGACATGGTCTATAAATTAAATATCAAATTTGATCGTACTGACATCCCCAGTGGGTATGCCCTCAATTCAAAATCAAACTAAACCAAACATACCTTATCAAAATCACATAAAATTAAGATAAAATTAATCTTGACTACTTTTGAGTTGACATAAGTCCCTAGCAGCATTCACTCAGTAGTTGCCTTAAGTCAGGTTCAATTTATTGTGCATCCAACAGGTCACCCTAGCAATTATTCCTTGCTTTGGAAGATGTAAGTCTAATATTCCTTTTTCCTAGCATGGTAGTTGCAAACTGAAAGGCAACCCCTTAGGTTGGCTAGCTCTACCCCACAACCGGTAGACTATCCCTTTGGATTTGTAAACTTGAGGGGTCAAGGCTGATATATCCCCTTCTCAATGGGTCCAAACACATCAACAAAGTCCATACATTAACTCAGATTAAATTAAGCCCAATCTAATTTCCCATAATGTAGTTAAATCACACCTTTCTCTCTAGTGGAGCCCCAAATCATATATAAATAAGTCAAGAATACAAATCAAATTCAAAACCAATCTCCCCAATGGAGCCAAATTAAACCAACTCTCCCAATAACGTCTAAATCAAAGAAATCCAACCAAACTCTTATTCATAGTGGATACATCCCCAAACAAATATATGATATCAAACTCAAATCCCAAACCCCATCGGATAGCCTAAACTTGCTTCCCTAGTTGAAGGTTCAAATATTCGATCCCCAATAGACTCGAGCCCATATCTTTAATGATATGCCTCCACATCAATTAAAACAAAACAAATTAAAGTTGATTTGATCTTAATCTCTACTGCATTATAGATTCTTATCCCTAATAGAACTTCTTTTTCATAAATCATATAATCAAATCAAATTTAAACCTTATCGCCAGATTTTCTTTCTTCACATGTGTAGACCCTCACATGCCATGTCCAATGCATGTGTGATCCCTCAGATCTCCTCCATGTCCTGACATGGAATTCTCATCAAATCTTATTTCTTCTCTTATGTTTTAATACTTCAACCAAAAGCAACAATGTATATACATTCAAATTACATCATCTTAACATTGTAATCAACATTTTATGATTTCTGATGGTGCAAGCTCAAACTAACTATACAATATCTTGCTAAAAATATTATATTTTAAATTAACACACTATATTATATTATAACATATGATGCTATTTTATAAATTTCTATTATATAATATATTGTCTAAAAATATTATATTTTAAATTAACACACCTCATTAGAATCACTTAAAAGGATCAAATAACAAAATTTTCTCAAAATATGAATAATGTTCATTTTGGATGTAATATTATTATTTTTCTATTAGAAATGGCATAAAATAGCATAATTTGGTGTTGCATCTTGGTATGTGCCGTCAATTTGGCCAAATTCTCATCTCAACCTTCAAATTAATATTTTTTTGAGTTTTGACCCAATGTATTATAACAGAAGTAATACATACTAAAATGTACATTATATTTTAATGTGATTTTATATAATATATTACCTTACATTACTTTAAAATGAATCACTTTAAGCAAAGAATTTATAAAATTTGATTTAAAATGACATTTTTTATGCAAAATACCATTCTTTTGATTAAATGACACACCTTAGCACACCCAATGATGTTCCCTAAAGCTTACCTTAAATTTAGCCAAATCCCATCATCTCAGCCAATAAATTAGTATTTTTATGAATTATACAAATACAAACTCATCTACATCATACTATAACAAACTAAAATATGCTAAACAAAAAGTTGTAATACATAATAGTATACTATAATGCATGATGCTACACAATGTTATGGCATCCTATGTTATAATAAACTATAACATGTTATATTATATTATATTGCATATCACATCACAAGGGATTGGTTAAGATAAAAAATCATAAACTTAGTCTAAACAATAAAAAACTATATATTTTAATCGAATTACTTACATATTTTAAGGTGAAACAATACATTAAGATGCCATACTTTACCTATTATTAATTTGGCTAAATTCCACCATTTTAAAGGCTAAATCAACATTTTTATAAATAATGCTAGTGTAGGCCCGACTACATGATTGTATAATACTAAAAGAATTTAAAATGCGTAGAACAATTATTGTGATATATGATGTTATACTATGCTACAACTTGTAATATTTATTTTGAACATAAAATCTTACTTTTTTTAGTACAAGTGGCGTAGCACACCTTTGGTACTACAACCTAATTCCCACTTCAAATTTAACAAATTTCATCATCCTATTTATTAAATTAATATTTTCATGATTTATATTAATATAGACTATAGGACACAATACCATAATAAACTAAAACATTTCAAAACATCTTATAACTTCCAAAAACACATCACTACATGCTATATGATGCTACATTATACTATAATATATGATATTATAATATGATTTAGGGTTAAGGTTTAGGGTATTCAAATCTCTAAGAATGATGGAAAGTGTTTTGAAGACATTTTCTTTACCATGCTAGATTAGGTCATTCTTTAGATCTACCCTAATGACATCTTTATTTAAGGTTTAGGGTTAGGTTAATTTAGGTTTAGGGAGGATTATTTAGGGTTTAGGTTTTAGGGTAGGGTTTTGGGTTGGGGGGGTTTAGTGGTAGGGTTTAGTTTTAGTAGGGTTTAGGTTTTATAGTTTAGGGTTTGGCTAGGGTTGGGTTTTAGGTTTGGATTTATGGTTTGTGGTTTTAGGGTTTTGGGTTTAAAGAGTTTATGTTTATGGTTTTAGTTTTTAGGTTTAGTTTAGGGTTTAGTTTTAGGTTTATGGATTTTTAAGGTTTTGGTTTAGGGTTTAAGTTTTAGTTTAGGTTTTAGTTTAAGATTTTTTTAATGATAACAAATTTAGATTCAATAATTATTTTTTTTTCAATTTCATCAACTAAGTAGCACCCAAGCTTTCTAAGACACGTTTATGACATAGATCAAAAATAAGCACCCATAGAGAAAATCAAAACCTTACATAAGTAGAACCATCTTCAGAAAGACATTCCATAAGCCAGATCAAATTGAATTCTTAGTTTCTCCGCCCCATAACCACCCCCACCTCTCGAGTAGTGGAATCCGCCATCATATCCCCTAGCTCTTCCTCTACTATAACCATAGTCGTAACCTCTTCGGCTCCTCCCACCTCCATAACCACCACTACTCTAACCATTTTTTTTGGTTTAGGTTTTAGGTCTTTATTTTAGGTTTATTTTTAGATTTTATTTTTAGTTTTGGTTTAGGATTATTTTTATTTTATCTTATCTTATTTAGTTTAGCTTTAGTTTACTTTGGGTTTAGGTTTAGGTTTTATTTATTTTAGTTTAGTTTATTTTAGTTTAAGTTTAGGTTTATTTTATTTTCTTCTTTTTTTATTTTAGGTTTAGATTTTTTTAGTTTAGGATTTAGGTTTTATTAATTATTTATTTTTGGGTTTTCTTTTATAAGTTTATTTTTTAGGTTTGGGTTTTATTTAGTTTTATTTTGTTTTATTTTAGGTTTATTTCATTTTTTTTACTTTTAATTTTATTTATTTTTTTTTTATTCAAAGGTTTATTTTATTTAGTTTAGGATTTTATTTATTTTATATATTTTTTTATTTTATTTTAGGTTTAGGTTTAGATTTTAGTTTATGTTTTTTATTTTATTTCATTATTATTTAATTTAGGTTTGTTGTTTTATTATTTTATTTTTTTGGTTTTATTTAGTTCAGGTTTAGTTTTAGGTTTTTGGGGTTTAGGGCTCAGGCTCAGGTTTTAGGTTTAGTAGTGTGGTTTTAGTGGCCTGGGTATTAAGGCAGCCAGTTTTAGTGGCTCAGACCAGGATCTGTCTTGGCTAGTGGTTCATGGCTCAGGGCCTGGGTTAGGCCCAGAGTAGGGTTGGTTTGAGCTCTGGCCTTTAGGCCTTTGTTAGCTGGCCTAAGGCCAGTGGTCTTAGTGCCTAAGATTAGCCTGTGGCTCAGTTAGGTAGCATTTAGAGGGCTCAGGGCTCAGGGTCTGGGCTCAGTGGGGCCTAGAGTTTTAGGTTTTGAATGTTAAAGTCAGGGTTTAGGGCCTGGTGGTTTGATTATGTAGATAGGAGGATTAGTTTTAATTATTTTATTTTTTTATTTTTTAAATTAAGCAAAATAAGATGTAAGGTTTATTTTATTTTTTTTTATTTTAGTTTTTTTATTTTATTTTGGTTTATTTTTATTTTTTATTTAGTTTAGTTTATTTATTTTAGGTTTATTTATTTTAGTTTAGGTTTTTATTTTAGTTTATTTTAAGTTTAAGTTTATTTTAATTTATTTTATTTTTATTTTATTTTAGGTTTAGATTATATTTTTAATTTTTTATGTTTACATTTTATTTATTTTTTTTTTAGTTTGTTTTAGGTTTATTCTTGGTTTTATTTTTAGTTTATGTTTAGGTTTATTTTGGTTTATTTTATTTTATTTTGGGTTTAGTTTATTTTATTTTTTTATTTTAGTTTTTTAGTTTATTTAGGTTTTATCTTTATTTATTTTTAAGTTTAGTTTAGGGTTTAAGTTTTATTTCATTTTATTTTATTTTATTTAAGTTATTTTATTTTATTTAGGTTTTATTTTTATAGTTTTAGATTTTATCTTATTTTATCTTAGTTTTAATTTTTATTTTTATTTCATTTTATTTAGTTTAGTTTTGGTTTTAGTTTAGCTTTATATTTTATTGCATTTTATTTTATTTGGTTTTGTTTATTTATTTTATTTTTAGGTTTTATTTAGTACATTTAAGTTTATTTGGGTTTTTGGTTGGGGTCTGTGGTTTTGTGGTTTGGTTTAGGATTTTAGTTTAGGTTTTAGGTTTTAATTTTGGGGTTTATGGTTTTTGGGTTTAGGTTTAAGGTTTAGGTTTAGTTTAAGGTTTTAGGTTTAAGGCTTGTGTTTGGTCAGACAGTTTAGTTTTGTGTCAAGTGGTTCAGTTTTAGTTTAGGGTTTACAATTTTTGTTTTTTTTAACAAAGAATAATTCAAATTCAACATTTCTTCTTTTTTTATTTCATTGACCAAGTAACACACCAAGTTTTCTAAGACATAAGTGATGACATAGGTAAAAAATGATCTCGCTTAAAGTAAATCAAACACTCTAGATAACTAGAACCATCTTTACTGTAAAGATAGTTCTATAAGGAGCAGATCAAATCGACCTCTTTTTAGTTTCTCCAGGATGCATCAGAACCACCCCACCTCTCGAGTAGAGGTATCCACCATCATATCCCAGATCTCTCCCTCCGCCACCACCATGGTTGTAACCTCTATCACTTCTCCCACCTCCATAACTACCATTGCTCAGACCACCACCTCCATATCCACCAGCACCTCTAGATCCTGCACCAACACTACGATAACCACCGCCTCCACCTTCGCCTCCACTACTAGAACTAGACTGAGCCTAGTTGATGGCAATGTCCCTACCAACAAGGTTCTACCCATTCTTAGGTTTCTTAAGTTTTATGATTTAGGTTTATTTTTTAATTTATTTAGTTACTTTAGGTTTAAGTTTAGTTTGGGGTTTGTGGGTTTAGGTTTAGGGTTTAGGGTTAGGGTTTAAGGTTTAGGTTTATTTTGTGGTTTAAGGTTTATGATTTAGGTTTAGGGCTTAGGTTTGTGGTTTAGGATTTAGGATTTAGGGTTGTAGTTGTAGGTTTATGGTTAAGGTTTGGATTAGTTTTAGTATTTTTAAAAAAATAAGTAAAATTTAGATTTATTTAGTTTATTTTTATTTATTTTAGTTTATTTTATTTTATTTTGGTATATTTTTATTTGTATTTAGTTATTTATTTTATTTTAGGTTTATTTATTTTAGTTTAGGTTTTATTTTTATTTTTTAGGTTTATTTATTTTAGGTTTAGTTTATTTTTTTAATTAGTTTAAGTTTAGTTTTTTTTTTTAGGTTTTATTTTTTTTATTTAGGTTTATTTTACTATTTATTTAGTTTAGGGTTTAAGTTTTTATTTTAGTTTAAATTTAGGTTTTATATATTTTAGTTTAATTTATTTTAGTTTGGGTTTAGGTTTATTTTATTTTATTTTATTTTATTTTTATTTTAGGTTAATTTTTATTTTTAGTTTAGGGTTTAGGTTTTATTATTTATTTATTTTTTTTATTTTTTGGTTTATTTTTTAGGTTTTAGGTTTTATTTAATTTTATTTTATTTAATTTTAGGTTTATTTTATTTTTAATTTAAGTTTAATTTTATTTTATTTAGGTTATTTATTGTTAGTTTTATTTTATTTTTTTAGGTTAGTCTAATTTTTTGTTTTACATTTTTAAAATTTTTTATATTTTTTATTTTGTTTTATTTTTAGGTTTAGGTTTTAATTTAGGTTTTTATTTCATTTTATTTTATTTAGGTTTAGGTTTATTTACTTATTTTATTTTTTAGGTTTTATTTAATTTTAGTTTAGTCTTTTAGTTTTAGTGTTTATGGCCTGTCCGTGGTTTGTGAGGTCCGTGGATTTTAGGGTGGTTTATGATTTAGTTTTAGGTTGGGGTTTGGGCTATGGCTAGTGTTTAGCTCAGGCCTAGGGCCTCTGCAGCTCAGCCTGGCCTGGCTTAACCCCAAGAATCAGGGTAAGGACTCCAGTGATCAGGCCTCATGGATCTGCATCAGGAGCTTGGCCTAGCTGTGGCCAGTGTCAGCTAGAGCCTGTGGCCTGTGGCTGTGGCTCAGTGGCCTAGAGGCCTGGGCTGGGCCAGCCAAAGATTTCAGGGCCTAGAGCCCAGATTTGTGTCAGTTCAGCCTGCCCAGGGCCTAGGGCCTGATAGGGTCACGCTAACAGTGATCAGGGTATTTAAAAAACAATGCAAACCAGGCCTAGAATCATATAGTAATTTATATTATTTTTATTATTTAGTATATTTATTTTATTTAGTTTATTTATCTTAGGTTTATTTATTTTATTTAGAATTTTTTAGTTTAGGTTTATGTTTATTTTTTTAGTTTAGTTTTATTTTATTTTATTTAGTTATTTTTATTTTAGGTTTTTTGTTTTTTATTTTTTATTTTATTTTTTAGGTTTTAGATTTTTATTTTAGGTTTATTTTAGGTTTTATTTTGTAGTTTAGGTTTAGTTAATTTTAGTTTATTTTATTTTAATTTAGGGTTTAGGTTTAGTTTATTTTAGGTTTAGGTTTAGGTTTTATTTATTTTATAGATTAGGTTTATTTTTTTTATTTATTTTAGGTTTAGTTTTTTTAGTTCAAGTTTAAGTATTTTATTTATTTTAGGTTTATTTAGTATTATTTTATTTTATTTTAGATTTATTTTTATTTTACATATTTTTTTTATTTATTTATTTTTTTATTTTATTTATTTTTTTATTTATTTATTTTATTTATTTTTTTTAATATTTTTATTATTTTTGTTTTATTTTATCTTATATCTTTAGTTAGGTTTTTATTTTATTTTATTTTATTTATTTAGGAGGTTTATAATCATTTTGTTTAGTTTAGCTCAGGTTGGTGGGCAGTTGTGGTTTGGGGAGTGGCCTAGGTTATGGATTGTGGCCTGGTAGTTTAGGGTTTAGGTTTTAGGAGGGTTTAGTGGATTAGGGTTTGGTTAGGGTTTTAAGGTTTTAGGTTTAGGGTTTAGTTTTAGTTGTAGTTTATGGTTTAGGGTTTAGGGTTTTGGCTTAATTTTAGACTTTAGGTATAGGTTAGAATTTTAGTTAAGTAAATTGGTCAGTTTATGTTTATTTAGTTTATTTTTTATTTATTTTAGTTTATTTTATTTTTTATCTTTATTTAGGTTCATTTTTATTTTTATTTAGTTTAGTTTAGTTATGGAGTGTAATTTTAATTATTGAAGTTATAGTGGAGTGTTGTGACATTAGGTGAACAAGTCATTAAAAAAGAGTGATTCAAATATTTAGGCTATACACCAAAATGATGGTGAAATAGATGGAGATATTATTAGTAGAATCAAGTTGAATGGTTGAAGAGGAATGTATCCGGCCCATAGTTGATAGAAAAGTTCCAATTTAAACTTAAGGGAAAATTATACAAGATGGTGATAAGACCAGAATGACTTATGGTGCAAAATGTTTAATAAAAGAGAAGGTAAGCCTAAGTTAAGTGTTATAGAGATGAGGATGCTTAGGTGGATAAGTGGTTTTACACTTAGAGATAAAATGCAAAATGAGTATGTTCAAGAAAAAGTTGGAGTAGCTTCAGTGGTACATAAGATTAGAGAGAGTCGCCTTACATGGTTTTGCCACATAAAGCGTTAGACGTCCTATTACCCGGTTTGGAGAGTAGATGCATTAGATTTGCCTTATGGTAAGAAAGGTAGAGGTAGACCTAAAAATATTTTGTTAAGATGTATAAAAAATGACCTTAGAATACTTGAATTAAATGAGAATTTGACACAAAATAAGACACAATGGAGACGAAGGATTCATGTAAATCAATTTAGTGGGATAAAGGTTGTTTTTTTGCTGTTTTGTTTAGGTTTTAGGTTAATTTAGTTTTTTATTTATTTTTTATTTTATTTTAGGATTATTTTATTTTATTTAGTTTATTTTATTGATTTTATATTTATTTTAGTTTATTTTTAGTTTAGTTATATTTTTATTTTATTTTAAGTTTAGGTTTTAGTTTTATTTTGGTTTAGGTTATGTTTTGTTTTATTTATTTTAGTTTGAGGTTTTTTATTTTAGGTTTATTTTTAGCAAGATTTTAGCTTAGGTTTTAGGTTTATTTAGTTTATTTTATTTTGTTTAGTTTTAGTTTTTTTTTATTATTTAGGTTTAGTTTATTTTATTTTATTTTAAGTTTTTTTTATTATTTTGTTTTAATTTTTTATTTATTTTTTTAGTTTTATATTTAGGTATTTGGTATAGGTAAGTTTATATTTATTTATTTAGGTTATTTTATATGTTTATTTTAGTAGTTTTATTTATTGTCCATTTATTTTATTTATTTGGTTTAGCACAGGTTTTAGGGTTTAGGGTTTTATTTAGGGTTAGGCCCAGGGCCCAGGTCAAGAGCCCAGGTCATTTGTAGAGTCATGGTTGGGTTTTGTTTTAGGTTAGGGTTCAGGTCACCATATTTAGGGTAGTTTAGGTCATTAGTTATATTTTTAAGCATTTAGGGCCTATAGTGGCTCAGTATATTTTAGTTAAGCCCAGGTATTTATTTAGGTAGAGGGTCTTTATATTTTATTTTATTTGGTCATTTTTATCATTTAGCCTATTATATTTAAGTTTTAGCCCAGTTATATTTTATTTTGGTTATTATTTTTTTATCATTAGGGCCTATTTAGGCTCATCTTTGGGGCCTAGTCAGAGCCCAGGTTTGTGGCTAGAGGGCCCAGTTCAGGCTCAGGGTTTTTAAGATTTTTAGCCCAGTGGTCAGCTCAGGGTGTCAGTTGGGTAGTTAGGCCCAGTGAGTTAGGGCTTAGGGCCCAGTAGGATTTATATTTAGGGCCCAGGTTATTTTAGGGCCTAGCATCAGTTTTCAGTGGCTCAGTTAAGTCAGATTTAGAGCCCAGGGTTGTGCCCAGAGTCAGTTTGTGTATTCAGAGTTAGTTTCATGGCTCAGTTTAGTTTTAACCAAGCAAAGATTTATTTATTTAGTTATTTTATTTTATTTTAGTTTATTTTATTTTAGTATTTTTTATTTTTATTTATTTTATTTTTAGGTTTTTTTTTATTTTATTTATTTTTGGGTAGTTTATGTTATTTTTTTTAGTTTAGTTATTATTATTTTATTTATTTATTTTTTATTTTAGGTTATTTTAGGTTTTATTTATTTTAGTTTTATTTTAGATTTTTGTTATAGTTTATTTTTTTAGGTTTTTATTTTAGTTTATTTAGGTTTTAGTTTTATTTTATTTATTTTTTTATTTTAGTTTTATTTATTTTGTTTATTTTATGTAGTTTAGTTTTAAGTTTATTTTATTTTATTTTATTTTATTTTATTTTATGTTTTTTTAGTTTTATTTTAGTTTTATTTATTTTTAATATTTTTATTTAGTTTTATTTATTATTTTATTTTATTTATTTTATATTTTATTTTATTTTATTTTTTATCTTTAGGGCTTAGGTCAGGATCATTTTATTTTAGGTTATTTAGCTCAGTGGTTTTAGGGCATGGTTTGGTTTTAGCTCATTAGTTTAAGTCAGTAAGATATTTATTTTTTATAGTTTAGTAGTAGGATTTTATCTTTTGGTTTTAGTTTAGGGTTTTTATTTTGTATTTAGGTTTATTTATTTATTTTTAGTTTTATTTTAGTTTCTTTTATTTTATTTTTATTTTATGATTGTTTTATTTTTTTTTTTTATTTTAGTTAGCTTTTTTATTTTATTAGGTTTAGGGTTTTAGAGTTTTATTTTTTTTTTAGGGTTTAGGGTTTGTGGGTTTTGTGGGTTTATGTTTTTTTTATTTGAATTCATTTTATTTTATTTAGTTTAGTTTAGGTTTATTTTATTTTATTTTTTTAATTTATTATTTTATTTTTTTTATTTTATTTTATTGATTTTAGTTTTATTTTAGTTTAGTTATTTTATTTTAGGTTATTTTATTTTAGTATTTTATTTTTTATTTTTATTTTATTTATTTTTTTATTTTTAAGTTCATTTTATTTATTTAGGTTTTATTTTTTAGTTATTTATTTTATTTATTTTTTTATTTTAGTTTATTTTTATTTTATTTTATTTTTTTTATTTATTTTAGTTTGAGTTTTTATTTTTTATTATTTATTTTATGTTTATTTTTAGTTTTATTTTTGAGTTATTTATTTTATTTATTTTATGTAGTTAATTATTTAGGTTTTATTAGGTGAGTTATTTCTTTTAGTTTTTTAGGTTTTTTATTATTTTATTTTAGTTATTCTTTTTTAATTTATCTTTTAGTTTATTTTATTTATTTTTATCTTTATCTTTTAGTTAGGTGTTTTATCTTTTAGTTTATTTTAGGTTTAGTTGGTTTTTCATTTTAGTTGGTTTTAGTTTGTGGCTTATTTTTTTTTGGCTTAGGTTTGGTTTTTTAGTATTTTGGTTAGGTAGCCTAGGTTTATTTATTTTATTTGTTTATTTTTATTTAGGTTTATATTTTATTTATTTTATGAGTTTTTTAGGTTGGTTATTTTATTTATTTTATTTATTTTTAGTTTTATTTTTTTTAGGTTTAGGTTTTTTTATTTTATTTATTTTAGTTTTATTTTTATTTTATTTTCATTTAAGTTTATTATTTTATTTTTTATCTTTGGTTTATTTATTTTTAGTTTTAGGTTTTTATTTTATTTTATCTTGGTTTTATTTATTTTATTTATTTTATTTTATTTTATTTTAGTTATTTATTTCATTTTTTTATCATTTTATTTTTATTATTTGTGTTTATTTTATTTTATTTTTTTTATTTATTTTGGTTTATTTTTGGTTTTATTTTTATTTTTTATTTATTTTATATTTTATTTGTTTTTTTTATTTTTATTTTTAGTTTATTTTTTATATTTTTTTTTTATTATTAGTTTAGGTTTTTTTTTTATTTAGTTTTTTGGCTTTTTATTTTTTATTTTTTTTATTATTTTTTTTTATTTTGGTTTTTTAACAGGTTTCTTTTAGTTTTTTATTTTTTTTATTTTTATTATTTATTAGTTATTTTATTATTTTTATTTATATTTTAAGTGTTTTATTTATTAGGAGTTTTATTTTTTATTTTAGTTTAGATTTTAGGTTAGTTTATTTTAATTTATTTTTTTTTTTATTTATTTAGTTTATTTAGGTTATTTTAGCTATTTTTTTTTTTATTTTATTTAGTAGTTTTTTATCTTTTATTTTAGGTAGGTTTTAGTAGTCATTTTTTATTATTTAAGTTTTATGGTTTAGGTTTTTATTTAGTATTTATTTTATTTTATTTTATCTTTTACATTAGTTTTATCTTTATTAGGTTTTATCTTTTAGTTAGTTAGGTTTTATTATTTTATTTATTTATTTTATTTTTATTTATAGCTTTTTATTTTATTTAGGTATTTATATTTTTATTTTATTTTATTATTATAGTTTAGTTTAGAGTTTAGTTTAGTTAGGGTTTTAGGTCAGGTATGTTTATCATTTAGGTTTTAGGCTCAGGTAGGTTTCATTTTGGTATGGTTTTTTTTAAGAGCAAACCAGTGTTATTTTATTTATTTATTTTTATTTATTTATTTTATTTATTTATTTTTATTATTTTTTTATTTTTTTTTTTATATTTTATTAGTTTATTTTTTATTTATTTTTTTATTTTATTTTTTATTTAGTTTATTTTATTTTTTTTATTTTATTTATTTTATTTATTATTTTAGGTTTTATTTTTATTTTAGTTTTATTTTTTTAGTTTATTTTTATTTTATTTATTTAGGTTTTAGGTATTTTATTTTTTATTATTTTAGTTTTTTTATTTATTTTTATTTATCTTTTTAGTTAGTTTTTTTTATTTTTATTTATTTATTTTTTTATTTTTATTTTAGTTTTTTTAGTTTTATTTTATTTATATTTATTATTTAGTTTATTATTTTCTTTTATTTTTTTAGTATTTATTATTTTATATTTATTTTATTTATTTTATTTTTATTTTATTTTTTTTTATTTTTTTTATTTTATTTTTAGATTTTTAGTTATTTTTTATTTATTTTTTTATTTTATTTTATTTTTGGGGTTTTAGGTTTTATTTTAATTTTGTTATTTTTTATTTTTATCTTTTAGGGTTTATTTTTGTGTTTTATTTTATTTTTTATTTTTAGTTTTTAGTTTAGGGTTTTATATTTTTAGGGTAGGGTGGCTAGTTTAGTTTTTTTAAATTACATAAACAAGTTTAGTTTATTAAGATTATTTTATTTTGTTTACTTTATTTTATATTTTATTTAGTTTAGTTTTATTTTAGGTATTTAATTTAGTTTATGTTTTATTAGTTTATTTTAGGTTTATGGTTAGTATGTTTAATGAGTTTATTTTAATTTTAATTAGGCTTGTATTTTTTTATTTCACATAGGTTTAGGTTTTATATTAATTTTATAGGTTTAGGTTTTAGCTTTTATTTTAAGTTTAGGTTTAGGTTATTTTTGTATTTATTTGAGGTTTTATTCTTAGGTTTATTTTATTTTAGTTTAGTTTAGTTTTATTTTTATTTTAGTTTATTTTTAGTTTTAAATTTCATTTTTTAGGTTTAGGTTTTTAGGTTTAATTTGAATTTATTATTATTATTATTTTAGGTTTATTTTAAGATTTATTTAGTTAAGGTTTATTTTTTTAATATTTGGTTTAAGTTTAGGTTTATATTTATTTTTTTATGTTTAGGTTTTAGGTTTTTATTTTAGGTTTATTTTTAGGTTTTATTTTTTAGTTTAGGTTTAGGTTTATTTTTAATTTAATTTATTTCATTTAGTTTATGTTTAGTTTATTTTATGTTCAAGTTTTATTTATATTTGTTTAGTTTATTTTAGTTTAGGTTTAGGTTTATTTTATTTTGTTTATTTTATTTTTATTTTAGGTTTAGGATATTTTTTTTATTTTATTTTATTTTTAGGTTTATTTTAGGTTTAGGTTTTTATTTAGTTTTTATTTTATTTTATTTTATTTTAAGTTTATTTTCTTTTTATTTTATGTTTAGTTTTTATTTTATTTAGGTTTAAATTCTTAGGTTGATCTTATTTTTTAATTTAGTTCAAGTTTTTCTTTATTTTATTTTAATCTTTTTATTAGTTTATTTTATTTTATTTTTAGGTTTAGGTTTAGGTTTTTATTTTATTTTATTTTATTTTATTAAGGTTTAGGTTTTATTATATATTTTATGTTTAGGTTTTTTGGGTTTTTATTTAGTTTATGTTTAGGTTTTTAGGTTTTTAGGGTTTAGGGTTTAGGGTATAGGGTTTAGGGTTTAGGGTTTAGGGTTTAGTGTTTAGGCATTAGGGTTTAGGGTTTTTTTATTAAGTAAACTAGTTGGTTTAGTTTTATTTACTTTATTTTTTATTTATTTTAGTTTATTTTATCTTTTATTTTGATTTATGTTTATTTTTTATTTTTCTTTTATTTTGTTTATTTATTTTAGTTTATATTTTTTATTTTAGTTTATTTTTTAGGTTTAGGTTTATTTTTTAGTTCAATTTTATTTTTGTTTTATATTTTTGGTTTAGGTTTTATTTTTTATTTTTTTTTTATTTTGGTTTAGATTTAGTTTTTTATTTTATTTTTTATTTTTTGGTTTAGGTTTTATGTTTTTATTTCCAATTTATCTTTAGGTTTTCTTGTATAGTTTAAGTTTAGGTTTATTTTATTTTATTTAGTTTAGGGTTTAGGTTTAGTTTATTTTAGGTTTAGGTTAAGGTTTTATTTATTTTAGTTTAGGTTTAGGTTTATTTTATTATGTTTATTTTATTTTTATTTTAGGTTTAGTTTTTTTTTGTTTAGGGTTTAGGTTTTATTTTTTTTTATTTTTATGTTTTATTTTTAGGTTTATTTTTTAGGTTTAGATATTTAATTAATTTTTATTTTATTTTATTTTAGGTTTATTTTAGATTTATTTTACATTTAGTTTTTATTTTATTTAGGTTTCTTATTCTTAGGTTTATTTTATTTTATTTAGTTTAGAATAGGTTTTAAATAGTTTTATTTTAGTTTATTTTTATTAGCTTATTTTATTTCATTTTTATGTTTTACTTTAGGTTTTAGTTTCAATTTTTATTTTATTTTATTTTTTTATTTCATTTAGCTTTAGGTTTTATTTATTTATTTTATTTTTAGGTTATATTTAGTTTAGGTTTATGTTTTTAGGTTTTTAGGGTTTAGGGTTTATTTTATAAGGTTTAGGGTTTAAGGTTTAGGGTTTAGGGTTTTAGGGTTTAGGGTTTTAGGGTTTTGTGTTTAGGGTTAGGGTTTAGGGTTTAGTGTTTAGGCTTTAGGGCTTAGGGTTTTTACGATTTCGAGTTAGCTTAGGGTTTTTGGTTAGTTTAGGGTTTAGGGTTTAAGGTTTAGGGTTTAGGCTTTAGGGTTTAGGGTTTTATGGGTTTAAGGTTTAGGGTGGTTTAGTTAGTTTAGGGTTTAGGGTTTAAGTTTAGTTTCTGTTTAGGTTTAGGTTTAGGGTTTAGGTTTAGGTTTAAGGTTTTTAAGTTTAGGGTTAGTTTAGGGTTTTGAGTTTAGGTTTAGGTTTTAGTTTAGGTTTAGGGTTTAGGGTTTAAGTTTAGGGTTTAGGTTTTTTAAGTTTTAAGTTTAGGGTTTAGGGTTTAGGGTAGTAGGCTTAGGTTTAGAGTTTAGGGTTAGTTTTAGGTTTAGGTTTAAGGTTAGGGTTTTATTTTTATTTTAATTTTTAATATTTTTTAAATTAAGTTAATTGTAGGTTTAGGTTTATTTAGTTTTTAGTTTTTATTTTTTATTTTGATTTAGGTTTATTTTATTTTAGGTTTTTATTTTAGATTATTTTAGGTTTAGGTTTAGGTTTAGGTTTAGGTTTATGTTTATTTTATTTTAGTTTTATTTTTATTTTAGGTTTATTTTTATTTTTGTTTAGGTTTAGTTTTTATTTTATTTTTTTAGGTTTCAGTTTTAATTTTTGGTTTATTTTTAGGTTTTATTTTTTTGTTTAGGTTTACATTAATTTTTTTATTTTATTTTATTTAGTTTAGGGTTTAGGTTTAGTTTATTTTAGGTTTAGGTATAGGTTTTATTTATTTTAGTTTAGTTTATTTTAGTTTAGGTTTAGGTTTATTTTATTTTCATTATATTATTTTTATTTTAGGTTTAATTTTTTTTTAGTTTTGAGTTTAGGTTTTATTTTTATTTATTTTAAGTTTTATTTTTTTAGGTTTAGGTTTTTATTTGGTTACGTTCAGCAGTGAAGACTTGCACTTAGGGAAGCGCCTCTTTACATTATAATGGATGTTGGTAGATCTGAGTATCGGTGGTTTGACCTAAGTGTATTGGTCAACATTATGAGTCTAAGAACCCACTTGCCAAGGATCACATCTCCAACTCAAAAGAAAAGGTGATGTTGAGAGGATTCAATAAACAAGGTGAGAGGGCCTTGTGGTGTTTATTTTGGATATATGGGGGGGGTGGGGTACTTTTTTTGGAGATGAGTTACAACATTAAGGTATGATGTACTATCTCGAAAGATAGAGGAATTACCCTACAATGGACCTAATCACATAATAAGGACTCCTAAGGCATGATGGGTCTTCAAATGTTCCTGAGATTTTCCCCCGACTTTCCCTGGATGAATAAAGTAGGGTTTCTATTAAACCAGATTCTTAAGTTCCTTATGGAGGTAAGCCTCCATAGTTAATTACATCTTAAGAAATGAAATTTCCTAAGAATACTCTCGTTTAAAGTTGACAATTATCATGTCCAAAGATTTCAAGGTTAGACTATCAAAGGATTTGTTGTATTTGGAAAATCAATTGGGAAAGTTCAAGGAGAAGACTTATTTTTGGAATCCAAATGAAATAAGTAAGAAATGCTCATGATAATTGGGTAGTTATTTTTTTTAGCATCTAAACACACTTAAGAGACTAGAGCATGATGGTTGAAGATGACTTAATTGTTTTTTCAAATTTTATTTCATTTTAAACACATTTATTTGATAGAGGGAGGATTCTTGCTAAATGCATGATGAAATAAGTTAGTGGTCAAATCCTAGAGAATGTTCTCCACCTAAGGGATGCTCCTCAAGCATTGGGTTATCATACAAGGATGTAGATCCTTCATGTTCAAGAGAGAAATAATATCGTGCATGATGTGAAACATACAACCATATAGCTAAGGGTTGCTAATTATCTTATTTATGTAGGCTTTATTAGGTAGTGATTAGTTAGAAAAAGTTACATCTAAAGAAAAATCATATCAAGCCGCATTAAAGCATCAATCATTTAAACTATGAAAGGAGCATCCATTGACGATGTAAACTTCACATCAAATAATTATATAAACTATCATAAAAAGAATAAGCGGTCATCGGTATATTATCTACTGAAGAGAAAAGATGGGTAGCCGAGCTTTACCTTTATACAACATGGAATATGAAAGAATAATTATAATTATATTAAATGTAATGGGGGTCTTCTTTCTTCATATCTCCATTTTTTATTTGGTTCCTAATTTGATTTCGATGGTGCTTGCTTCAAAGGCTTCATAGGGAACCCTAGGATAAAGCCTTCTGGTCATTGCTCATCCTAATCTCTCATAACACTAATCTTAATTCCTATTGCAAAATTACATTTATAGGAAAAGTAAATCTAGACCTACAAAATAGAGGTTAGCTAAATATACATATAATCAGCGGTTGTATTTATAATTTGGACTTAGCATCCACACATGGGTAAATAAGCCCACTATCCTAACTTGGATTATGCATAAGGATTTAAGCAACCTGTAAAAAGCATTCACATTTATTTTTAGGCATCCTTAAGCATAATCCCTTGAAACATGATTAGGTAATATTGGCCTATCATCAGTCTATACCCCAACATCCACTAAAATAATACATGATATAAAAATATACATAACACCACTTAGAGCTAGAAGTGGTGACTTAATTCTAATGTGTGTATTAAGGCTTGTGCGTTAAGTCTTGTTAGGCATTATTATTATAATTTCTATGTGTAGAAGGATTCAATTTAACATGAAAGGTTGATTTCAATTGAAGTAGTTTAATTGAATTGAGAATTTTAATTTGTGTTTTCTTTTGTTTCATTTGATTACACTTAGCAACTAAGTTTTATAAAGAGAGGAAAAGAGGATTGCCCTTTTTCATCCCTACCTTAAGTCACTTTCTAAAGTATATTAATTTGATTTAGTTCTCTTTAGTGAATGTCTTATTAAATGATGTAATTAATCCTAAGTTTAGGTTCACTTTAAATAATCCAAATCAAAATGAAAGGCATCTTAAGATTAATTTAATTCAATTACTACCACATGACATATATTCATTCCTTTCCATCACATGTAACATGCATATGATTTAATTTATCTATACATATACATATTTTTACACTTAAATGATGAATGTATGTGTATGTTTAGAATTTTTATTTGATTGAATTATTTAAACATATTAATTTAAAACTTTATCCAAATTCTTATACAAATAGGACATAAGAATGAAATTAAATAGGCATGTGTCGTTGTTAAACTAAGGAAGTGAGTTAATCAAATTACCTCCTTGGAGCTAGCTAAAGCCTTGTATTCTCAAGATGTGCATATTATTTTCCCATTTGCATTCAAACATATGTAAATTCATATACATGAACAGGGAAAGTAAGCTCCAAATCATATGGCTAATTAATTCAACCACTTATTTGAATGCAATTTAATGTAAAATAATGATTTCACTAATCACATATACATATACATGTACAAAGATATAGGCAACTACGTGTTGTTGTTAAACTAGGAAAGTGAGGTAATCAAATGACCACCTTGGGGCTAACTAAAGCCTCGTATTCCCAGGATATCTAGACTACATACTTGCTTTTCTTGGACACACATGGATGTATACATAAATGAGGGAAAGAAAACCATGCAAAGATTGTATATTTTTTTATTGAATCATTTATATATATGAATTAAAGCACTATCCAAATTGTAATGTTGAAATACATAAGAATGAAATCAAATAGGTATGTGCTTGTTAAACCAAGTGAGGTAATCAAATGACCTCTCTTGGAGCTAGCCAAAACCTCATGTTCCGGATGTTGACTATATACCAATTACCATTCAATCTTATATAAATTAACACATGAAAAGAGGAAAGAGAACTCAACATTCATACACTTAAGCTATAAGCACATGCATTTCTTATGCATTTATAACTAGCACCATAACACATTTTATTATTCATTTATAAGCTTTAGAAAAATATATTTGGATTTAATAGTGATAATAGCCCATTAAATTAAATTAACATGCAAGCAAAGATATCCATTTTATTTTACTTGATTTTGAAAAGATGGATGCATGAATTCAATTGACATACCAAATTTAATATGATTAGAAAGAGGACAATCAAATATAAGCATGTGATTCATTCAACCAAACTAATTCTTCATGATAATCAAAGAAAATAAGATTATTTAAAGAAAACTGAAGCTTCCTTATTAATTAAGTTTTGGAATTGATTTGATTTAAAGAGGAGAAGAGAAAACATTACTAGTTATTTTAAACCCATTCCCACATTTGTGATTTGATTTAATTTAAGAAAATGTAATTAGGTTGATTTTATGGCTTAATTAGATGAATTAATCACCCTTACCTATGTCACCTTAAAGTAATTAACTAAATAATTATGGGCCAACAAGATTTGCATGGAAAATAAACTTGCAATGATCCTAAGAAATAAAAGGGGCCTAATGTAATTGGCTCATGATTAATTATTAATTAGATTAAGGGACTTAATTAATTACTCTTATGATTTTCCACACATGTGGACTAACCATAATTTCATTAAACTCCTTTAGGTTATTAAACACCTAAAGATATACCCGATGATTTAAATAATTAAGGTCTGATGTGATTATGATTTAATTTGATTAAGTGATTTAATTAATTAGTTAAATCTTAATTAATTTCATTTTAAAAAAGGGTGAAATGAACTTAGGGAAAGGGGTCAACCCTATATTCACTTAGTTCTTGAACAATGATTAATAAACTTAATTAACTAATTTATTATTGTTCATGCAATTAATTAATCATTAATTAACTAAAAAGAGTAGTTAAGGTTTAATTAGCTAATTTCCTAATAAAATGAGTAATAAAGCCCAAGAACATCATGGGAGGTAGTCCCATTAAATTAACCCATAAAATTTGAGATTAATTGCTCAAGTAATTAAGGAGTACTTAAGCTAATTAATTTTATAATTAAACCTTAATTACTGTTCAAAATTAGTTAAGATCATTTTAAATTAATTCTCCTTTGAAATACCATTAGAATGAGTATTTATTTGTACTTTTTATTTCTCTATGATTTTTTATGAGTTATAGAAATTTCAGCCATTAAAAATGATTAATTAAGCCTAATTAAAGCCTAATCTTGTTGGCGCCATGTGGCACGCTGACGCGGTGCATTTTCTACGTGGCACCATGGGAATGTCTACTTAAAACTTATCCAACTCAGTGCTTATGTGGGAGTGGAGGATGCATTTTCTCATCATTTTGATCTAAGATTGGATGGCTATGATTAATTCCACAGCTTAATAGGATTAAATCGAATCGATCTAGCGAATATAATCAGGACTGACCATTTTGATCATGTAAAATGGATGGTGCGTGATCTAACATCACATGAGTGAGGGAGAATGGAGTTTGTCCGCCATTTCTAACTTGATCCGAGCTTACCCGATCTTGGATCAATTCCAAAAGGATCTGACACATTCATGGCATCGATCAAAGAGGATCCAACGGTCAAGATCACGGAACATGCAAGTTTTCTTCAAAAAGTACCAACCCATTTTTGTCTAAGGATCAATTTTGGAAGCATACCTCATCGGAGCTCAAGACCGGTGGCTCGAACGATTGAGGAAGCTTCATCTAGTTGAGATGAAGCATTATTGAGCAACAATTGGATCAATTCCTCATTGTTCGCTTAAAAGGTGATAAACTGATGATTTGGAGCTTGATTTTGATCAAGTTTCCACCTCTGGTGCTCAGGAAGCTTGGGAGATAATTTTTTTTCCATGATGAGCCCTAAGGAAGCTGTGTGCAAAGTTAATTTGAGTTTGATGGAGAAATGAGAAAGTTAGGTCAAAAATGGAAGTGTCCTATTTTAGGATAGACATGAATGATATTTTTTTATTGAGGAATGAGCTTAGGAGCTTAGAATGGCTCTAGCAACTCTTCTTGTGTAGCTAGGTCTTTATGAAATGATTTTTGTTTGTGTTTGAGTGGAAACGAGGGGGTGTATACCCCCTTTTATCTTGATCGAATGGTGGGATCAAGTTTGGCTTCTAATGATTGTCCGGCCATCTCTCAGAGCCGTGGGTGACAAGGAGGAAGTGAGTTGGCTCAGCTTGGTTAGCTGAAGGTGTGGAGGTGGCTGCCAAGGAGGAATCATGAAAGGCCTATGGGTTTCAAATGCTCTAATGGGGAGGGTTAGGTGATTTCACCTCCCATGGGTCATGGAAAACCTAACCACCCCTTGGGTCAGGTTGGGCAGTGTCCTCCCTAGGTAGACAATTGGGAGAGTACCAAGTGGCCAAGGAATGGAAATGACCACTTACATGAGTGATTTGTCTCATATGATGTCCTTTACTCAAGGGTAGAATGATCATTTGGATTTTAATTTGGGCTGAGCCAAAAGTGGGTTAGCCCAAATTTCAAGTCAATTTGAGTTGATTTGGTTAGGTTTGGCTCAATTTGATTCATTTAAGCTAAGCCAAGTTCATATGATTATTTAGAATGTTTTGGTTCAATTGGTTTGGTTTAGTTTATCTTAGATTTAATTTTGGCTCATTTGAATTCAATTGGGTCAAATGGGTTAAGTTGACCAATTTGACCAAATTGGCCAAATTATCAATGGTTGGGTGTTGGTTTGGGTTTAGTTCACCAGTTGAAGATGATTGTAGGCTTTGGTTTCAATTAATTTGTATTTGGTTTTGATTTAGGCCAACTTGACCCTTTAGGTCAATTTGGGCTAAGTAGGTCAATTGGGTTCAATTGGGTCCAATCATGGCTTTGGTCAAGTTCAACAATCAATTTGGAATGAACTTGAGCAATTGGTTATTATCAATTTGGTTTATATTTTGATTTGACCCAATTTGGTCTTTTAGGTCAATTTGGGTCAACTTGGGTTAAGAGGGCCAATTGGGTTTGGTTTGACTCAATTGAAGGTCAAATCATATTCAAATATTGATTTTGATTTGGTATGAATCATTGGTTTCAAAGGATTTGGCTTAGGTTGCAATTTAGCTAGTTTGGGTTCATATGGGTTAAGGGTTGACTTGGTCAAATGACCAAGTTGACTTGGCTTGACCTAATTTGTGGCAATTGATCAACCTAGGGTGATCAACAATCATAATGGGAGGTTTTGATCGACTTGGTTCTATCCAATTTGGGTAGGATTACTACTTGGCTCAAATAGGTCAAATTGCCCACTTTGGGTCAAGTGAACTAATTGGATTTAGTTGGCTTAATTTTTGGTTGAGTTTGATTTAGTTGAGTTTATATATGGATTTGGGATTGATATATAAATTCAATTGCAATTGGGTTCAAATGGGTTTTGGTTTTTATTGAACATTTCAAGTCAAAAGGGTTAAGTTGGTTTGACTTGGGTTGATTTTGGTTTGGCTTGATGATTGTAGATTTAATTTATATTTGTCAATATGATTGAAGGTATGATTGATTCATGAGAAAATCAATTGAATTTGGGTTTTGGAATGAAGGAATTTTGCTAAGTCCATGGAGTTGGGTCATGTGGCTTAGGTTTGGATTTTGATTTGGTTTGATTTAGTTTTGTTGATTTAAATGTATATTTCATTTAAATTTGTGAAGATGATTGAAAATATGGTTGATTTGTGAGAAAATCAATTGAGTTTGACTTGATTTGGATTAAGATTTGGCTAAGTCCATGGGATAGGTCATATGGCTTAGGAAGGGTTTTGATTTAATTTGATTTAGTTTGATTTAGTTTTGATCATTTGAATGTAGATTTGATTTATATTTAGGAAGATGATTGAAGATATAAATTGATTATGAAAAATAATTGATTTTGGATTGATTTGGATTAAGATTTGGCAAAAGTCACAGGATAGGTCATATGGCCTAGGAAAGGTTTCAAGTTTGGATTTGATCATGGGCTTCAATCATTTGGTTTTGAAATTTGGGTTTGGATTTGAATTTTAATTTGATGTTTGAATTGAACTTGAGGTTTGGTTTTATAAGGTGAACATGGATTGGATTTGGGTTGTAAGGTAGGCGGATTATCCTAATCCCTAAGGCATAACCTAATCCTATGGTTAACCTTTCTAAGTCTTTAGGCTTATGTTAAGTGTTTACCTAATTTCTAGAAGTGTCTTGGGAAGTCTTAGTATTTAGAAGACTCTATGTCTATGGGAAGATTGAATCACTCACAAAGTGAGGTCAGCATAGGCTCTATAGTGTTGCCCTTTGAGATAGATGATTGGAAGACCTAAACCAAGTTTCATATTATAGGCTCGGATACATATTTCAACACTTTGCTAGGGAGACCATGGATACATGAGAACAACATAATTCCATCCTCACTACATCAGTGTATAAAGTTTGTGAGAGATGAGATTATCTATGGTGTCAAAGGAGATCTCAAGCCATTTATAGTTCACGAGGTTGACATATATGATGATGCAGCTTACTACCTCACTCAAAATCAACAAGTCTATTCTCTTGAACTTGCCTAAAGTATAAAAATAAAATAAAAAGAAAAAAAAGAAAGAGAAAAAGAAAAAGAAAATAAAAGAGAAAATGAAAAAGAAAATAAAAAGGGGGTGGAAATAGACTTGGAGGCGGAAGTGGAGCCTGACATTAGATTCCACCCATAGTTCATTACTCCATTCAAACATATGGTAGGATGACTTGACATCCACAGGAGGAAGAGGCGTTCAGGCGGTCCAGGGTGGAAAACCTCCTTATTGGTCACCTAATGAAAGATATGTCCCAACTACCAAGAGTACACCTGCTATCCATATAGACTTAGAATCTAGTTCATAGAATGAGTCTTATATGGTTAGCACACTAGACTCTTCTCGGTAGATTCCTCTTGAAGGTGACACTTGAGCAAATATGAAGATTGGGCTCCAAAGCAAAGCATAAGTGTCTCCAAGTCTTGGCTAATTATCCACCCATTGAGAAGCATTGCCTAGCTTTAATCTTTGCATCCCAAAAGCTACAACACTACATGCTCCCTGATAAGGTGAACTTAATCTCTAGGATCAATCCACTATAGTATCTCATGACACAGCTGATGCTATCTGGACAGTTGGCACGATGGTCCAAGATCCTCTTGTAATTTGACATTACCTTTGTACCCCTCCGTTATGTGAAAGGACAAGCATTAATGGATTTATTAGTAGCACACCCACTTTCAAATAACTCTCCACTTAGTGGTGATCTCCCAGATGAACAAATCATGAACTAAGAGGATACTAGCATTCACCATTGGGAGATGTACTACGATGGTGCGGCTTCCTCTGAAAGAGGAGAAGAACCACAATCTACTATTCTAGAAAAGACAAGGTTAGGAATAATTCTCTTAACTCTAGACCTCGATGTGATGAGATTCTCATATCTGTCTAATCCTTGCACCAACAATGAAACTGAATATGAGGCTCTGATTGTCGATCTGGAGTTAGTCAATACTCTAAACATCCCGAACATCAACATCTTTGAGGATTCTCAGCTAGTTTTCAACCAAATTTTTGGGTCCTATAAGGTTATAAATCCCAAGCTCCACCACTACCACAAGTACACAACAGAGTTGTTGGCCCAAATCCTAGAGGTTAACATTTATAAGATTCCTCGAGGAGAGAATGTCATAGCATATGCTTTAGCCAAGCTTGCCAAGAGTTGGCATGTTCGGAGGATGTGTCCATATCAATAAAGGTCCAAAATAGATAAGTCTTATCCTTTACTGATCTTGAACTTATCAAAAATACTCTCTTGAAGGAGGTTGCCATTCCCAAGAAGGATGAGGAGTTAGATTGGAGGCAACCATTCATGGATTACTAAATAAAGGCAAACTACCTCAAGTCCCAAGCCCATCAGATTAAGCAGAGAGCACTTTCCTATGCTCTTATGGATGGTGTCTTATGCCAATGGATGTTTGATCATATGTGGTTACATTATTTAGACAAGAACAAAGCTTGTAAGATCATGACTGAGGTACACTAAGGATTATGTAGAGCCAAGCAATCCAATTTGAAGATGAAAGCAAAGATCAAGAGAGTAGGATACTACTGGCCATCGATGATCAAAGATTGCATAGATATAGCTAGGCTATGCCACCAATGTTAATTCATGGTGTGATCCTACACCAACCACCCAATATTATACATCCTACATTGGCTTCATGGCCATTCAGTGTTGAGGTAGTGGGTCGATTGATCCTCTTTCTTCCGGTCATCGGTTCATCTTAGATACTCTTTTACTTTTCCAAATGGGTGAAGGTAATTTTGCTCAGAGAGGTCACAGCTTAGCATGTGCTCCAGTTTTCTAGAAACCATATCATATATAGGTTCAAAGTGCTTCGACAAATTATATCTGATAATGGTACTGCATTCAAGAGCACCGAGATTGATAACTTTTCTCAGAGACACATAATATATTGAAAATAATCTACCATCAACTACACAAGGGCAAAGGGCTTAGCAGAAGCCTTCAACAAAACTCTCATTCAAATACTGAAGAAGACACTCGACAATAACAAGTGATAGTGGCATGAGCAATTAGTTGAAGGTTTATGGGCCTACCACACCACATATAGAACTCCAACTCAATCTACTCCTTTCTCTTTAGTGTATGGGTGAAATCTACCATTAGAAGTCCAACTCCCATCACTAAGGATAGTTATGGGTAGCAAGATCACAACAGAGCAGAACACCAAGTTAAAGTTAGAAGAGCTTGAAGGTTTAGAGGAGAGACGCCTACGAGCATGCCAAAACTTTGAGTTGTACAAAGCTAAAATGATTCAAGCTCATAACAAGTTGGTCTTTCCTAGTGCTTTTCAAGTAGGAGAGCTTATTATAGTTCTAAGGAGACTGATTGTTGGTCGGCATTTTTGAGAGACATGTTTGAACCCACTTGGGAAAGCCCTTTTGCCATAGAGAAGGCCTACCAAGGTGGATCTTATCAGCTTACTAATCATAAGGGAGAGAGCCCAATGCTCCAATCAATGGGCTCTACTTAATGAAATATTATAAATATTGTTTGAAAATAATTATCATCATTGAAAATTCCATTTTGAATTCAATCTCTTCCATGTTGAAAGTATTCTTATTTGTGAATTTTCCTCAATGTGTTTAGGGTAAGTGTAAGGAACCTGAGTGGCATTCTATCCATTGTCAACACAACACAAACACAAACTACACAAAAATATATAAAATAAACACATATCTTTTTCTTGGCTCCTCACGAGTTGAGATAATGCCCAGTGACACTCACTTCTTTGCTCTAGGTCGAGTTGACATGCTTTAGTGTGTCACCCTAGTTCTTGCTTTGGAGGATGTAAGTCTGTATGCTTTCCTTCTTTACTTGGCCACTACACACTTGAGTGCCTTTATTTTTAGGCCTTGTGTGGCGATAAGCTACGTCATGTTGGCTTCATTTAAGAGGACGTAAGTCTGATATGATTTCTTCTTGGATTATCCTTCATTCACTGACTCAGTCGAGTATATTTGAGGTTTAGGATAAATCCCATTATGGCTCCTTCCCTCCTTACTAGTTCAAGTTTGGGTCTAGTCCTTCCTCGGGGATCCCCGCTTAGTAGTTGCTCTAGGTCAGATACCATCTGTCCCCCCGATGACTGACTATCCCAATGATTAGTTCCACTTAAAAAGTTGTAAGCCAATAAGCTTTCTTTCTAGATTGATCATTGCACACCGATGGGCACCTTAGGTTGGTTGGTTTTAACTATGCTGATGGTACACCACTCATCTTGGATACACCGTTGGTTGGTTCATAGATACACCTCATGGTATATGTAAGTGCTACACTTTCTCCTTGAGTTGGCCATAAACTTATAAGCTTTCTTTTCCAAGGCTCGGGATAACCCCTAATAGCTCCCACAGCTATATTTAGATCACATCTTTTGTGACCCCATTTAAACACTACCCGAGTTATTGGATTGAACAGTTCCCCATTCCTAGTAACCACCCATGTCATTGGAGAATTCATCTTATGGATATGCAGATTCTCCCTTAGTCTAGTAAATCTGAGATAGGTTAAGGTTGACATAGCCTCTTGTTAGTGTGGTCCCTTGCACACCAACAAGGCCCGTGCAAAGATATAAACAAAATATATATTCACTTGTGGATTAGGAGGACACCTTTAGCGGTACCTTTTCCCAAGCATGAATCCTATCTTTAGGGGGTGTCAGCAAAACTCCCTATAGGAATTGCCTGACTACTCTTAAGTTGATATAAGTCCCTAGTGACATTCACTCAGTAGTCTCCCCTAAGTCAGGTTTGATTTGTTGTGATATGAACAGGTCACCCTAGTGATTGTTCCCTACTTTAGAAGATGTAAGTTTTCTACTCCTTCCTAGCATAGCCATCACACACCGAAAAGAAACCCTTTAGGTTGGCTAGCTCTACCCCACATCCAGTAGACTATCCCTTTGGATTTGTAAATCTATGATAGGACAAGTCTAATATAGCCCCTTCTCAGTGGATCCATCACACACCAACATGGTCCATAAATTAAATCTTCAAATTTGATTGAGCTCATATCCCCAACAGATATGCCCTCAATTCAAAATCAAACTAAACCAAAAAAACCATATTAAATCACTTAAATTTAAGATAAAATTAATCCTGACTACTTTTGAGTTGACATAAGTCTCTAGTGGTATTCACAAAGTAGTAGGTCGATTTATTGTTCATCCAATAGGTCACCCTTGGTTATTCCTCACTTTAAGATGTAAGCTGTATGCCTTCTTCACAACCATTGCCACAACCCATTAGGTTGCCTAGCTCTACCACTCAGATGACAATCCATTTGAATTTATAAACCTAGGTGGGTCAAGTAGCCCCTTCTTAGTGGGTTCATTGCAATAGGATCCATACATTAACTTCAGTTAAATTAAAGATCTAATTTTCCCCAATGGAGCCCCAAATCATATGTAATAAATCAAATTCAAAACCAACCTCCCTAGTGGAGCCAAATTAAACCAACTCCCCAGAAGAATGTACATTAAAAAAATCCAACCAAACTCTATTTTTACATCCCACAAATCAAATCGAAATCCAATCCCGGTAGATAACTTTGAATGGAAGGTTCATATATAATCCCTAGTGGACTCGAGCCCATATCTCTAGATATGCCTCCATCAATTAAAATAAAACAAATTAAAAGTCGATTCAATCTTAATCCTCGATTATATATTCTTATCCCCAATGGATCTTCTTTCCATAAATCATATAATCAAATCAAATTCAAACCTAGTAGATTTTTTTCTTTTCTCGACATAGACCCTTCACATGTCATGTCCAATGCATGTGTGATCCCCTAGCAGATCTCCCTCCATGTCCTTGACATGGAATTCTCATCAAATATTATTTCTTTTCTTATGCATACCTTTAATATTTCAACCAAAATCCTAACAATGTATTCATTCAAATTACATCATCTGAACATTGTAATCAACATTTTATGATTTGTGATGGTGCAAGCTCAAACTACTATATATCATGCTAAACATATTATAGTGTGAATTAACACACTATATTATATTATAATATATGATGTATATTATAATTTGTTATAATATAATATATTCTCTAACATTACACCTCATTAGAATCACTTAAAGGAACAAATAAAAAAAATTTCTCAAAATATGAATAGTGTTCATTATGGATGTAAAATTATTATATTAGAAATAATAGCATAATTTTGTGTTGCTTCTTGCTGTGTGCCTTGAATTTGGCCAAATTCTTCCATGTCAACCTTCAAATTAATATTTGTGTGAGTTTTGACCCAATGTATTATAACAAAAGTAAAATAAACTAAAATGTACAATAATATTTAGTAACCACCATTGATTCATATATATGTGAAGTTATATTGTTATGTACATTATATTTTAATATGCTTTCATATAATATATTAACTTACATTACACCTTAAAATGAATCACTTTAACCAAAAAATTAATAAAATTTTGGTTAAAAAATGAACATTAATTTTGGATGGAAAATTCCATTCTTTTGATTAAAAGACACACCATAGCACACCCCCAATGATGTTCCTTAAAGCTTACCTTAAAGGACAAATCCCATCATCTCAACCTATAAATTAGTATTTTTTATGAATTATACGAGTACAAACTCTACTACATCATAATATAACAAACTAAAATATGTTAAACAACAAGTAGTAATACACAATAGTATGCCATAATGCATGATGCTACACTATGTTATGTCATCCTATATTATAATACACTATAACATATAATATTATATTATATTACATATCACATCACAAAGGATTACTTTAGATAAAAAAATTTGTCTAAATAATAAAAAACTATATATTTTAGTCGTATCACTTACATATTTTAAATTGAAATAATATATTATTATTCCATGCTCCACTTATTATGAATTTGGCCAAATTCAACCATTTTAAAGTCTAAATCAACATTTTTATAAATAATGCTAGTGTAGGCTCGACTGCATAATTATAAAACATTAAAAGAATTTAAAATGCAACAATATATATATAATGATATGATGCTATACTATGCAACATATAATATTTATTTAAAACATAAAATCTTACATTTTATACTACAAGTGGCATAACACACCTTTGGTACTACAACCTAATTCCCACTTCAAATTTAACGAATTTCATCATCTGATTTTTTAAATAAATATTTTATGATTTATATTAATATAGACTATAGGGCGCAATACCATAATATATGAAACATTTCAAAACATCTTATAACATCCAAAAACACATCAATATGTGCTCAAATATATGATGCAACATTATACTATAATACATGGTATTATAATATGATTTAGGATTAGGGTTTAGGGTATTCAAATCTGTAATAGTCAAGGGAAATTCTCTTGAAGACATTTTCTTTAGCTACAATAACTACATTAGGATTAGGTCATTCTTTAGATCTACTTCTAATGACATGTTTATTCAAGGTGTAGGATTTAGGGTTTGGGGTTGGGGGTTTATGGCTTAGGTTTTAGGGTTAGTTTAGGTTTAGGGTTTAAGGTTTAGGGTTTACAGTTTAGGGTTTAGGGTTATAGGTTTTAGGGTTTTGGGTTTATGGTTTTAGGGTTCAAGGTCTAGGGTTTAGGGTTTAGGGTTTTAGGTTTAGTGTTTAGGGTGTAGGGTTTACGATTTAGAGTTTAGGGTCTAGGGTTTAGGGTTTAGTGTTTATGGTTTAGGGTTAGGGTTTAGGGTTTTGGTTTTTGGTTTATGGTTTAAGTTTTAGTTTAGTGTTTATGGTTTAAGGTTTTTTTAATAGAGAACAAATTCAGATAAAACATTGCTTCTTTTTATTTCATCAAGTAGCACAAGTTTTCTAAAACACAGTGGCAATAAATGAGCACCCATGAGCAAAAAAAAAAACCTAGATAAGTAGAACCATAGTTCCATAGATGGATCAGATTCTTCATTTTCTCCAATTCCCATAGCCCTTTTTTGAGTAGTGGGATCCATCATATCTTGATCTCTCCCTCACCACGATGGCAACCTCCATCGTTCCTCTGCCTCCATAAACATCCTTTTATCATCACCTCCATATCCCCACCACTATAATAACCACTCGCCTTTGCCTCCATCCCAGGCTAGTTGATGGTGGTGTTCCTGCCATCAAGGTTATGCCAATTGGTTTAGGGTTTAGGGTTAGTTTAGGGTTAGTTTAGAGTTTAGGGTTTAGGGTTTAGGGTTTAGCATTTAAGGTTTGGGGTCCACGGTTTAGGGTTGTAGGTTTTAGGGTTTAGGGTTTAGGGTTTTAGGGATTAGGGTTTAGGGTTTTAGAGTTTAGTGTTTAGGGTTTAGAGTTTAGGGTTTTAGGGTTTTAGGTTTTAGGGTTTAGGTTTGTAGGTTTAGGGTTTAGGGTTTAAGGTTTAGGATTTACATTTTTGGGTATTTTTTTAAATTAAGTAAATTGGCAGGTTTAGGTTTATTTAGTTTATTTTTTTATTTATTTGAGTTTATTTTTTTTATTTAGGTTTTTTAATTTTTCTTTAGTTTAGTTTATTTATTTTAGGTTTATTTATTTTAGTTTAAGTTTCTTATTTTTATTTATTTTTTAGGTTAAGGTTTTTTTAGTTGAGTTTTATTTTTAATTTATTTTGAAGGTTTTGATTTAGGTTTAGGTTTTTATTTTATTTTGAAGGTTTAGGTTTTAGATTATTATTTTAGGTTAATTTTAGGTTTTTTTTAGGTTTTATTTTTTAGTTTAGATTTAGGTTTATTTTTAGTTTATTTTATTTTATTTAGTTTAGGTTTAGGTTTAGTCTTAGTTTATTTTAGGTTTAGGTTTAGGTTTTATTTATTTTAGTTTAGTTTATTTTAGTTTAGGTTTTGGTTTATTATATTTTTATTTTAGGTTTAGGTTTTTTTTTTAAGATTAGGGTTTAGGTTTTATTCTTTATTTATTTTTAGGTTTTATTTTTAGGTTTACTTTTTATGTTTAGGTTTTCATTTAATTTTTATTTTATTATATTTTAGGTTTATTTTATTTTTATTTTAAATTTAGTTTTTATTTTATCAAGGTTTTTTATTCTTTGGTTTATTTTATTTTTTTAGTTCAATTTAGGTATTTCTTGATTTTATTTTAGTTTATTTTTAGTTTTCATTTTATTTTTAGGTTTAGGTTTAGGTTCTAGTTTAAGTTTTAATTTTATTTTATTTATGTTTAAGTTTTATTACTTATTTTATTTTTAAGTTTTATTTAGTTTAGGGTTTAAGGTTTAGTGTTTTAGGGTTTAACATTTTAGGGTTTAGGGTTTAGGGTTTAGGGTTTAGGGTTTAGGGTTTAGGGTTTTCAAGGTTAAGGGTTAAGTGTTTAGGGTTTTAGGGTTTCTAGTTTAGGGTTTAGGGTTAGAGTTAGAGTTTAGGGTTTAGGGTTTAGGGTTAGTTTAGGGTTTAGGTTTTATGGTTTAAGTTTAGAGTTTTTTAGGGTTTAGGGTTTAAGGTTGTAAGTTTAGGGTTTAGGGTTTAAGGTTTAGGATTTATGGTTAGTTTTTGGGTTTAGTGTTTAGTTTTTTTTAAGAAAAAATTAAGTAAATAGATAGGATTAGGTTTATTTCATTTATTTTAGTTTATTTTATTTTTTATTTTTATTTAGGTTACCTTTTTATTTTTATTTAGTTTGGATTATTTATTTTAGGTTTATTTATTATAGTTTATTTTTTATGTTTATGTTTAGGTTTAAGTTTATTTTATAGTTTAGTTTTATTTTTATTTTATTTTTTAGGTTTAGGTTTTATTTTTTATTTTTAGGTATAGGTTTAGGTTTTTATTTTATATTTTTCAGGTTTAGGTTTTAGGTTTTTATTTTAGGATTATTTTTAGTTTATTTTTTTTTATTTAAGGTTTTGGTTTAGGTTTCGATTTAGTTTATTTTTGGTTTAGGTTTAGGTTTCATTTATTTTAGTTTAGTTTATTTAACTTTGTCTTTTGGTTTATTTTATTTTTTACTATAGGTTTAGGTCTTTTTTTAACGGTTTAAGTTTTATTTATTTATTTTTACATTTTAATTTTAGGTTTAGTTTTTCAATTTAGGTTTTTATTTTATTTAATTTTAAGTTTATTTTCTTTTTTTTAGGTTTAGTTTTTATTTTATTTAGGTTTTTTATTTTTTAGTTTAGTTTAGGTTTTTATTTATTTTATTTTAGTTTAAATTTTTTTATTTTTTATTTTTTTAAGTTTAGGTTTAGGTTTAGGTTAGGTTTAAGTTTTAGTTTAGGTTTTTATTTTATTTTACTTTTTATTTTCTTTTGGTTTAGGTTTTTTTATCTATTTTAATTTTAGGTTTTATTTAGTTTAGGTTTAGGATTTTAGATTTTGAAGATTTAGGGTTTTGTGTTAGATGAGGGTTTTTGGTTTTGGGTTTCGGGTTTGGTGTTTAAGGTTTAGTGTTTAGGGTTTAAGGTTTAGGGTTTAGGGTTTAGGCTTAGGTTTTTAGGTTTAGGGTTTTATAGTTGTGAGTTTAGGGTTTAGGGTTTAGGGATTAGGGTTTAAGTTTTAGGCCCAATGTTTAGGTTTTAGTTTAGGGTTTATGGTTTTTGGTCATTTTTTTAACAGAGAACAAATTTAGATTAAACATTTCATCTTTTTGATTTCATCAGTACAGAAATAAGAGACATTGATAAAAATGAACACATATAGAGCAAATCAAAAGCCCTAGATAACTTGAACTATCTCTACTATAAAGACCCAGTTCCATAAGCACCTGATCGGATCAGCCATTCTTTAATTTCTCCAATTCCCATCAGAACCACCCCAACCTCTCGATTTATTGGATTGACCATCATATCCCTGATCTCTCCCTCCCCCACCACCACAGTTGTAACCTCCATCACTCCTCCCGCCTCCATAACTACCATTGCTCTGACCACCACCTCCATATCCACGATCCACCCCAGCCTATGATAAACTCTGCCTCACCTCCATTAAATCTAGGCTAAGCACGAGTGATGTTCACCTTCAAGGTTTTGCACATTCTTACGGTTTAGGTTTATTAGGTTTTTAGGTTTACATTTATTTTTTAATTTATTTAGTTACTTTAGGTTTAGATTTAGGGTTTAGGGTTTAGGGTTTAGTTTGGTTTAGGGTTGGTTGGTTTAGGGTTTAGGGTGTAAGGTTTAGGGTGTAGGGTTTAGGGTTTAGGCTTTAGGTTTTTAGGGTTTATGCTTTTAGGGTTTAGGGTCTAGGATTAGGGTTTTGGGTTTAGGCTTTAGGGTATACTGTTTAGGATTTAGGGTTTTGGGTTTAGGATTTAGGGTTTAGGGTTTAGGTTGTAGGTTTAGGGTTAGTTTTTAGGTTCGGTGTATAGGGTTTAGGGTTTAGGGTTCATGATTTAGGGTTTAGGGTTTCTTTTTTAAATTAAGTAAATTGGTAGGTTTAAGTTTATTTAGTTTTATTTATTTATTTTAGTTTATTTTATTTTTTATTTTTATTTAGGTTTATTTTTTATTTTTATTTAGTTTAGTTTAATTACTTTACATTTATTTATTTTAGTTTTGGTTTCTTATTTTAGTTTTTTTATGTTTAGGTTTATTTTTTAGTTGAGTTTTATTTTCATTTTATTTTTTAGGATTAGGTTTTATTTTTTATTTTTAAGTTTAGGTTTGAGTTTTTATTTTATTTTTTATAGGTTTAGGTTTTAGATTTTTATTTTAGGTTAATTCTTAGGTTTTATTTTTTAGTTTAGGTTTATGTTTATTTTTATTTTATTTTATTTAATTTAGGTTTAGGTTTAGGTTTAGGTTTAGGTTCTATTTATTTTAGTTTAGTTTATTTTAGTTTAGGTTGAGGTTTATTTTATTTTGTTTTTATTTAGTTTTTATTTTAATTCATTTTATATTTATTTTATTTTTATTTTAAGTTTAGTCTTTATTTTATTTAGGTTTTTTTAGGTTTATTTTATTTTTTAGTTTAGTTTGGGTTTTTATTTATTTTATGTTATTGAGATCTGACTTTTTTATTTTATTTTCTTTTTAAGTTTAGGTTTAGGTATTAGGTTTAGGTTTTAGTTAAAGTTTTATTATATTTTATTTATTTATTTTATCTAGGTTTAAGTTTATTATTTATTTTGTAATTAGGTTTTATTTAGTTTAGGTTAATATTTTTACATTTTTAGGGTTTAGGGTTTATGATTTAGGGTTTAGTGTTTAGGGTTTAGGGTTGTAGATTTTAGGGTTTTGGGGGCTTAGAGGTTAGGTTTTAGGGTTTTAGGGTTGTAGGTTTAGGGTTGTACGTTTAGGGTTGTAGGTTGTAGGTTTAAGGTTTAAGGTTTTTTTTTTTAATTTTTTAAAATTAAGTATACTAGTAAGTTTAGGTTTATTTAGTTTATTTAGTTATTTTTTTATTTTATTTTATTTTATTTTATATTTTATCAATGTTAATTTTTATTTTTATTTAGTTTAGTTAATTAATTTTATGTTTATTTATTTTAGTTTCTTTTTTAGTTTTAGGTTTACTATTTAGTTTAGTGTTGTTTTTATTTTATTTTTTAGGTTTAGGCTTTATTTTTTATTTTTAGGTTTAGGTTTAGGATTTTATTTTTTATTTTTTTAGGTTTAGGTTTTAGGTTTTTATTTTAAGTTTATTTTTATGTATTAATTTTTAGTTTATATATTTTTTTAGTTTATTATATTTTATTTAGTTTAGGTTTAGGTTTAGGTTTAGTTTATTTTAGGTTTAGGTTTAGGCTTAGGTTTTATTTATTCTAGTTTAGTTTATCTTAGTTTAGGTTTAGGTTTATTTTATTTTTATTTTAGGTTTAGTTTTTTTAATTTTGGGTATATGTTTTATTTTTTATTTATTTTTAAGTTTTATTTTTAGGTTTAAATTTTTCTTTAGTTTTTATTTATTTTTTATTTATGTTTTTTATTTTAATTTTAGGATTAGTTTTTATTAAATTTAGGTTTTCTATTTTTTAATTTTGTTTAGGTTTTTATTTATTTATTTTTTATTTTATTTTCTTTTAGGTTTAGGTTTTATTTTATTTCATTATTTCATTTTATTTTGGTTTAGGTTTTCTTGTTTATTTTATTTTTAGGGTTAGGTTTTTGCTTTTTAGGGTTTAGGGTTTATGGTTTTAGGGTTTAGATTTTAGGGTTTAAGGTTAGGGTTTAGGGTTCAGGGTTTATGGTTTAGTGTTGAGGATTTAGGGTTTAGGCTTTTTAGGGTTTAAGGTTTAGGGTTAGCTTAGGGTTTAGGGTTAGTTTAGGCTTTAAGGTTTAGGGTTTTGGGTTTATGGTTTACAGTTAGTTTAGGGTTTAGGGTTTAGGGTTTAGGGGTTTAGGGTTTTAGAGTTTAGGGTTGAGGGTTTAGGGTTTAGGGTTAGGACTAGAGTTTATGGTTTATAGTTTAGGGTTTAGGGTTTATGGTTTAGGGTTTAATGTTTATGGTTTTAAAGGTTTAGGGTTTAGGATTTGGGGTTTATGGTTTAGGGTTTAGGGTTTAAGGTTTAGAGTTTTTTTTTTCTTTTTTTTAATTAAGTAAATAGGTAGGTTTAGGTTTCCCTTAGTTTATTTAATTTTCATTAGTTAATTTTAGTTTTTAATTTTTTTATGTTTATTTTTTATTTTATTCAGTTCATTTTATTTATTTTAATTTAATTTTTTTTAGTTTATTTTTCAGGTTTACGTTTATCTTTATTATTTAATATAATTTTGTTTTTTATTTTATTTTTTTAGGTTTAGGTTTATTTTTTTTTTATTTTTTAGGTTTATTTTAGGTTTTTTATTTTTATTTAGGTTTATTTTTTAGTTTAGGTTTAGTTATTTAGTTTAGGTTTTTTAGTTTATTTTGGTTTATTTTAGTTTTTATTTTAGGTTTAGGATTTTATTAGGTTTAGTTTATTTTTTAATTTTATTTTTTATTTTATTTTAATTTAGTATTTTATTTTATTTTATTTATTTTGTTTATTTTTATTTTTATTTATTTTTTATTTTATTTTGGTTTAGGTTTATTTATTTTATTTATTTTTATTTTTATTTTTAGGTTTAGGTTTTTTTTATTTTATTTAGGTTTAGGATTTATTTATTTAATTTAAGGTTTAGGTTTAGTTTAGGTTTAGTTTAGGGATAAGTTTTAGGTTTAGGGTTTAGGGTTTGGGATAGGTTTTTTAGGGTTTAGGTTTAAGTTTAGGGTTTAGGGATTTAGTTTAGGTTTTAGGGTTTAGGGTTTAGGTTTTAGGGTTTAGGGTTTTATGGTTTAGGGGTTAGTTTTAGGGTTTAGGGTTAGGGGTTTAGGTTAGGTTAAGGGTTTAGGTTTAGGGTTGGGTTCTAGTTTAGAGTTTAGGGTTTTTTTAACAAATAATTAAAATTTAACATTTCTTCTTTTGATTTCATCAAGTAACACACCAAGTTTCTAAGACATAGCGCGACATAGATAAAATTGAAATGCATAAAGCCCAAGATAACTCTGTCTCTCTTGTAGACCAGTTCCATATCTGTCGGATCGATCGTTCTTCAATTTCTCAGTTCCCATCGACCACCCCCTCTCGATTGGCGGGATCGACCATCATATCCTCGATCTCCCCTCGCCACCACCACCAGTTATAACCTTCATGCTCCTCCCCCTCCATAACCACCTCAGGCCAACACCTCCATGTCACGCACCTCGATCCCCACCACCACTATGATAACCACCGCCTTCGCCTTAGCCTCCACTGTCAGATCTAGACTGAGCTTGGTTGACGATCATGTTCCTACCATCAAGGTTTTGCCCATTCATAGGGTATAGGTTTAGGTTTAGGTTTATTAAGTTTTAGGGTTTAGGTTTATTTTTTTAATTTATTTAGTTACTTTAGGCTTAGGTTTAGGGTTTGGGTTTAGGGTTTAGGGTTTAGGGTTATGGTTTAGGGATTAGGGTTTTGGGTTTAGGTTTCAAGGTTTGAGATTTTAGGGTTTATGCTTTTAGGGTTTAGGGTTTAGGGTTTAGGGTTAGGTTTTAGGGTTTAGAGTTTTTTAAGGTTTAGAGTTTAGGGTTTAATGTTTAGGCTTGTAGGTATAGTGTTGTAGGTTTAGAGATTTTTTTAATTAAGTAAAGATAGGTTTAGGTTTATTTAGTTTACTTAGTTTATTTTTTATTTTTAATTATATTTTTTTTTTAGTTTAGTTTATTTATTTTGGGTTTATTTATTTTAGTTTATGTTTTTTATTTTAGTTTATTTTTTAGGTTTAGGTTTAGGTTTATGTTTATTTTTTAGTTTAGTTTTATTTTTATTTTATTTTTAGGTTTAGGTTTAGTTTTAGGTTTATTTTTAGGTTTTATTATTTAGTTTTTGTTTAAGTTTAATTTTAGTTTATTTTATTTTATTTAGTTTAAAATTAGGTTTAGGTGTAGGTTTAGTTTATTTTAAGTTTAGGTTTTATTTATTTTAGTTTAGTTTATTTTAGTATATGTTTAGTTTTATTTTACTTAAACTTTAGGTTTAGGTTTTTTTTAGTTTGTAGTTCACATTTTAGTTTAGAGTTTAGGGCTTTTGGTTTTTTTGTCAACAGAGAACAAGTTTAGATTCAACATTTCTTCTTTTTGATTTCATCAACAAAGTAACACACCAAGTTTTCTAAGACATAAGCAATGACATAAATAAAAAATGAGCACGTATAGAGGAAATAAAAAACCCTAGATAACTAGAACCATTTCTACTATAAAGACATAATTCCATATTGGCATCGGATTGGGTTCCATTGAACCCCAACCTCTCAGTACCGGGATCAACCATTCATATTCGATCTCCCTTCACCACAACCATAGCGTAACCGTTGCTTCTCCTCCATAACCACCCTTTGCTCGACCACCACATCCATATCCACCACCTCTAGATCCCCACCCCACTATGATAACCGCTCAGCCTTCCCTCCAGATCTAGATTGAGCACGGTTGGTGATGTTCTACATCAAGGTTACGCCCATTCTTAGGGTTTAGGTTTAGGTTTAGGTTTAGGTTTATTAGGTTCTAGGGATTAGGTTTATTTTATTTATTTATTTAGTTACTTTAAGTTTAGGTTTAGGGTTTATGGTTAGGGTTTAGGGATTAGGGTTTAAGGTTTAGGGTTTAGGGTTTTAGGGTTTATGCTTTTAGGTTTTAGGGTTTATGGTTAGGGTTTAGGGTTTAGGGTTTAGGTTTTAGGGTTTAGGATTTAGGGTTTCGGGTGTAGGGTTGTAGGATTAGGGTTTAGGGTTTAGGGCTTAGAGTTTAGGATTTGGTGTTTAAGGTTTTTTTTTAAATTAAGTAAACTGGCAGGTTTATGATTATTTAGTATATTTAGTTTATTTTTTATATTTATTTAGGTTTATTTTTTTATTTAGTTTAGTTTATTTATTCTAGGTTTATTTGTTTTAGTTTAGGTTATTTATTATAGTTTATTTTTTAGGTATAGATTTAGGTGTAGGTTTATTTTTTAGTGTAGTTCTATTTTTATTTGATTTTTAAGGTTTAGGTTTTATATTTTATTTTTAGGTTTAGGTTAAGGTTTTTATTTTATTTTTTTAGGTTTAGGTTTTAGGTTTTTATTTTAGGTTTATTTTTAGGTTTTATTTTTAAGTTTAGGTTTAGGTTTATTTTTAGTTTATTTTATTTTATTTAGTTTAAGTTTAGTTTATTTTAGGTTTAGGTTTTGGTTTATTTATTTTAGTTTAGGTTTAGGTTTATTTATTTATTTATTTTCTATTTAAGTTTTTTTAGTTTAGGATTTAGGTTTTATTATTTATTTATTTTTAAGTTTTATTTTTATGTTTATTTTTAGATATAAGTTTTTATTTAGTTTTTTTTTTATTATTTATTATTTTTTAATTTTTTATTTTATTTAGGTTTTTTATTCTTAGGTTTATTTTATTTTTTAGTTTAGTTTAGGTTTTTATTTATTTTATTTTAGTTTATTTTATTTTATTTTTAGGTTTAGGGTTTAATTAGTTTAGTTTAGTTATTATTTTCAAATTTTGTTTTATTATGTTTATTTGTTAGTTATTAGTTTATTTAGGGTTTAGGTTTAGTAGTTTAGTTTATTATTATTATTATTATTATTTTTATTATTATTTCTTTAATTATTTGTTTTTGTTTAGGCTTTATTTGGTTTTAGGTTTAGTGTTTTTGGGTTTAATTAGGTTATTGTGGTTTAGTGTTTTTTAGTTTAGTTTTAGTTTTTGGTTTTTATTTAGTTTTAGTTTAGGCGGGGTTTATTAGTTTTAGTTAGGGTTTTAGTTTAATTATTATTTACTTATTAGTTTAGGGTTTATTTTTAGTTTTGGGTTTTATTAGTTCTTAGTTTATTAGTTATTATTAGTTTAGTTAGCTTTTATTAATTTTTTGGGACACAGTTTTAGTTTAGTTTATTAGTTTAGGGGTTTTAGGCTTCTAGTTTAGTTTAGTTATTATTGGGTTTTATTGGTTTGGTTTTATTAGTTTAGGGTTTAGTTTTATTATTTATTAGTTTATTATTATTATTATTATTATTATTATTATTATTATTATTATTATTATTATTATTATTATTAGTTTTAGTTAGTTTTTATTAGTTTATTATTATTATTATTATTACTATTATTTAATTAGTTAATTTAGTTTATTTATTAGGGTTTTATGGTTTTAGTTAATTTATTTGGTTTTAGTTATTATTATTATTTTTAGTTATTTTTATTAGTTTTAGTTTTTAGGTTTATTATCAATTTTATTATTATTTATTTAGTTAGTTTTGTCAGTTTTAGTTATGTTTTATTATTAGTTATTAGTTAATTATTAGTTTTATTTTTTATTAGTTTTATTATTATTATTATTATTATTATTATTAGTTTTAGCTAGTTTTTTTTATTTTTATTATTATTATTATTATTATTATTATTATTATTATTATTATTATTTATTATTTTATTAGTTAGTTTAGTTTATTTATTAGGGTTTTATGGTTTTAGTTAGTTTAATTGGTTTTCATTATTATTATTTTAGTTATTTTTATTAGTTTAAGTTTTTTAGTTTATTATTAGTTTTATTATTATTTATTTTGTTAGTTTTGTAAGTTTTAGTTAGGTTTTATTATTATTTATTAGTTAATTATTAGTTTTATTATAATTATTAATTTAGTTTTGTTTTATTAGGTTTGGGTTTAGGGTTTAGGGTTAACTTAGGGTTTAGGGTTAGATTTAGGTTTAGGGTTTAGGCTTCAGGGTTTAGGGTTTAGGGTTAGTTTAGGATTTAAGGTTTAGGGTTTTAGGGATTAGGTTTAGGGTTTAGGGTTTAGGATTTATGATTTAGGGTTTAGGGTTTAGGGTTTTTTTACATTATGTAAACCGATAGGTTTAAGTTAACTTAGTTAATTTAGTTTATTTTATATTTTTATTTAGGTTTATTTTTAAATTTTATTTAGTTTTGTTTATTTATTTTATGTTTATTTATCTTAGTTTAGGATTTTTATTTTAGTTTATTTTTTAGGTTTAGGTTTAGGTTTATGTTTATTTTTTAGTTTAGATTTATTTTTAATTTATTTTTTAGTTTTAGGTTTTATTTTTTATTATTAGGTTTAGGCTTTAGGTTTTTATTTTATTTTTTTAGGTTTAGGTTTTAGGTTTATTTATAGGTTTAATTTTTTAGTTTAGGTTTAGGTTTATTTTTAGTTTATTTTATTTTATTTAGTTTAGGGTTTAGGTTTAGTTTATTTTAGGTTTAGGTTTAGGTTTTATTTATTTTAGTTTAGTTTGTTTTAGTTTAGGTTTAGATTTATTTTATTTTGTTTATTTTAGGTTTAGTTTTTTTTTAGTTTAAGGTTTAGGTTTTTTTAGGTTTTATTTTTAAGTTTATTTTTTAGGTTTAGGTTTTTATTTAGTTTTATTTTACGTTTAGGCTTGATTTTAGTTACATTTTTTATTTTTATGTTTATTTTCTTTTTTAGTTTAGTTTAGGTTTTATTAATTTTAATTTTGCTTAGCTTTTAGTTTTTATTTTATTTTATTTTTTAGCTTTAGGTTTATGTTTAGGTTTAGCTTTTTGTTTAGGTTTTTATTTTATTTTATTTAGGTTTAGGTTTCTTTTATTAATTTTACTTTTAGGTTTTATTTAGTTTAGGTTTAGGTTTTTAAGTTTTTATATTATTAGGTTTTTGGGGTTTATGGCTTAGGGTTTAGGGTTTAGGGTTTAAGGTTTGAGGTTTAGGGTTTAGGGTTATAGGTTTTAGGGTTTATGGTTTAAGGTTTAGGCTCTTAGGGTTTAGGGTTTAGGGTTTTAGGGTTTATAGTTTAGGGTTAGGGTTTGTTTATTATTATTTTTCTTTAAATTAAGCAAACTAGTAGTTTTATGTTTATTTAGTTTAATTTTTATTTATTTTAGTTTATTTTAATTTTATTTTTATATAGGTTTACTTTTATTTTTATTAGTTTAGTTTATTTAATTTAAGTTGAATTATTTTAGTTTATGTTTTATATTTTAGTTTATTTTTAAGGTTTGGGATTAGGTTTAGGTTTATTTTTAGTTTAATTTTATTTTTATTTTAGTTTTTAGGTTTAAGTTTTATTTTTTATTTTTAGGTTAATGTTTTGTTTTTTATTTCATTTTTTTTAGGTTTAGGTTTTAGCTTTCTATTTTAGGTTTATTTTTATGTTTTATTTTTTTAGTTTAGGTTTAGGTTTATTTTTTTGCATATTTTATTTTATTAAGTTTAAGGTTTAGGTTTAGTTTATTTTAGGTTTTATTTATTTTAGTTTAGTTCATTTTAGTTTAGGTTTATGTTTATTTTGTTTTGTTTATTTTTAGGTTTCATTTTTAGGTTTGTTTTTTGGATTTAAGTTTTTATATAGTTTTTATTTAAATTTTTTTTACGTTTATTAAATTTTTATTTAACTTTTAGGTTTGATTTTAATAAGGTTTATTTTCTTTTTTAGTTTAGTTTAGGTTTTTATTTATTTTATTTTTGTTTAGTTTTATTTTCTATTTTCTTTTATATTTAGGTTTACATTTATGCTTAGGTTTAGGTTTTAGTTTATGTTTTTTTAGGTTTTAGGGTTTTTTATTAATTTTTTTTAATGTTTTATTTAGTTTAGGTTAGGTTTTTAGTGTTTTAGGTTTTAGGGTTTATGGTTTATGGTTTGGGGTTTAGGGTTTAGGGTTTAGGGTTTATGGTTGTAGGTTTTAGGGTTTAGGGTTTAGGGCTTAAAGTTTAGGGTTTTAGGGTTTAGTATTGTAGGGTTTTAGGGTTGTAGGTTTAGTATTGTAGGTTTAGGGTTTCTTTTATGGTTTATGGTTTATGGTTTAAGATTTAGGGTTTAGTGTTAGTTTTAGAGTTTATGGTATAGGATTTAGGGTTTAGGATTTAGGGTTTAGCATTTTCTTAAAATTAAGTAAACTTGTAGGTTTAGGTTTATTTAGCTTACTTAGTTTATTTTACTTTTTATTTTCATTTTGTTTAGTTTTTTCATTTTAGGTTTATATATTTTAGTTTATTTTTTAGTTGAGTTTTTATTTTATTTTATTTTTTATGTTCTAGTTTTTAGGTTTTTAGGGTTTAGGGTTTAGCATTTAAGGTTTAGGGTTTAGGGTTTAGGGTTTACCATTTTATTTAGGGTTTTATGGTTTAGGGTTTATAGTTACAGTTTTGGGTTTAGTGTTTAGTGTTTAGTGTTTAGTATCTAGGCATTAGGGTTTAGGGTTTTTAGGGTTTAAAGTTTAGTGTATAGATTTTAGGGTTTAGGGTTTAGGGTTTTAGGTTTGGGTTTAGGGTTTTTTTGGTGTTTAGGTTTAGGTTTGGGGTTTAGGGTTTATTTAGGGTTTAGGTTTATTTAGGGTTTAGGGTTGTTATTTTGTGTTTAGGTTTAGGTTTAGAGTTAGTTTTAGGGTTTATTGTTTAGGATTTGTGGTTTAGGGTTTAGGGTATAGGGTTTAGGGTTTAGCATTTAAGATTTAGTATTTAGGTTTTAAAATAAATATTAAGTAAGTTGTTAGGTTTAGGTTTATTTAGTTTACTTAGTTTCTTTTTTATTTATTTTAGTTTATTTTATTTTTAATTTTTGCTTAGGTTTATTTTTTATTTTAATTTAGTTTAGTTTATTTATTTTAGGTTTATTTATTTTAGTTTATGTTTCTTATTTTAGTTTATTTTTGAAGCTTAGAATAAGGTTTAGGTTTATTTTTCAGTTGAGTTTAATTTTTATTTTATTTTTTAGGTTTTGGTTTTTAGGTTTTTAGGGTGTAGGGTTTTAAAGTTTAGGGTTGAGGGTTTATGGTTTATGGTTAGTGTTTAGGGTTTATGGTTTAGTGTTTAGGGTTAGGTTTAGTTTAGGGTTTTTAAACTTGAGGTTTAGGTTTAGGGGGTTTAGGGTTTAGGTTTAGTTTAGGATTTTTAAACTTTATGATTTAGGGTTTTTAGGGTTTATGATATAGGGTTTAGGATTAGGGGGTTTGGGGTTTAGGGTTTTAGGGTTTAGGGTTTAGGATTTAGGGTTGTAGGTTTAAAGTTTAAGGTTTAGGGTTTAGGGTTAGTTTTAAGGTTTAGGGTTTTTGGTTAGGGTTTTTACTTTATATTTATTTTTAGGATTTAGGTTCTAGGTTTAGTGTTCACGTTTTAGTTTAGGTTTATTTTTAAATTACGTAAACTAGTAAGTTTAGGTTTTTTTAGTTTATATTTAGGGTTTAGGTTTTAAGGTTAGCTTAAGGTTTAAGTTTTTTTTTAAAATTAAGTAAACTAGTAGGTTTAGGTTTATTTAATTTATTTTAATTTATTTTATTTTTTATTTTAATTTATGTTTATTTTTATTTATATTTAGTTTAGTTTATTTATTTTAGGTTTATTTATTTTAGTTTAGGTTTTGGTTTAGGCATAAGTTTATTTTTTTAGTTGTGTTTTGTTTTTATTTTATTTTTAAAGTTCAGGTTTTATTTTTTATTTTTAGGTTTAGGTTTAGGTTTTTATATTATTTTTTTAGGTTTAGGTTTTAGGGTTTTACTTTCCGTTTATTTTAGGTTTCATTTTTTAGTTTAGGTTTAGGTTTATTTTCAGTTTAGTATATTTTACTTTAGGTTTAGGTATATTTTATTTTTTATTATAGGTATAGGTTTTTATTGGTTTAGGGTTTAGGTTTTATTTTTTTATTTATTTTTAGGTTTTTTTAATGTTTAGGTTAATATTTAGTATTTATTTTATTTTATTCTAGGTTTATTTTATGTTAATTTTATTTTTATTTTATGTTCAATTTTTATTTTATTTAGGTTTTTTATTCTTAGGTTTATTTTATTTTTTTAGTTCAATTTAAGTTATTATTTATTTTATTTTAATTAATTTGTATTAGTTTATTTTATTTTATTTGTAGGTTTAGGTTTTTATTTTATTTTATTCCTTTTATTTGTTTAGGCTTAGTTTCTATTTGCTTATTTTATCTTTTAAGTTTTATTTAGTTTAGGTTTATGTTTTTACGTTTTTATGGTTTAGGGTTTAGACTTTAGGATTTAGGGTATAGGGTTAGGGTTTAGGGTTTTACGGCTTAGGGTTTAGGGTTAGGCTTTACGATTTAAGGTTTAGGGTTAGCTTAGGGTTTAGGGTTTAGGGTTTAAGGTTAAAGGGTTTTTTAGGGTTTAGGATTCAGGTTTTATTTTAGGGTTCAGGGTTTAGGTATAGTTTTAGGGTTTAGGATTTACAATTTAGGGTTTAGGTTTTTTTTAAATTAAGTAAACTCGTAGGTTATGGTTTATTTAGTTATTTATTTATTTATTTTAGTTTTCTTTATTTTTTATTTTTGTTTAGGTTTTTTTTATTTAGTGTAGTTTATTTCTTAAGTTCAGGTTTAGGTTTATGTTATATTTTAATTTAATTTAATTTTTATTTTATTTTATAGGTTTAAATTTTATTTTTTATTTTTAGGTTTAGGTTTTGCTTTTTATTTTATTTTCTTAGGTTTAGTTTTTAGGTTTTTATTTTTGGTTTATTTTTAGGTTTTATATTTTTGTTTAGGTTTAGGTTTATTTTTAGTTTATTTTATTTTATTTTGTTTTGGGTTTAGGTTTTGGTTTAGGTTTTATTTATTTTAGTTTAGTTTATTTTAGTTTAGATTTATTATATTTTATTTATTTTAGGTTTAGGTTGTTTTTCTTAGTTTAGGGTTTAGGTTTTACTTTTTTTTAATTTTTTGGTTTAGGTTTTTATTTATTTTTATTTATTTTTATTTTAGGTTTATTTTATTTATTTTATTTTTTATTTATTTTTTTTTAGGTTTATTTTATTTTTTTTTTTTTTTTTTTTTTGTTTAGTTTAGGTTTTTTTAGTTTAGTTTAGTTTTATTTTTATTTTATTATATTTTTAAGTTTAGGTTTTTATTTTATTTTATTTTATTTAGGTTTAGATTATTTATTTATTTTATTTTAAGGTTTTATTTAGTTTAGGTTTAGGTTTTTAGGTTTTTAGTGTTAAGGGTTTAGATTTTGTTGTATAGGGTTTAGGGTTTGTAGATTTTAGGGTTTAGGGTTTAGGGTCTTAGGGTTTAGGGTTTAGGGTTGTAGGTTGTAGGTTTAGGGTTTAAGGTTAGTTTTAAGGTTTAGGGTCAGTGTTTTTTTATGATTTTTTTTAAATTTCTTAATTTTTCTATTTTTTTTAAAAAAAAGTAAACTAGTAGGTTAAGGTTTATTTAGTTTATCTTAATTTTTTTATTTTGATTTAACTTTATTTGTATTTTTCTTTAGTTTAGTTTATTTATTTTAGGTTTATTTATTTTAGTTTAGGTTTTTTATTTTAGTTTATTTTTTAGGTCAAGGTTTAGGTTTGGCTTTATTTTTTAGTTTAGTTTTATTTTTATTTTATTTTTTATGTTTTAGTTTTATCTTTTATTTTAGGTCTAGGTTTAGGTTTTTAATTTGTTTTCATATGTTTAGGTTTTAGGTTTATTTTTATGTTTTATTTTTTAGTTTAGGTTTAGGTTAATTTTTTGTTAATTTTATTTTATTTAGTTTAGGTTTAGGTTTTAGTTTTTTTTTTATTTTATGTTTAGGTTCAGGTTTTATTTATTTT